>JALAZF010000790.1:1200000-1753000 GCA_022829125.1 Lathyrus tuberosus
TGGGCTTTGAACAAGACACCAAAACATCTTTTTCCTCCCTTAGAATAGGAGGAACTACGATTGCTCTGATTTCCCTGTTTCTTTTAAACGGGAATACGTAGGCATAAGATTGCAAAATCTTAGCGAGCATACTAATCAAAAACTCTAGGTCCAGTACCTTCATACCAATCAAAACTTAGGTCCAGTACCTTACCAAAAACATCAGGAAAACTCGAACATCAACATCAACTCACTCTCTCTCTCATACTTTCCCCAGAAACTTTCCCAACCCATTAACGGATAAACACCATCAAGTACAAAGCGAAACCTAAAGCTAACATCCTGTGGATAACCACATATATGATGGGTAATTGACAACTCCCCATTGTATAACCTGACCCCGGACCCCGCAATCTCTTTAAGAGTTTGTTCAGTTAAACATTCGCGTGCAAGGTTAGTTTTAGATAGCTTCCCTTTCCCTTCCAGCTTCATGGGATAAATAAGAAATCAGAAAGTAGCACCCCCTCCTCATTGTGGGGAGAAACCCAAAAACCAGGGATAAGGTGGTCGCGTCACCGACAAAAATCGCTCGCTACAGTAAAATGGCGACTCTGCTGGGGAGTCCTTAGAATGATCCTTGGGGCATCGTCCCTATTTTCCAACAGAAAAATGGCGACTCTGCTGGGGAGTCCTTAGATTGATCCTTGGGGCATCGTCCCCATTTTCCAACAGTAAAATGGCGACTCTGTTGGGGAGTCATTGTGTGCTGGGGATTATTCCACTCTTCATCTACTACCTTATCCTAACTCAAATTCACTTATCTGGCCACTTCATCAAGGTTAAGTGCCAAAGGTATTATCCTACGTCCAAGCTCTATTGCCTTGCTAGTTTCATTCTTTAGGTTGTCTAACGTGTTTCCCACAAATCCCCCACCAGAATTTGGTATAGATGCTACTTGTCAAGATAATTTCCTTATATGCACCTCATGATTTTTGATTGATGCTTCATGGTTTTTATTCATGACTTCTTGTTGATTGTTTACCTGTTCAAAACCACTTTGAGTCATCTTCACAAATTTGTTAAGAGTTTCTTCTAGTTGTGAAGGCTTCCTCTAAAATGGAGCTTGTTATGCTTGTTTATTTCTCTGATTGGCATTAGAGGTCTGGTTGTTACTCCATTTGAAGTTGGGATGGTCTTTCTAACTTGGATTGTAGGTGTTGGAATGTGTGTTATTCTTCTGGGAATTTTCAAAGTGAACATCTTCATTATTCCATCTTAGTACACACATCCCATTGCATGTACTTCTTCGTAGAAATCACATTTCAAAAATTTTACATGACTTACATCGGCTTAATTAAGGTTGCTTTCAGCCAACTTTTTGTTGAGGAGTTCAATCTGAGCTAGAAATGCAGTGCGGGTATCTAATGTCAACATACCCTTTGACGTACAACTACTTTCCATATTGGTTCCTCTTTCACTTTTTGGGCGGTATTCATTGAATCACATCTTCTCAACTAGCTTCTTTACCCGTACATCAGTCAAAATTCGAATTGTAACCCTAGCTCAAGTATCCAAAAGCATCCCGGTTTGGCTTCTAATACCTTTTATGAAATTTTGCATTTGTTCCATACTGCTCATATTATGATTAGGACACCTTCGTAGTAGAAATTTAAATCACTCATGTGAGTCATACAAAGATTTCGTTTCTTGTTGCTCAAAGTTTGTGATCTCAGCCCTTCTTTTAGAAAATTGAGTAGTAGTGAAAAACCTTTCAAGAAATTTGTCTTCGAGCACTTTCCAAGTTGAAATAGTTCCATTAGGTAAATCCAATAGCCAATCCTTTGCTCTCCCTATTAAGGAAAAGCTACGCAACCTCAGTTTCACTTGATCACGTGTCACGCCTAGTGGTCTGCACATCAATATTTGTTTCATAAAAATGAGCTAAATACTCCCAAGTATCTCTGATAGCATATATGCCAAACAGATCCTCTCAAACCTGAAAGCACGGAATTTTTAATATCAAAGGTAGCAGGTTAGCTGGTTAAAAACCCATTGATATTTGCCCATCATCGATTCTTTTGCAGAAATCTCCAATGGTTTGAGTTGTTGGTTCTCCCATGGATTCTTTTTCTTGTTTTATTTCATTATCAGAAAAAACATGCGTGCTTTTCTCTTCAAAATTCTTTTATTCTAACAATGTTTCTCTCCCTGCTTCCAATTTGCTAGTGTTGTCTTTTTCGATTTCTGGATCAAATGGTAGTAGCTCCAATCTTGAACCTTACATAAACAACCAAAATACCTTTAGTAAAGCTGCTTCAAACAAAACTTAATAAAAAGGAAAATAAAATAAAAAATATGCAACTAGAAACAAAATAAATTCAAAATAAGACTAGTTTTAAAACTAAAAACGTCGCACAAAAGTTGCCTTGTTGATATTATTAACAATCCACAAAAGTGGTGCCAAAAACTTGATGATAAGTCGACAAGTGTACCGATTGTGTCAAAGTAATATTAAAATAGATCATATCCACAGGGATTGATATTTAACAAGGTGCATGTTTGTGAGAATTAAAGTAACAAATGGGAGGGGGTTCTATTGGTTTTGCAAAAATAAAATTACAAGAAGTTAAGTTTATTCTAAGTCAAATATGAGAAAGCAACTAGGTTTTACTCGAATCCCTTGTTTTTCCCTGTTGATATTTAGTGCATTAGATGAATAATATTGTCGTTATAATTCTACGCCGAGTTAACAAAACCATTGTACGCAATCCCTTGGTGTACAACTCACTAATTACTACTACAATTCCCCTATCCCTTAGGTGAATTCAAAGTGAAATTAGGCGATGCTAAGTGCGTTAATTCTACAGCCACTACTTGTAGTTCCCTATCCCTAGTTAGTTAACAAAAGTATAATAATTGTCATAACTCAGATTCATAGGCTTAGTGTCAATAATCCCTACTCATCTAAAATTATATTGGAAGTGCGTCAACATATAATAAGTAGCAAAAACAACAATTAAATAGAAATTATAACTTCAATAATTCAAATAACATCAAACTAAACACATGATCCAACGGGTTCAATACAAACTCATCTCATAAAACCTAATATAGAGTAATTTAGCCACTCATAATGAAACAGTAAATTACCAAAACTGAAGATGATAATTGCATAAGAATCCTATGAAGAAACTGGCCTTCAATGGCTTCCAATGATCTTAAAATCGTCTTCCAAGAATTCCTTGATGTGACTTTTAGTGTAAAAATGCAGAACCCCCAAAAAGTAGACAAAAGTCATATTTATAGCAATTCTTGTATGTCTGTGTGGCGCAACATCGCGCCACAATGGAAGACATCGTGCCACGATGAAGCAGCATTGCGCCACAATGAAGCAGCAACGCACCACGAAAGGATGCATCACACGCGCAAGAAGTTTAGAGGCCAAAGCTTGCACATCTTCTCTTTTTCTTCAATATTTTCACAAAGTCCTTATTTCTTCATCTTGATAGATTTTTGGTCAATTCTCACACTTTGGCATGACTTTTTCTCTTTATTCCTTCGATTTCACTTGAATTTACTTGTAAATATTATGTAATGATGAGTATCATCAGAGATTATCTATCTGATTGATGATTCGGAAGAGGAATAAGTGTTTAGGGACTCTATTTCTGACAAATCTTCTTCTAGTGATTCTTTATAGGCTTCGTCTTCAAGGAAAGATGGTGGGGGTGGGAATCTCATTGATAAATTGATGCATCCCCGTTTCTTAACTGAGGCATCAATATAAGCTTCCCAATGATAACACGAAAATGTATCGTATTTTTAGACCTGATTCACATGGATTTTAGTTTCGTTTTATTTATTTTCCTTGATTTATATTTTATTATGCGGGTATTTATTTCCTTTTTCAGGTAGCTTGGATTAATTCACAAAAGAAAGAAAAGAAAAGAATTTAAGAAAGAAATGTGAAGAAAAGAAGAAGTTAGGAAGAAAATATGAAAGAAGAAGAAAAGAAGAATTCTTAAAAAAAAAAAAAAAAAAAGTGGGTGGGGCCCACCACACAACATAAGTGTGACGAACGTCACACATTATGGGTGGCGCCTACCACTAAATAAATTAGGACCGTGACGACCGTCACAGGTCCATGACGACCGTCACAATACTTCAAGTTGTGACGACCGTCACGTATTGTGTGACGACCGGCACAGGAATAATTCTCAGAATTCACGTTTAAGTACGTGGACCACTCAACGGTACCAATTCCACTCAAATCACGTTCAACCGGCCAAGGAGTGTTGGAGACAAATTCGGCCACTAACTTCCACTATTTTTTTCTATTTCACAACAACTTCTCAAGCTATAAAATGGGCAGTTTGCTACACGATGGAGATCTCTTCTTCTTTCTCATTTTTTTCGCCAGATTTATTTTGTTTAGTTTTTAACAGTTCTCATTGATGTAAAAGTAATAGTTCTCCACATTGGGGGACTATTACAAATATAGTTTTAGGATTTATTTTTAGAGTTTAATTTATGTATTTGATTCAAAGCCTGCCGGTGTATTACGACTTCAGTTCAAGCATTGTTTCCAGTTCCATTTAATTACAAGTTCTATTTTATTGTTTACTTTACTGTCCTAAATTAATTGCTTAATTTCGTCTTGCCTTATATTAAATTAGTTTAAATCTCTTATTATGTTTTCGTCTAATTCAAAAACCCAAAATTGTTTATTTGTTTTCTTATTTATGTCTTTCTAAATAGGTTAGAGTCCGGCGTATGAGGACCGTCGTTACCGACGGGACTTGGTAGAAAATAATAGGAACGAACTTATGATTAAAATTCTGTTTTGGTTTTAATTTCCAATTCTAATTTAAATAACTTTGTCACGAAAGTGAGAGGTTTCTTAACACGATTTTGTCACGAGAGTGAGAAATTAATTAAGGTTAGAGCCGGCACTGCAAGAGCGTGGGGATTGAACCGGATAGTGGAAATTAGGCAACAAGTCTAAATACAGCGAGAGCGCTTTAGATGCGTTTAGGATATTATTGGCTTTCAAAATATATTTCCTAGTTACCGGGAGAGCGAGAGCAAAATCTTGGGATTAGGGAACATGACTTTAGTTAATACCGCGAGAGCGTGAGGCGAAGTCTTTAAGTTGGTTTATTCTACGGAACTAAGTTATAGTTATAATTAGTACCCGAATTCTACAAAGTCCTTTAGGAACGCGGAATCCATATTCCAGTCTCTCTTTATTATTATATTTTCTAAGTTCATTTTTAGTTCTAGTCTTAGTTTCCCTTTTATCAATTATCATTAGCCTTAGCTTTACATAGTAACGATAGATTACGGTAGGTTGACATTGGTCTCTGTGGGTTCGACAATCTTTTATATTACTTCGATAAATCCGTGCGCTTGCGGAGCATCAAGTTTTTGGCGCCGTTGCCGGGGACCAACAGTCAATATTGTGATTCCGTTGTTGCACCGTATAGACTAAGGCACTCCTATAAAAAAAATATAATAATAAAAAAATTTAAAAAATTAAAAACTATGTATCACCCAAATTTTCTCTATGATAACCACTCACAATATCTTGAGGAGCCGCACCCAAATTTTTTCTACAATTATCAACCGCAATACTCCCAATATTTTGAGGAACCGCAACCAAATTTTTCCTATGATTACCATTCCCAAAATTTTGAGGAACCGCAACCAAATTTTTCCTATGATTACCACTCCCAAAATTTTGAGGAACCGCAAGAATCACATAATTCCAATCTCGAAATACTAATGGAAGATTTCCACGCGACGCTATCTCATTTCCGCCCAAATCACCACTCTCAATATTTTGAAGAACTGCAAGAATTCGTTCAGTCCAACCTCGAAACATTAATGGAGGATTTCATTGAAACATCAACCAATGCTAGACTAGAATCTATGATGGAGCACTTTGTGGACGCACAAACTATCCAGAATGAAGAGCTTGAAAGACAACATCTCGATAATCATGAAACCCTTAGGCGGATGAACACTATGGTCGAGTCCCTCGTGACTCACACTGAGGCATTGGAGACCCAAATCTTACTACTTGCACTGACACCTATAGGACCCCTTGAGGAGCGTGTGGATGTTGTAACAATCATTAATGAAGAACAAATCGAGAATCCAGAGGAGAGTTATATTGAGGTTGAGAAGAGTTTTGGTGAGGAAGAAGTAGAGATTGAGAAAAATTCACCAACACCATCCACAAACGAGGTTATCGAAGAGGTAGAGAATGAAGCACGAATTGTTGATCACCCTCCATATACCCCACCATATCCTTTCCCGTATAAGTTTGCAGACTCCAAAACGTATGTGCAGGTATGGAAAATTATCCACGCACCCTTGTCTGAGGTCTTGCATAAAAAGAGAAAATTTGAAGACCAAACTAAGGAAATCATTAGTGTTAAGAGGGTAAGGTTAAACTTTGAGGTGGTGGATGACATAACTAAGCCAAAACTTGAAAAGCTGATACTTAGCATAGATCCAGAACCACCACCACAAGTTCAAAAGAATGAACCACCCCACAAAAGGAAGAAAATAAAAGGTGAGGGATATGTGAGATGGCTTGATAAATGGCCATGGAAACCTCAGATTAACAATCCTAACCGTCGAGCTATCGACGTTAAACAAAGCCCTGCGTGGGTGGCAACCAGCGAGCTTTCAATTTAATGTTTTACTTTTATTGTTTGTGTTTGCAGAGAATAAAGAATTGTATCGCTTGTCACGTCTCAGCTACATTTAGGCGAAAGATCTCTATATGACAATCCCTTAAGATGAGTTAGTTCCCACGGACATTTCTACGAATGTCGCTGTTGGTGGTGACACAACTGATGAGTATGATAGGAGAGAACATATCTTTTCCGTCCGTTATTTACATCCTCCTTGTTCTTCGCATGGTCAGGTTCCACCTGCACACACTGCACCGTATTTTTCTAACATTTTTGCAGGTACTTCCTTCGAAAATAAGTAATATGATGAGCGACTTCAAGAAAATAAAGTTTCAGCAAATTCAGATATCTCGTAGTACAAGACATCGAAGTAGAAGTGGCCAGTGAAAACAGGGACAACAAGGGAAGAATCAGCGCGAATTTGGCCGTGGTGGCACGCAATGACATTCATACAGGTTCTATCTTTCCTTTACCACCTTTTATCAAAACATTGAGGACAATGTTTGGTTCAAGTGTGGGGGAGGAACTCTACCGCTTTCATTTTAACGCTTTTTAGTTAGATTTATTGCTTTCTAGCATGATTTTAAATTTTTTTCTATTTTCGTTGCGTCTTTGCATGTGCTGTCAAGTCTTTATATGCGATTTTGTGTTTATCGATTTCCCACTCCCTTGAGCCACACCAAATATTTTGAAAATTTTTGCGTTAAAAATAGGGTTTCTTTTGAAAATCTTAGGTTACAGACGAAATTAAGGTTAGATTGTGAGCCGTTGGAAAAATTCCGCAAAATCGATATCGTCTTAACACCGTGAGCCTCCCTATTATGGAAATCGATTTGAGTACTTGTTATGCCATAGCCTTAAGTTCTCACCCCTTTAGTAGTCCCTAATTAGTTTATTTAGCAGTCAGCACCATCCTAAGCATACACTAAGTAGGAAGCCGATGCAAATAAGTGTATGATCTCAAGCTTAAAAGGTAAAAGAAGAAAAAAATGAATGAATGAAAAGAAATGCTCCTTCTAAGTTAGGTGATCCTCACCCGATCATTTAGCCCAACGGTGCAAACTTATTTATTTTATTGATATTTAAGCCAATGTGCATAAGAAAAAAAAATTGATAATAATAATGAGATCATAGTCACTAACGGGTTATCCTACCATGAGTGTGAAAGGATAACGGGCTTAATGTGGTTGTGCCAGAATGAAAAGGGATAAAAGAAGGATGAGTGAGTTAGGCTTAGGTATAATGACATGATTCAGATTGGTTTGTATAGGATGGAGGTTGATGACCGCAAAAGCGGAATTGTGTTGTTACGATATCTTTAATGTGTGAGCAAGTACCTATCGATACAAACTTAAACGAAGTAGAGTTGGTAGCCTAAGATGAGTATCCGTATACACTATTTTTCTCGCGAGTCATGGTTTGCTTAAGGACAAGCAAATGTTTAAGTGTGGGGGAGTTTGATAACACGAAAATGTATCGTATTTTAAGACCTGATTCACATGGATTTTAGTTTCGTTTTATTTATTTTCCTTGATTTATATTTTATTATGCCGGTATTTATTTCCTTTTTCAGGTAGCTTGGATTAATTCACAAAAGAAAGAAAAGAAAAGAATTTAAGGAAGAAATGTGAAGAAAAGAAGAAGTTAGGAAGAAAATATGAAAGAAGAAGAAAAGAAGAATTCTTAAAAAAAAAAAAAAAAAGTAGGTGGGGCCCACCACACAACATAAGTGTGACGAACGTCACACATTATGGGTGGCGCCTACCACTAAATAAATTAGGATCGTGACGACCGTCACAGTACTTCAAGTTGTGACGACCGTCACGTATTGCGTGACGACCGGCACAGGAATAATTCTCAGAATTCACGTTTAAGTACGTGGACCACTCAACGGTACCAATTCCACTCAAATCACGTTCAACCGGTCAAGGAGTGTTGGAGACAAATTCGGCCACTAACTTCCACTATTTTTTCTCTCTTTCACAACAACTTCTCAAGCTATAAAATGGGCAGTTTGCTACACGATGGAGATCTCTTCTTCTTTCTCATTTTTATCGCCAGATTTATTTTGTTTAGTTTTTAACAGTTCTCATTGATGTAAAAGTAATAGTTCTCCACATTGGGGGACTATTACAAATATAGTTTTAGGATTTACTTTTAGAGTTTAATTTATGTATTTGATTCAAAGCCTGCCGGTGTATTACGACTTCAGTTCAAGCATTGTTTCCAGTTCCATTTAATTACAGGTTCTATTTTATTGTTTACTTTACTGTCCTAAATTAATTGCTTAATTTTGTCTTGCCTTATATTAAATTAGTTTAAATCGCTTATTATGTTTTCGTCTAATTCAAAAACCCAAAATTGTTTATTTGTTTTCTTATCTATGTCTTTCTAAATAGGTTAGAGTCCGGCGTATGAGGACCGTCGTTACCGACGGGACTCGGTAGAAAATAATAGGAACGAACTTATGATTAAAATTCTGTTTTGGTTTTAATTTCCAATTCTAATTTAAATAACTTTGTCACGAGAGTGAGAGGTTACTTAACACGATTTTGTCACGAGAGTGAGAAATTAATTAAGGTTAGAGCCGACACTGCGAGAGCGTGGGGATCGAACCGGATAGTGGAAATTAGGCAACAAGTCTAAATACAGCGAGAGCGCTTTAGATGCGTTTAGGATATTATTGGCATTCAAAATATATTTCCTAGTTACCGGGCGAGCGAGAGTAAAATCTTGGGATTAGGGAACATGACTTTAGTTAATACCGCGAGAGCGTGAGGCAAAGCCTTTAAGTTGGTTTATTCTACGGAACTAAGTTATAGTTATAATTAGTACCCAAATTCCACAAAGTCCTTTAGGAACGCGGAATCCATATTCTGGTCTCTCTTTATTATCATATTTTCTAAGTTCATTTTTAGTTCTAGTCTTAGTTTCCCTTTTATCAATTATCATTAGCCTTAGCTTTACATAGTAACGATAGATTACGGTAGGTTGACATTGGTCTCTGTGGGTTCGACAATCTTTTATATTACTTTGATAAATCCGTACGCTTGCCGAGCATCACCCAACAAAGGAGGGAACGCGCTGGTAGCTTTGTCCAACTATATAGTCGAATGAATGGTCGTGAGCCTAGCGATACTGAGATCACGAGTCATTTGGAGTTCCATGGGCAACTTAATGATGTGTCTTGGATCAGTCCCGATGATCACTTTAAAGTTGATGAGCTGGTGAAGGGGACTTCAGCTAATTGAGCTGGATAACGCCAATAAATACCATTGGGTGGCCGTCGAAGCGGTAGGGAATCCTTCTAATTTGAATACTGCCAAGGCTATAACCAATGGTGACATTATGTTCAAAAATTCCTCTGGTTGGTCGGTTCATCCTGTAGGTCCCGTAGAGAGGGTATGCACCTCTTTCGAGGGTTTCTCAGTTTCTCTATATGAATGTCTCTTTACCAGGTTGGGGATGCGTCTGCCCTTTTTTGAGTTTAAGGTAGGTGTGATAAACCGTTTGAGGTTTTCTCCCTCTCAACTTCATCTAAGAGCTTGGGCTTATATGAAGGTGCTTCGACTTTGTGCCAAGCATAAATCTTGGAAACCTTCTTTGGATCTCTTTTTTAATCTCTTTTATGCGACCCGCATCTCTCAAGATGATGCCCGAGATCAAGGATTGACATTTCTTCACCCCTAGGTCCCTTGGTTCAATCTTTCACCAATGACTGAGGTGATTTCCTTGGGAATGCTGCTGAAACATATTACCCTCGAGGCTCACTTTGCATTTTGTTTGTCTTCGAGCCTACTAGGACTTGGTTGTTCCTGCAAGAGTGGTTTTTTGAAGTGCTGGTTTCGAACTCTTTTTCACTGACCCCTTTCTTTTTTCCATAATGGGCTAAATCCTTTGTGCTCCAAGGAGATAAAAATGAAGGAAGAATTGTGGGCTTAGAATCAATGGCTTGACTATGAAGAAGGATTTGGTCATAGCGAAGTACTCCCTTCCAAGCGAATGAAGAAGCGAATTGATACTTATTCACTTATCAGTGCACCTGTCCGTGTAGAGAGGGAATAACTATTTGTTGAGAATGGGGATCCGGGGAATCTTTTTCTACAAGTGTAATTTGTATCTTGCAGATAAAATGAATCGGTTGTAGAAGTTTCCAGCGCTTGCCAAATATTAGGTTCTTACAACTGGCTCATTGTGTTGAGCTATAGAGACTACTCTCGCTCTGGTGGTTCAGACGCCGGCCACAATCATTACCACAATGACAGTTGCAACTACTATCCCGTGATGGTTGACTACTCTGGCGGCTGAACTTTATGTTCATGAGCCTTTACCATATTCTTCTCCTATATAGAGGAATCTTGGCGATTGCCCATTTATTCCTGTTGAATGAGGCTCTTCCAAATGGGCTCGTTTGTCAAAGGATGTTGAGTTGGAGGCTTTTACTCCTTTCTTACAACTTCTTACCATTCTTCACTCTAGGGTTTCTAACACCCAGATGAATTTGTTGTTGTTGTAGCCATTAAGGACCTAGCTTTTTTTTGGAACTTGCCAGCGGCTTTTCCTAGCATCCTAGATGAATTTGATGTTGATGATGCGTATTCAGGTGAAAATTTTGAGATGTCTGCCATGTTATTTTGCATAATCAATGATTTTTTAGGTACAACGTTAAGGGCCATAAAGTGTGTCCTATATGTGAGGTTGATATATGCTTCCACCAACTAAAGAATGAAAAAAAAGACTATATACCTTAGGCAACGAAAATTTCTAAGACCCAATCATCCATATCGTAGATTGCGGAAGGTCTTTAATATTGAGAAAGAGTTTGATATTGCTATAAATCCCTTAATTAGGGAGGAATTTTATAAATGACGACAACACATTAATATTGTCTTTGGAAAGAACCAAAAAGGACCCGTTCAGAAAAATATATGAAAAAAGAGGTAGATGTTCTTTAATCTTCTATATTGGACTAGCCTTGATGTAAGCATTGTCTTGATGTGATGCATGTGGAGAAAATGTGTGTGACAGTTTTATTGGAACACTTGTAAAAATTCAAGGCAAGGAAAAAGGTGGTAAGAATGCTTGTCTGGATCTTGTTGGGATTGGTTGAAAATATACATGTTGAAGAAGTCACACATCGCTTAGTTTTGTGAATGAAAAGAGAGTCCAAGGCTATATACAGGATACAAGTTCTTTGAATTCCCACATCGCTTAGTTTTGTGAAGGAAAATGGAGTCCAATGCTATATATAGGATTCAAGTTCTTCATTCCAAGATGTACTAGTCAAAATCACTTTAATCTTGTATTTGACTTTTTATATTTTCTCTTATACTCTTGTTTTAGAGTGTTGTAAGGGGTAGTTAAATATTTGCTTTGGAGAGTGCAGGTGTATTGGGGCCTTGGGGTGGTTAAGGGTAGTCTATGTGTTGTAACAACTTTCACATAATGTTATTCTCTTGTTGTCATTTGACAACGGTCGTGGTTTTTTATCCAGTTTTGGAGTTTCCATGTTAATCTCTTCTGTTGTTATTATGTTCCTCTTTTTTCTCTATGCTTTGTTTTTCCTAACAAGTGGTATCAAAAGCCTTGGTTTGGTGGGGTATAAGTTCTTTTAGTATGCTCTGTGGTTGCAGTTTTGGCTAATCTTCCACATCAAAAAAGAAAGTTTATACTCTGGGTTAGTTGGGAAAGTTTTGTTTTGATGCAGGAAAGGTTTTGGTTGAAATGTCAAGTTTTCAAGTGTAGTGAAGATTGGCATAGAGAAATATGATGGGAGAATTAATTTTTGCTTGTGGAAATTCAAGTCAAAGATGTTTTGATACAATTAGGATTACACAAGGTGTTGAAAGGAAACATTTTTAACATGGACAACAAGAAGTGGGAGGAACTAGATTTGAGAGCTTCAAGTATAATCTACATGTCTTTGGCTAAGAATATTCTTGCGAACGTTCTTGGTACGACGTCAATCAAAGAGCTTTAGGGGAAACTTTGAGGGCTATATCAAGGAAATGGTATATCAAATCGTTTATTGTTGAAGGAGCAGTTTCATAGCTTGTGTATGGATGGACATACAAAAGTATCTGGTCATCTAAGTGTTCTAAATGGTATTGTTTCTGAATTAGAAACTTTGGAGTCAAGATTGATGATGAAGATAAAGTTTTGATACTCATATGGTCTCTTCCATCTTCCTATAAGCATATTAAACCTGTTTTAATATATGGGAAGAAAACTTTGAGCTTTAAAGAAATTGCTAGTAAGATTATTTTTGAAGACATAAGTTTAAAGGTGGGGATAATACATCATCAAACTCAGTGTTGGTTGCTAGAGGAAGGTTGTATGTGAAGAAAAACAATGAAACAAGCATGAGATGTTAGAAATGTGGAAAGCTTGGACATATAAAGTATAAGTGTCCTGATGGGGCAGCGTCAGAGAAGGGCTCTTTGTCAAATGTTAGCAATATATCTCTCGCTGTGAGAGAGGATGATCTTCTCTGAAAATTGAGAAGTGTATCCTCATGTCATTTCTAGTATCATGAAAAAGGAGGAGTTATGGCTAGAATATTAACACATTGGCATTTATGAAAAGTGTGTTGTGAGATTATGTCAATGGTTAAAGAGTTTCCGACCAACATGGAAGTTGCAACATAAAGTTTCAACTTGGTTTTCGACGTGTGATAATTCTTGAAGTGGTTTAGCTTCAAGTGAAGTATACTCTTCTTTAGGTGGAGTGTGATAGTTTTTTAAATCTATGATTGTCGGCGAGTACAATGGGAAAATTCTTGGAGTGGTGTAGCGTCTAGTGACTATACTCTTTATGGTAGAGTATGATTGTCGATGAAGACATTCAAAACTTATGTATTATTTTCAAGCAAGGTGGAGATTTCTGAGATTGGTTGAAAATATACATATTGATACTCTTTATGGTGGAGTATGGTTGTCGGTGAAGACAATAAAATTTAATTTATTATTTTCAATCAAGGTGAATATTGTTGGGGTTGGTTGAAAGTATACATGTTGAAAAAGTTCCACGTCGCTTAGTTTTGTGAATGAAGAGAGAGTCCAAGGTTATATATAGGATACAAGTTCTTTGAAGTCCCACATCACATAGTTTTATGAAGGAAGGGAGAGTCTAAGGCTATATATAGGATTCAAGTTCTTCATTCCAAGATGTACCTGTCAAAAGCACTTTAAGCTTGTATTTGGCTTCTTATATTTTCTCTTATACTCTTATTTTAGAGTGTTGTAAGGAGTAGTTAAATATTTGCTTCAGAGAGTGTGGGTTTAATGGGGTATTGGGGTGGTTGAGGGTAGTCTATGTGTTGTAAAAAATTTCACATGGTGTTCTTCTCTGGTTGTCATTTGACAATGGTCGTGGTTTTTCTCCGGTTTTGGAGTTTCCACATTAGTCTCTTGTGTTGTTATTGTGTTCCACTTTTTTCTCTATGATTTGTTTTTCCTAACAGATCTAGTGGAGATGGGTATAATATAAAAGTTAGCCCCAAAAGTGAATTCTAGCACTCTCACACATGTTAATACAAATGTCTTCACATCAGAACATAATGTTAAGACTAATGTTACAACATCTTCTGTCTGACAGAACAAATAAATTAGAATGAAAAATAAATTACAGAAAGATAAATAACACAGTCAATTGGTAACCCAATTTGGTGCAACATCACCTACATCTGGGGACATCCAAGCATGGAAGGAAATTCACTATGATAGCATTAGTTCAAAGTTAAACTCCCCCGTTTACAACTTCTCTCCTAATCATTACCTTATGCAACTTCTACCTAAAAAACCTCTAGATATGAGATCCCCCTCTCACTTCCTAACAGTCACAAACCAGTAGCAATTCAACAATAACCCGAAATATAATAACACTCTTCCAAGAACAATACTTAGTTTTGCTTAAAAGCTCATGAGTGAATAATAAACAACATATAATCAGTCTACCTCAATGTATCAAAAGACACATGGGTGACTTACAAAGTCACACTAAAGAGACTTTCAAAACCTAAGCCACTAAAATTTCCCCTTTTTTTTTTTTACAAAAGTGAAAGTCGTGAACACATTAGGTTTAGGTTGCTCTTTAAATACTCCTCAGCAGTCAATGAGCTTCGAAATCTTCACCTAGATATTGCTTGACCCATACGCTGAGGCCTGCATCAATTATGTAGAAATATCTCCTTAAATCTTGGAACAAATCATCAAGTTTGCTAAATTGTTTCAACATCCAATTTTAGAAACTTATGAACAGTTGGAGATCAAATCAAATGTTCTAGATTAAATTTTCTTGACCTGCGAAAATGTGAGATATATCCAAACAAAATCTCACAAAATCAAATCAAATCTGTCGAGAATAAAACTACAGCCGGTACTGATGTTCTGGTACAACATGTCACATATTTGTCAGAACATCTGTTTTCAATGTTGATAGACCAACAAGTTAGAACATTTCACACAACATCTTGCTGTGAACCATGTTTTAGCAAAATTGCTGTCAATCCTAAAGCCATGAATCTAACAAAAAGAAATAGATAAAAGAACATATTTGCCCCATAACATGTCACACTTTGAGTAGAAAAGGAAAAAAAGTTTTTGCAAGTGTTTGCAAGGTATTAAACATATTCTTGATAGTGATGAAAATTAAGATTTAACTCTTGATATTTCTAAGACCCCTTATTTTGCAACACAGGTGTGTATCTCATTTGAATAAAATGATTCAGATGATTTGCATCATATTCGTTATTATCATTAAAAAGGGATATGGGAAAACTAACGAGTAAATATTTTATTGAGATTGAATGATTAATGTTGTTGTTGTTATTGAATATTTAATGTTGTTGTTGTTATGTTATCCTAATTAATTTCATATGTTGTTCAAAATATAGATGTTTAACGACCAGATGTCATTCACATATGAAGATTTTAGGATCTTCGTTCAAGAATTTGCACTTTAATTTTTTTTCTTTGTTGTTTAATCATTTGCATATGTTGTAATTTTAGTGTAAAAAGAGAATGTGCGGTGTACCATTTTAGTTTTGTTCTGTTCCTAAACATTCATTTGTTCTATTTAAGTTAATTAATGTTTTATTTTGTTTAAAAATAATTTAGGTTCAATCATATTTTAAAAAAAAATACTGGCTAAAATGTAAAATTGAAAAATAAAAATAAAAACAAATGTTTTATCCTTGATTGTTTCCTCAAGCTGAGGTAAAAAAGACTCAATATATTCACTCAGTTGAGGAAAAAAGTACAGCACATTTAAAAATATAAAAAATATTGTTTTTGGGATCAAATTTATTACTAATTTAGATTTTCCATTCGTTAAAAATTAACCTGAAAAAAAAAAAGTGCCCCTCTTTTCATGACACAATTATTTGTCTCACATATGAAACTGGAGAAAATCCCTTTACTTAAATAATACCACTTATTCGTAATAATGAAATCTCAGTCTCACTATAATCAAAAGAATATATATATATATATATATATATATATATATATATATATATATAATCAAGCGCACTAAAAAGCACATAGAGATTCTCCTACTATATGTATTAGTATGTATCGATGCACCTTGTATATTTCAAATTAGTGGATTTGTGCTACAATTGCGGTGTGTTACGGGATCCAAGCCTAGGTTGAAACCTTGTCCCACTACATACTAGTATACTTTATCATTCCTTAAATTAATGAGCAATAGCTTAATAAACCAAGCTTAGACATTCCATAAAATACGAGTTTGGTGCCATGTTCATATTATGTAATCATTTCATTGGAACATAGTATATAGATGAAGATGCATTTGGTCAGAAATCTTATAACTGGCAACTTCACAAGATCTTCAAATTTGGATATCCTAGGTTGAACCTCAAACAAAGTTATTTAGTTCTAATTAAGGTCTAACGTGTGTATGAGACATGAACCTGACGAGTCATTCTTTATTATAATTATATAGTACTAGTTCTAATTTAAATTTAATTAATTCCAGCTATAGCTGTGCCTTTTGACTGGAACAGAATCCAAGTATTTGGTCAACAGAGTTCTACTTGGGGAACAAACCAAATCCTTCAAATTATATTTCTTAATTACCATTCAATTTAACCATAAGTTAATAAATTAATATTACTTGGTCTAATATGGAACACAGCTTGGTGATATAGTTTGAACAAGAGTAGTTCTTACTTTAAATATGTCGGATCTTTCTCTTATAATATTGCATGTCCGTACACATTCATCTTTAACACATGCAGTACTCGGGGATCCACAAATTGGGTTCCCTATACCAAATGTATGTATACCTATACATACCTATATGAGGTTTTTATTAAATGAGGCAAATGAATGTATTTTATTTTATTTTGTTTATAAAATATATTTAAAAAGTGAACAGAAAAACAAATTAGAAGAAATGGGTTAAAACTCAAAGTAAACACTCAATATTAAAAACCTCACCAGAAAAAAAAAACAATAAAATAAAATTTTAGAAAAAATAAAATAAAATTGTTGTGATATAATTCAAATTGTAGTTTAAACTCAAGATAGTTAGGGTTAGGGTTTGTTATGCTAGTTTTTTAGTATACAAGTAATATAGTTGTATATATACATATTTGTTATTTAGTTTTATAGCTTTTCAATAATAACAATTCATCAATTACTTTTCATTCTCTCTCATTCCTTCTACCGCTCAAAGTGCCTCACGCACTAACAAATTGGTATCTAGAGCTTGTGGTTAGTGTTCTTGGTCGTGTTTTCAAGAACTTCACATTGGTGGTTGTGTTTCTAGGGATCGTAAATCAGAGTTACTGCAGAGATGAATGACACCAATGGCATTCTGAATTCTCTTCCAATTCTTGACAGTAAAAATTCGAACCGATGGAGTAAGCAGATGAAGTATTTGTTCGGTTTTTATGAAATCTTAGAAGTGGTTAACAATAGCATCCCCAAGCTTGCTGAAAATGCAACCAATGCTCAGAGAGTCATTCAAAAGGATGCGAAGAAGAAAGATTACAAGGTTGTGTAATGTATTCAATCTGCAGTAGATGCGGCGAACTTTGATCGGATTTCTCATATGCTGAATCGGCAAAGTGGGCATGAGACATTCTTGTCAAGTATTATGAAAAATGTAAGAAAGTTAAAGTCGTCAAATTGCAGATGTTGTGAAGGCAGTATGAGTTACAGCAGATGGGAGAACAAGAAAAAATTGCATGTTATATCTCGAAGGTGCAAAATCTTGTCCATCTCATGAAAGGTTGTGGTGAAACCCTAACTAATAAGATGATAATTGAGAAGGTAATGTGTATGTTGACCTCTCACTTTAATCTCATTATCGTAGTTATTCAAGAATCCAACAATCTTGAAATCATGAAACTAGAAGATTTGGTTGGTTCGTTGGAGGCACATGAAAGGAGGATTATCGAAAGGAAATGTGTTCAAGATTCGATACAAGCACTACAGGCTTAGACATGGAAGAAACATGGTGGTTCCAACAAGTTTAAGGGCAAAGGAGACAAGACTCAAAATAAGAAGTTCTGGTCGAACCCTCAAAAGCATAAGGTCGATGATAGGGCTTCTGAATCCTCCAAAAGAGAAGAATGAAAATCCTATCAAAAAGATAAAGAAGAGAAAAAGGTGGGGTCACTTGTGTAAAAACAAGAGTGGTTCTGCATCTGGCCTTAAGTTTTGATGATAACTACACATGTTATCTTAATGAACAATTCGGTACTTTATGGTTTCTATCTAGTGTGTAGCTTTTGCTAAAAAGGATCTGACTCAGATAGAAAGGCGTGTGACGTCATCAGACTCTGATCCAAACACTCTGGAAGAAAACATATGTTACGTACAAGTTAAAGTCAAAATTCAGGAATATTTTAATGCAACGGTTCTGAAGAACGTTTGTAGTAAAGCTTCTGATTGTGACTTTGTAAGTAAGCCTTGAAGGCTTTCTAAGAGATGTGCTTCTATCGCTTCAAGTTCTAAAGTTTCTGAAGACAAGGTTTCGTTGAATGAAGTTCTGAAGATTCTAAAGACACCATTTCTGAAGTTCAAGTTCTTAAGACTCTGAAGAATAGGTTATGTTAAACAAAGTTCTAAAGACTCTAAAGAAAAGTATGTGTTGAACGAGTTCTGAAGTTTTTGAAGACAAGGTTTTGTTAAAAGAAGTTCTAAAGGCTCTGAAGACAAGAATATGATGAACAAGTTCTGAAGATTCTAAAGACGAGATTATGCTGAACAAGCTCTGAAGTTTCCGAAGACATCACTTCTAAAGACCAAGTCCTGAAGACTCTTAAGATAGTTTTATTGAACAAAGATTTGAGATTCTGAAGACTTAGGTTCTAAAGTTACAAGTATTGATCTCTCTACACATGGTTCATCAAATATACATCTGAAGCCTCTGAAGATTAGAAGATTGATAATGGATTATGTGTTTCAATGAATATAAAAGTACAAAGTAGTCTGTGACCTCTACCTAGAATATGTGGCTCAAGGACAACTCTGTTGTATTATGATGTTGACCATTCCTTTAAAGTGAACATTGGGATTTTACAGTTGGAATATGTTTCCTATTATACCCTCCAACGGATCTATTCTCGAGCTCTATATATATTTTGAAGATCTGAATGCTTGAAATAATGTTGTAGTGAGCCAAGCGTAAATGTTGAATACAGAAGTGCTGAATGCCACAAGAGCCAAAGAGATAATCATGAGAGAGTTTCGCTCCCGAGGATTTGCATCCCTGGTACAAACGCGAAAGTGGCACAGAAAATAGAGTCGCCAGCAATGTGTATTTATCCCAAGAGAGGGAAAGGAAACACTGCGTAAACCTGAAGAAAGGGAAAGAGCATGGTCTCACGACCAAGAGAAATGGGTAAGGGAGTCGGTTACGTGAAGGGAAGGTGTTAGCACCCCACGCGTCCATCGTACTCGACGGGATCCACGCTTGTTGTCTCGATCAGAGTGTATCGTCGTCTGGAGCTCCGCTGCTACTGGAAAGGAGAAGAAACCGGAACGGAAAGGAACGAAGAAACGAAGAAGAAAAGAAAAAAAAGTGACTTGATAGGACATCGCTCGTCCTACGCCTACGTATTCCCTCGTGCAATGGGAAAGTCAGAGTCAACGTAGTTCGGACACGAACTAAGGGGGGAGGTTGCTCGCCAAGACATCGCCGTCTTGTGCCTACGTATCCTCAATCGGATGAGAAAGAGGAAATCAGAGCAGTCGTAGTTTGACCTAACGAGGTCGGTTAGTGTTTTTTATGAGCGACGTTAGATTCGCGTCTGGCAGTTAGGGTCGATGCCTGTTTGCAACGAGACGGAAGTAATGTGCCCTTTTCCGAAAATAATTTGAAATTAAAGATCCCGAAGGATAAAAAAGATTTGAGTTTGTTTTTGTATTTTTTTAGACTGAAGTGGATTGAAGTTAGTTTGTAACTTACATTGCACCAAAGTCTACCATGCAGGAACGAGTGAATCGCATGGTCGCCCCCAAATGGAACGTATGCTAAACACTTTAGAAGAGGAGGGGAGACCCCTCGTTCTTCATTTCCTACACTTAAGGCTCGAGCGCAATATTTGTTATATTTGTTAAGTGTTTTAGAAGTGTTATGAGATGAGAAGAGAAGACACCAGACATAAGGGTGACTCTAAGGGAATCACTATCCTAGTGTTGTCATGCAAAAGGGTGGTCATATGGTTAATGAGGCTTAGAAGAGAAACCTACCTAAAGCCTAATGCTAATCCTACTCCAAGCTTAATAAAAAATTAAGTTGGACTAGGTATCTCTAAGGGGAAAAGAATCCAAGACTTAAACAAGTCTTAAGATCCAAGGGAAGAAAAGAGTGAAAGAGACGAAAGAGGAAAGAAAGCGAAGAAATAAAAACAGCAGCTACCACAATGCCCCTGCACCAAAACAACGGTAAAAAGCAGCACACTAGCAAGACAACATACAACAGCATACAATCCAACACAACAAAGGGTGTGAAAAGCCAAACAGCCATACATACAACAGCGCACATAGACATAGACAGCCGTAGAAGAACGAGGCAGCATGCATTCAAAAAATGATTCACTCATGGAAAAGCACACATGCATCAAGCGTCACATATTCCTCTATCAAACATGATCACACATCATACCAAACATCATGGTAAACATTACAAAAGCACAATCATGGGATGATGCACAACATTAGGCATATGAACAAAGTTGAACCAAGCATGTACCACATGAAGTTAAGTGCACACAATCAAGTTCAAACAAACAACTCCAGCAACATCAACAACAAGTCACAATCAACATGCTTAAAAAGTGCGTGTTATGTATTCATCGCATCAATTAATCAACAACGCAAACATAAACATTTATCGACGAAAACCAAAACTCGCGTGTCGAATAATCGTATTCATGCAATAGTGTGAGGTGCAACAACCCAAGAATAATCCACAAATCATCAACATATTAGTCCATGAAGTTTAGGCATGCATCAGATCTCAAACAACCAAGAAAATGCAATAAAATACACATTCTGTCCCAGAGTAACCGGTTAACAAACGGTGAGTAACCGGTTACTTAGTTGAAAATCAGACCATTTACGCAAAAAAATGCACATGTTAACCAGTTAACAAACGGTGAGTAACCGGTTACTCTGGGACAGCAGTCAAAAAAATCTGTTTCAAAAGCACTTTTCAATAGCAAATCACTTATGCAATCATATCCAATGATCATGTAATCAATAATGCACGAGAATTAAGTCCAATCACAGCAATCAAACATCAATTTCATCAATCAAACAACAAGACCACAAATCAAATCAAGCAAATGGATCAAATCACATCACAAACCAAAGATCTACATTACATAAGTTGAGATTAAGCTAAATCAAACATAGATCTAAGGAAAACCAACCTACAAGGCTGAGATTTGCCTTGGTGATTGTTGAGCACAAAAATTGGTGAATCCAAGCAAGAAAACCAAAGATCTATACAATAATCTTCAAGATCATAGCAAGAAACTTCAAGATCCAAGCAAGAACACTCCAAATAATCAAAAGTTTCTCCCAAAAGTGATTCCAAGATCCAAACCAGTAGCCATATCAGAAATGAACCAAGAATGATGATGTGATGGAGGTTTAGCTCAAGAATTCACAAATTCCAATGAAGAATTTGTGAATCTATGGATATGGAGCTTTAGTGAGAGGTTGAAGATGAAGATGAAAAGTGGAAAAAGTGAGAGAGAGAGAGTTGAGGGAAATTCTGAAAAATTGGAGAGTGAAAATGATGCAGGTTTTAGAGGTTTGGAATAAATTGGTCTAAATAACCCCTAGGTTAGGAGTTAAGTTTGGGTTTGGAGTGAGGTTAAGTGAGTGGAAATTGGGGTGAAAAATGGATTAGGAAATGAAATGAGGAATTAGAGTGGAAAAATGATGGAGAGAATTTGAATTTTGGGTGGAAAATGATGAAAATATCAATTCTAGATCCTTCCCCACATGTACATGCCAAGCACATGATCACAAATGATGCAAATTTAATTTTTCAAACTTGGCTCAAAATAACCGGTTAACAAACGGTGAGTAACCAGTTACTCAGTTCAAATTTTGAATCTTGGCGCCTTTTGGAGGGAAACTTGGAAAAGTGACCTCTGATAGCTGTTTTGAACCCGTTAAACCTCTGAAACTCAAAACTTGATATTGCTACTGAGTAACACCTAAAAAGAACACAAATTCCTGCTGACACCTCAGAATATCCTGCTGAAATAATAATGCCTGATACCGGATCGCATGATCAGAAAATGACTGTTGAAGCTCCTGATTATCGAAACGCTTAATGAGCAAAATAAATGCTCCAAAAGACCTTGAAAACCATCTGCTTGCCCCTGAATACTGCTGAGAATAATGCCGGAGCTGATAACGCCATGAGCTGCTAGAAAATACCTTAATCCCATGCATAAAAGAAACATGCAAAATGCAGAAATGACGATGCAAATGAAACGAAACATAAGCCAAAAAGGTTGGCAACACTAGGGCAAATTTTGAGGTGTTACAGCTGCCCCTATTCAAACTTCTTGGATCCGAGGGTATGGAAGCAACGACTTTCAGACAATCGGGATATACGGAGATTGAATACCAAAATAACCTGAAAAATATGCACCCTGTGGGGAGGATGAAATAACGTGAATTCGAGAACGGCCAAAGGCGAATTCGGAAAGGCAGACCGGCCGAAGGCGGACTAAACTGGGAATATAAGGATAAACGAGGACGGCCGAAGGCGAACTCGAAAAGGTGGACCGGCCAAAGGTGGACCACGTTGGGGAGATACAAGGGATACGAGACCATGCCGAAGGTGGACTCGAAAAAGAAATACCAAGCCGAAGGTGAGCTTTCACAGGAAAGACTACGAGGCCATGCCGAAGGTGGGCTCGAAAAAGAAAGCTACGAGGCCATGCCGAAGGTGGGCTCAAAAAAGAAAGATACGAGACCATGCCGAGGGTGGGCTCGAAAGAAAGACCAAGCCGAAGGTAGACTCGAAAAAGAAAGACCAAGCCGAAGGTGAGCTTTCAAAGAAAAGATGCGAGGCCATCCCGAGGGTGGACTCGAAAAAGAAAGACCAAGCCGAAGGTGAGCTTTCAAAGAAAGACTAAGCCGAAGGCAGACGTTCAAACAAAGGATATGAGGCCATACCGAGGGTGGACTCGAAAAAGAAAGACCAAGCCGAAGGTGGGATTTCAAAGAAAGACTAAGCCGAAGGTAGACTTTCAAACAAAGGATACAAGGCCATGTCGAGGGTGGACTCAAAAAAGAAAGACCAAGCCGAAGGTGAGCTTTCAAAGAAAGACTAAGTCGAAGGTAGACTTTCAAACAAAGGATACGAGGCCTTGCCGAGGGTGGACTCGAAAAAGAAAGACCAAGCCGAAGGTGAGCTTTCAAAGAAAGACTACGAGACTATGTCGAATGTAGACTCTCAAACAAAGGATGCGAGACCATGCCGAAGGTGGTCTCGAAAAGGAAAGACCAACCCAAAGGTGGACTTTCAAAGAAAGACTAAGCCGAAGGTAGACTCTCAAACAAAGGATACGAGGCCATACCAAGGGTGGTCTCGAAAAGGAAAGACCAAGCCGAAGGTGGACTTTCAAAGAAAGACTAAGCCGAAGGTAGATTCTCAAACAAAGGATACGAGGCCATGCTGAGGGTGGTTTCGAAAAGGAAAGACCAAGCCGAAGGTGAGCTTTCAAAGAAAGACTAAGCTGAAGGTAGACTCTCAAACAAAGGATGTGAGGCCATGCCGAGGGTGGTCTCGAAAAGGAAAGAGCAAGCCGAAGGTGGACTTTCAAAGAAAGACAAAGCCGAAGGTAGACTCTCAAACAAAGGATACGAGGCCATGCCGAGGGTGGTCTCGAAAAGGAAAGACCAAGCCGAAGGTGAGCTTCCAAACAAGATAACTCTACTGGGGATAACAAGATAACAGCAGGTGCGAGGACGGCCGAAGGCGAACTCAAGGAAAAAAAGAAAGACCAGACCGAAGGTGGATTTTCAAAGAAAGACTAAGCCGAGGGTAGACTTTCAAACAACAATATGTAGAATCGACAGTTCCACAAAGATGACTCCGCCGGGGAAAAGAGAAATCTGAACTGACAACTCTGCGGGGGCGTGTCGGAAGAACCAACAAGAAGAACGAATCCACTGGTTGCGGTGTAATGTAAAACAACATCTTCTGAATTTTGTTACTTTCTACTGGGGAAAGAAACTGGTAAAGGATATCAAACCTGGCCTATGCTTCGAATGCATATGTTTGAATTTTTTCGTAATGCTCCATATCAATGGAATGCTACGCTTTTGGGAGGATGCCATGTAAAAATGCTTATGCAATGCAAAAGAGGTTGTTCAGCAAAATAAATACTGAAGACCAAGGCAGCTCCACTGGGGATGACAAACTAAATTATCCTCTGAAATGAAAGACCCTGCTGAGAAAGGCTTTACTCTGCTTAGGAAGATCTTGTTCACAAACTCTGCTGGAGATGAAAACTCCGAGAGCATACCCACTCTGTTGGAGATGGATAAAAACGAATAATGAAGATGGAACCCAAAGAGAAATTCTCTCCGCTGGGGATTACCAATGACTTCTACCTGGATCTGAAAGAATGCCAATAACAATTAGACTTAAGACCTACTGTGGATATCAACCGCTGCTGAAGATACCACTGAGGAGATCACCACCAAACTCTGCTTGGGGAAACTAGTCAATAATTCTGAACCTGTTTGGGGAATATCACCGAACTCAACCTGCTGTTGGGAGATGCCCTCGCTTTTTAACCTGTCGGGGAATATCAGTACTTTTACCCTGCTGGGGAGTACCGGCCATGACTAGCAGATTTGCTTGAGGAGCGGTAGATGATGACATCCACCCTGCTACAGGATAACATCAAGTTTACTCATCTGAGGGGATTAACTTATATCGTTGCTAGTGAGAAAAGCATTTCTCGACTAGCTGAGGAGAATGAGTGCTCAGACCCTGTGGGGAAAATAACATCTTTATCCCAAGAAGATATTCTATAAGTCTCTTGCTGGGGATGCAGAAGTATCAACTTCTAACTACTCGCAGAAAGAGTAATGAATCAATCACAACTCTAGCTGGGGAAATAATCCTCTATACTCTGCTGAGGAAGATAATCCTCGACACCCTGGCTGGGGAAAGCAACAACCTGCTGAGGAGGATGAACTTTTCAATGTCGATGAGAGTAGCTCTACTGGGGAAGAACAGTCAACGAAACCTACCGAGGGATATCATTGAGCTTAACCTGCTGTTGGAGGAAAGAATTTACCCTGCTGGAGATTAGAGCATACCGTTGCTGACGGAAATACACTTCCTGATCTGATGAGGAAAGTGGGTACCAAACTCTGTGGGGAAAATGAAGTCTTTTCAAAGACATCCAACACACCTCCTGCTGGAGATATAACCATATTCACCTCATAGCAATCCACTTTAAACTGCTTGCTGGGGGAAATGGGTTTTGCTAAGGGTGATGAACTTTCAGTGCTGGGGGAGGCAACTCCACTGGGGAAGAACAAACCTGTTGTCTTGCAAACACAATCAACAGGAAGTTCTATACGCAAAAAGTTCACCTCTATTACCAATACGACGGCCGTTACCTAAGCAATTTCCACTGTTTTCTGATATGCTTCGCAAAGCTTAACATTTTCGCATGCAATGTTTTATCAAAATATCGGACATTTTCACAAACAAAACAGCAAAAGTAAAAACACAAATGGAAAGCTTTTGAGTGAAATGAAGATTTTATTAAATGAAATTGGCCTGTGAATAGTCATTTACATTTGGAAGCAATTCCTGGAAAGAGGTAATTGCAAAAAAATAATAATAAAAAAAATACACATGTCGGCAATGTGGGGAACATATATCCACCATGATTCAATTCGGCTATGACCCAGTATGCCTTGCTTATTCGCAGATGTTTTGGCCTTTGAAGAGACTGACTGGACTGGTTCCTTTCCTTTGAAATTTCCATGTATCGAAAGTGTTCACAGATCGAACGCAGATCGTAGCCTCTTGCTTTCAAATCCCTAACTTTTGCCTGGATCGCCCTTTTCGGGTTTTCAATCCACCGGGATACCCATTTTTGCCAAAGTTGCCTTTTCAGGTTTTCAACTTTGCGGGTTTATTCTTTTTTTTTCCTTTTTATCCCTAATTTTTGCCCGAACCTTTTCTTTTTATGGTTCGCCGGGATGCCCCTTTTTGCCTGGACTTTCTTTTTGTGTCCAGCGGGTCTCTTTTATGCAAAGTATTTTTTTACTACGTCTGTGTTCACAGGGGACGTAAAATCTTCGCCATCCATAGTTGAGAGTAATAAGGCTCCACCAGAGAAAACCTGTCTTACTACATATGGCCCTTCCTAGTTTGGAGTCCACTTGCCCCTGTGATCTATTTGAGGAGGGAGGATATTTTTCAAAACCAATTCACCAGCCTGAAAACACCGAGGATGCACTTTCTGATCAAAGGCTTTCTTCATCCTGCTCTGATACACTCGACCATGTGCAATGGCTGCCAATCTCTTCTCTTCAATAAGGTTCAGCTGATCCAGTCTAGAACGTACCCATTCAACTTCATCAAGCTTCACGTCTACCAGAATTCTTAAAGAAGGAATCTCAACCTATAATGGTAGAACTGCTTCCATACCATATACCAATGAGAAAGGGGTCGCCCCAGTCGATGTGCGTACCGAAGTACGATAACCTTGCAAAGCATAAGGCAATATCTCATGCCAGTCTTTATAGGTTACTACCATCTTCTGCACAATCTTCTTGATGTTCTTATTTGCTGCTTCAACAACCTCATTCATCTTCGGACGATAGGGAGAAGAATTGTGATGTTCAATCTTAAAGCTCTGACATAGCTCCTTCATCATCTTGTTATTCAAATTTGAACCATTATCAGTAATAATTCTCTTCGGGACTCTATACCGGCAGATGATGTCCTTCTTGATAAATCTGGCTACCACTTGTCTGGTGACGTTGGCAAACGAGGCTGCTTCCACCCACTTTGTGAAATAATCGATGGCAACCAGAATAAAATGATGCCCATTGGAAGCAGTCGGCTCAATCTTTCCGATCATATCAATGCCCCACATGGCAAAGGGCCAAGGTGATGACAACACATTCAGAGAATTAGGCGGCACATGCACCTTATCAGCATAAATCTGGCATTTATGACACTTTCGGGCGTATTTGAAACAATCAGATTCCATGGTCATCCAATAATACCCCGCTCTCAGCAATTTTCTGGCCATAGCGTGCCCATTGGCATGAGTACCGAAAGATCCTTCATGAATTTCCTCCATTAACAGGTTTGCCTCATGTTCATCAACACAACGTAGCAAGACCATGTCAAAGTTCCTCTTGTACAACACATCGTCTTTATTTATAACGAAATTTCCTGCCAACCTCCTCAGAGTCTTCTTATATTTGGTGGATGCACCCTCTGGATACTCCTGACTCTTCAAAAAAACCTTAATATCATGATACCAAGGTTTGCAATCCGACACATCTTCAATTGCAAACACAAAAGTTGGTCTATCCAGACGCATGATTCTGATCGAAGGAGTTTTATTCCAACGATTCACCTGATACATCAAAGACAATGTTGCCAACGCATCGGCCATCTGATTCTCCAACCGGGGTATATGATGGAAGTCAATTCTGTCAAAGAACGGTAACAACCTCCTGGCATAGTTGTTATAAGGCACCAAGTTCGCTTGACGAGTTTCCCATTCACCTGTGATCTGATTAACTACCAACGCGGAATCACCATAAACATCGAGGTTCTTGATTCTCAAATCAATCGCTTCTTCTAACCCCATGATACATGCTTCATACTCCGCCTCATTGTTGGTGCATACCAATGCTAATCGGGCAGTGAAGGGTATATGAGAACCCTGTGGAGTTGTAATGACTGCCCCGATTCCATTACCATATGAATTAACAGCCCCATCAAAGACCAGCTTCCATTGGGACCAAATTTCTGGCCCTTCATCAGGTAGAGGCTCTTCACAGTCTTTCATCTTCAGATACATAATATGCTCATCAAGAAATTCAAACTTCATCGATTGATAATCCTCACTTGGTTGTTCAGTGAGATATTCTGACAAAACACCTTCCTTGATGGCTTTTTGGGAAACATATTGAATATCGTATTCTGTCAGAACCATCTGTCAATGGGCTATTCTTCCAGAAAGCGCCTGCTTTGCAAACACATACTTGATCAGATCCATCTTCGAAATCAAGAGGGTTGTGTGGTTTAACATATACTGCCTCAACCACTTAGCTGCCCAAGCGAGTGCACTACATGTTTTCTCCAACATCGAGTACCACAACTCACAATCAGTAAACTTCTTACTCAGGTAGTAGATGGCATGCTCTTTTCTACCTGACTCGTCATGTTGACCGAGCACACACCCCATTGAGTTCTCAAGAACCGTAAGATACATAATCAATGGCCTTCCTGGCACTGGCGGCACAAGGACCGGAGGTTCCTGTAAATATTCTTTTATTTTTTCGAACGCCTTTTGACAATTTTCGTTCCACCTGACCTCTTGATCTTTTCTTAGCAACTTGAATATCGGTTCACACGTGGCTGTAAGGTGAGAGATGAATCTAGCAATGTAGTTCAACCTCCCTAGTGTAACGAGCAATTTTGGACGTGGTTCTTAAGCACTACCGCTCTTTGGGTTTACTACAGGTCGATTCATTTTTTATCCTATTAAAGCTGATGAAGGAAGGGAAATAGATGTCTCCAATTAACCCTGCTTGCATACTGAGTTTAAACAGCGGTCTGTTAGGTTACATATGCGATCAATGTGGTGGGGCCTTCGTACTGGTTATTTGTATTTTCGCCAATACTGATTTCTCTCTGGGATCTTGTTAGGATACTGCCTCAGTTTATGATATATGGGATTTGGTTTTTGTTTAGTGTGCTCGCTAAGATCTTTCTTTCAATCTTATGCCTACGTTTTCCCGTTTACCGAAACAGGGAAATCAGAGCGTTCGTAGTTCCTCCTATTCTATGGGAGGAAATGGTTATTTTGGTGTCTTGTTCAAAGCCCAAGATGTGAAGCGAAAGGTGATTTGTATCTTGTTCAAAGCCCAAGATCTGAAGCTGAAAAGTCTATTTGTATCTTGTTCAAAGCCCAAGATGTGAAGCTGAAAGGGTTTGACTTTAGAGAGAATTTGTCATCTCTAAAGAGGGGGTTGTATGTCACAGCTGTTTATAAAGGAGAATTACTTTAACCGGGATGTGTGAATCTGACAATTCTATAATTTCCTTTATAGGGGATTTTTAACCTGAAGGAGAAAACTTTAACTCAGTGTAGAGCAATGCTATCTTTCCTTAGGAATTTCTCATGCTAAAAGAGGGACAGTGGCATGGATGCAGATGATTCAGAGGCTTGCTGCTTACAGCGATTAGATGAAGGGGAAGGAGTTGTTGATGTTTGTGTACTGTGAACGAGGCACAGCTTTGATGCTAAAAGGTTGATTAGATCAACCAGTGGTTTTCTTATACAAAGCCTAAGAGGAGGCTATTGGCCCAACAAGAGGGTATTTTTGTGTCTCGTACAAAGCCCGAGAGAGAGGCTAAAAGGGGTTGATCCTACAAGAGGATCTTTTATACTCAACAATAGAGTGTTTTTGTATCTCGTACAAAGCCCGAGATGGAGGCAAAAATTTATTTGGCTCAATAAGAGCCTTTTTGTATCTCGTATAAAGCCCGAGATGGAGGCTAAAGGGGTGATTGACTCAACGAGGGAGTCTCTTATGTGTCTCATACAAAGCCCGAGAGAGAGGCTAAATGTTGTTTGACTCAACGAAGGAGTCTTTTGTATCTCATACGAAGCCCGAGATGGAGGCTAAAATTGTTAGCTCCGCTGGGGAGAATCATTATACAAAGCCCAAGAGGAGGTTATCTTCACTGAAGAAGGATCATTATACAAAGTCTAAGAGGAGGCTATGGTAACTGTTTCAGTTAAGTGACAGATCCAGTATACTGATTTTAAAGAGAAAATAAGTTCTTATATGAGTAACACTGTACTCAGGGATTTTGATTCGAGGATCAGTGTTATTCCCTATTCTTTAAGGAAATGGGAAATCCAAAGGGTATTGAGACTGTTCGAGTCTACGGTTTCCTTCCTATTTAACGAAGGGGTAACTTGAGAATGTCTTTGAGACTCAAGGATATTAGACTGTCCGTGTCTAGAGTTTCATCTTTTGTACTATGCTTTGAGAAACAGTAGTAGACTCTTTGAAAGGACTGTTCTATGAAGATTACTAAGTTCTGTTCCTATACCTCTAGGAGGTCGTCGGGACAATTTGTACGAAGCCCAAGAGGAGGCTGGAAGCTTTTAAGAAGCCGACGGGTCCTTGTACGAAGCCCAAGAGGAGGCGGGGTTGCTTTTAGGAAGCCTGTGGGTCCTTGTACGATGCCCAAGAGGAGGCCGATGCTTTTAAGAAGCCCGTGGGTCCCCAAACCCCGAGAAATTCAAGGCAAGCTATTCACAAGGAATAGATCAAGTCAGGAAAGTTCGAGAACTTGGAAGAAACTCAAAGATGCCATTCACGGAGAATACATTCATCTTTGGGAGTAGAGTTTCTTGACAATTCCTAATGAGGACAGCCGAAGAGAAGACTGTATATGGTGATCCTATTGGGGATCTAGTTGTCTATTTCTACAAATAAACAAAGCGGCGTCACCTAGTTCTAGACGTAGTTGCTGGGGAAACTCTAAATATCTATACTATTATTACACAGTTGATATGAGTTTATGAAAGAAGACTTACAGCGAAACAGCCCCACAATACAACTATATGTATATGAAAGCGGTAAATGAAAGCGTATAAACACTTACTTGGTTGTAGAGCTTCCATGCTGTTTGGTTAGTTGTTCAACAAAGAAAGATTGAACACAACAATATATTCAAAATCAAAGGAGAAAGTGTTTTGAAAAAGAAAGATTTGGGGTTTACAGCTCAAGGAGAGACCCAGGGTTTTATCAGTGAGCGCACTGTTGAATTTGTACAGAGGGACTTATACAAGTGACTGAGGCCAAAAAAGGTTTTCTGTACAAAGGGATGGGTCTTACACTCTCTCAAAGAGGACAAAAAAGTTTTTAAATAAAAAGAGTGGGGCTTATAACACGACGGTAGGACCAGATGGTTTTTCGTTTAAAATGGCGGTCGCGCCGAGATTTTCTTTTAACGCAGAGGGACTTATACAATAAGTGAGGCCCAAAATGGCTTTGGTTAAAAGGGGGTTGGGTCTTACACTCTATTAGAGGCCCAAAAGTTTTGAATGGGTCTTATAGCTCAAGGAGAGGCCCAAATGTTATTTTTCAAAAGGTGACGATCGCGCAGTTTGTTTTTTACGGTATCGGGACTTATACAATACACTGAGGCCCAAAAATGATTTGGTCAAAAAAAGGATTGGGTCTTACACTCTATTAGAGGCCCAAAGATTTTTTAAAGAAATGGGTCTTACTACTCGAGGGTAGGCCCAAGTTATTTTTCAACGGATGATGATCGCGTCGAACTTTTTGAAATACAACGGGACTTATACCATAAGTGAGGCCCAAAATATGTTGTATTTACAAAGGGTTGGGTCTTACACTCTATTAGAGGCCCAAATGTTTTGAAAATGATTTATGAGGGTTGAATTAATCCAAAAACCCTAATTTGTTTTCAAACATGTATTTAATTGAATAAAAATTCAATTAAAATGATCAAAATTGTTTAACATATGAAAAACAAATTGTGATCTTGGATTAATGCTTCAAAAATTAAGTATTGACTTACAAAATAATTAGAAAGCATTAAAAGTTGCAAAATCAAGGTGGAAAAAATATTTTAAATGTCAAAAACAATTAAAACATTAATTCTTTGCAAAAATATCAATTATGCAAAATAAATAATATTTTTGGGATTTTTTGGGAAAATAAAATATTTTAACATTTTTGTGAATTATTAAAAAAAAGAATCAACTCAAAATCATTAAAACTCAGAGAGAAATTAATTTTTGAATCAATTAAATAAAATCACAAAATTCAAATATTTGAATTTATGAAAATGGCGCCAAGAACATGGACCAAGAACACGCGCGTGTTCTGCCTTGCCCAGATTTGCATTTTCTATCCAATCTCACTGAATACTTGATCATATCATGTAATCCACATACCAATCAACTCGTTTCAACCTCACGATCATGTCCATGGTATTCAATTTCATTTAAATTAAACATATAACAAGAAATCATGACAAATCCTCAAGAACCCTAATTTCTGCATGAAGGCTAGGATTTTTGATACACGATTCAAACAATGTAATTAATTGAGGGGAAACATTCCATGCATGATTATGAACATATGGCCAAATTATTGTGCAGCAAAAATTGCATGGATCATAGAGTTAGAAGAGCTCATGCTTACCACTTTGCAGCTGGTGATCGTGATTTGTGTTGGAGGTGTTACAACTAGGTTCCAATGATGTGGATAGCTTCCCTAGGTGCCATGGAGTGTGTATGAATGCTTGGAATGGATTGAAACGGTTTGGAGTTGAAGATGGTACCTTAACTGCAAATCGGTCATGAACTTGAGCAATTGGCGGGTGATTTTGTGAAATCTGTGTTCCAGATGTTATGTGAGTGTTTGGATCACTTCTATATGATGTATGTGAGGTGTGTGTGTGATTGGTTTGATTGGAAAAGCTCTCAAACTTAAAACCCGATAGTGACTTGCCTTAGAAGGCAAAATTGGAGTGAAAGAAGAGATTTTGAGGAAAGCATCTGTTAGATGGCTTTGGTGTACACAAACTGATCACAATTGAGTTCTATTTATAGTAGAGCAAGTTTGTTTTGGGATTCACAGTGAATGACAACTGCAGCAGAGGTTTGGCCAATGTTGTCCAATGAGAATCCAAGTCTCCTCTAGCCATTGACTAGAGGTTAGGGTACAAAGCTGTGGTTCCCTTGGTCTTGGATAAGTCTTGACTGAATTTAGTTGAGAATGGCTCAGTCCATGCCACCTTGATGCTTCCATTGAATGCTCAATTCCAAAATTGGAGTCTTGTCCCTATTTTGGCAATTCTAGGTTCAACATGCTATTTCTTGTTCCAAAGACATTGGAGGCTTGGCTCAGTGATTGTCCCCTTTAGATTCAATCCTCTGAGGTGTCTAAGTGGATAGGAGCATTTGGATTTGGCTGATTTTAGCAAATCGACCAAAAGTGCAAAATCTTCCTTGCCTTGGCAGATTTCAGCAAGGCAACTTGCCAATGTCATATCTCATGGCTCAAATTGAATTTGGTAATGTTCTTGGCCATTTTGGAAAGCCCTTACATGATACAACAACTGTTTAAACATGTTTGGTTTTGATCTCTTTTGAATCCAAGTGAAAAATCCCCCTACATTTGGCAAAAAGTAAGGTAAAATCTGACTTAGTGAAATTTTCACTAAGTGTTGGAACAAAGTGACTTTTCTTGATTTTGATCACTCCATAACTCAAAATCCATGAGGAATTTGGACATAAGTTAGTATGAAGCTTTTGTAGAGGGCAATGTGATCTACAAATCAAGCTTTTAATGGGGACCAATGGCCTTGTGGTTTAGGAGATATGGTCCTCCAATGTTGGCACATTAGTGGTACTTTTTCCATAACTTAGAAAATTTTCTAAGTTTTATGGTTACCCCTTTTACAAGTTATCCCTCTTTCTTTGATTTTTATTGATGAATGATGATTTAAATCATACATAAACATCATTTTAGGGTTAAAAATCCATTTTGGTGAAAAATCTTAAAAAGTCAAAGTTGACTTTTGTGCACAGTTGACTTTTTATCAGATGAATTCCAAACTGTGCAATTCTCAGTAAATCATGTCCTTGATCTAAATCAAACTTGATAGACATGTTCCATGGGTGGTATAGAGGATATTTAATCATGTCTTAGGGCTTGGGAGCATGTCCTGGTCAAAAGTCAAAGCTACAGTTGACTTTTCTCGCAAAACCCTAACTGTGGTTCAGATGAAATTGAGACTTGTTGCTCAATCTTCTTGGATTAATCCATTGTTCCAAATGGATCAATATGGTATATTAGAGACCCTCCAATCATGTCTTGAGGTCTTGGTTCATGATTTATCCCAAAAGTCAACTTAGGGGTGAATTAGGTCAGGAAACCCTAATTCCTGATTTTTGATGTATGCATCCCTTGAGGCCAAATTGACTTGATGTTTGGGTCCATGAGGTTCCATGGAGTATATTAGGATATGTTTTGAAGTATTGGCTCATGCCCAGAGGAAAATTTCCAACTGGAGGCCCTGGTCGACCAAAACCCTAATTTGGTGACACTGGCGATCTTGAAGCTTGATCCACCTAGAAGGGAGCAACCTTATGCTTAATCCTTGATGTGGGAGTCCTCTTGATCCATTGTGGATGTTTGAGAGGTTAGACAAGTTGAAGATCATGTCATTACTTAATTGATCCTTTGTCTAAGAGCTCTAAGAGGGCTTGAAACCCTAAGTTTGATTGTGGTGAATGCTCAACAATTCCTTGAGGATATTGATGAGGCACACATGTACATCCATATTATGATGATGATTTGCACAATGATGGGAAATCTTAGTGGTCAAAATTTGGAGTATGACAGATGCCCCTATTTAATCTTCTTGGACACGAAGGTGTGAATGGTGAAGGTATTCGGGCAATTCGAGGTGCAAGAGGATTAAATATCGGAATATCCGAAATTTTGACGGCGTCTATGAATGGTAATTCACACATTAATCTTCTTTCGCTAAGCAATGATGCTTAGAAAAGGTAAACTTCCCCTCGATCCTGGTCTTCTACCAAGGAACTGGTCTTAGTTTCTGGAATAAACTTCCCCTCGATTCTGGTTTCCTACCAAGGAACTGGTCTAAGTTTCTGATTTAAACTTCCCCTCGATCCTAGTTTCCTACCAAGGAACTGGTCTTAGTTTCTTTTGTCAATAAACTTTATTGACAAGGGACGCTATTCATAGCGGTTTTCCTCAAACTTCTCGCCGAATTTTCCTGGGGAGATGCCATTTGTTAGAAAAAAGAATGATGTCAGACTTGCTGGGGAACCCAGTCGTCTGAGCTGTAGAGGTGTACAAACTTCTCTATTGGAGATGCCATTTGTTGACTCTATCTGGGGAAAGCGAGTTTCTTGAGAGATTGCTTCCGTTTGGGGTTTTACATCATACTTTTATCGGGGTCTTCCTAGAGAAATGCCATATGATGGGATCCAATTTTGAGGTGCCGATGACCTTTTCATCAGTGGTTTTTCGGAGAAAGACAGCTGTACTGCCAAATCTCTGCTTACGAGGCTTTCTCTGGGGATTTTCCTTAGTCCGGGAAAGCAAAGATATCATCTTCAATGGCGAAGAGTGACATTTGTAGAAAGCTTCTCTGGCTTTTCAGAGGTTCAAGTTATCAAAGTGGTCGAGTGCCGACTCTAATTCAGAGATACACTGGAGGAGAGATTGTTCAGATGATTCTCTTTCTGACAAGGCAAGAACTGACAACTCGATTGAGAGAACTTCTATCACTAGGGGACAAGACCGCTTAGAGTGATAGTGATGCAATATGAAATGTGAATGCAAAGTCAATAATGCATGATGTATGTATGTATATGCTGACAAAACTGACGCGACATATAAACTAAAAGATGAACATGACTGGATACTCGGCCATCGCAGGGCGAAGAAGTACCGCTGGTTCAAGATAGAAATTCCACCTTGCTTAGGAGAAGTAGTCCTCGTGGGGAATACCGTTGATTGGGCTTAGGAGGCAAGAACTCTGCCGTGGGTATCAGATGGGAAAGCTGCATCTCATACAGTTGATCCTTCATTCAGGCGTACCGGCCTAGAAGGAGTACTTTGATTCTGCACTTTGAAGTTCGCTTACTTCTGGAGAAGCGGTCGATGTTCTTTTGATGTTCAACAGTCAAAAGAAATTGCCATCTTTATTATTATTACTATATATATATTTTTTTTTAAAAAGCAGAAAAAGTTTAAAAAGTAAATTCATTTTTGTTTCATTTCAAGAATCGTTGATCATGTTAAAACGCCATTCTGTAAAGCTAAAACAAATAAGAATTACAAACAAAAGCACAAGGGCTCAAATTTTATTGATAAGATGGAGATCAGCCAAACGCGTGATTCCAAAGAGTATTTACAAAGTTAGAAAATGGTAATTTACAGGGAAAAGGGCTACGTTGAAACATAACGACCACTATCCTTCTACCAACTTTGAATTCGGGACATCCTGAGCTTCTGTCGAACATGACCTTGACTGGAGTTTTCCTCCGATGGATGGTGTAACTGCTGCTGCTGCTGAGGGACTTGCCTCTGTTTAACATAGTTACTTGCCATTATCCCTGATTTTTTCCTGGATTGTACTATGAGATTTCTAATCCATCGGGATGATTTTTTTTATGTCTCTAACTTTTTCCTGGACCGCCCTTTCGGGTTTTCAATCCACCGAGACGTTTTTGTTTTTTTTTTAGTTTAGGCGAAGTATTTCTTAACTACATCAACATTGTGGGGTAGGAAAATTCCTCTCCGTCCATGGTTGCAAGTCTCAAGGCACCGCCTGAGAAAGCTTTTGTGACCACATAGAGGCCATCATAATTTGGGGTTCATTTGCCCCGAGAGTCAGTGAGAAATGATTGTATCTTCTTGAACACGAGGTCTCTTTTTCTGAAGACACGAGGTCGGACCTTTTTTTCGAATGCCTTCTTCATTCTCTACTGATACAACTGACCGTGGCATAGTGTCGTGATTCGCTTCTCTTCGATCAGGTTCAATTCGTCGTGTCGACTTTGACACCATTCAGCTTCTGAAAGCTTAGCTTCCATCAATACCCAGATTGATGGGATCTCTACTTCTATGGGGAGAACTGCCTCCATGCCATATACTAGAGAGAAAGGGGTTGCCCCTGTTGAAGTGCGGACAGATGTTCGATAACCGTGAAGAGTAAAGGGTAGCATGTCGTGCCAATCTTTATAGATTACAACCATCTTTTGAACGACCCTCTTGATGTTCTTGTTAGCCGCTTCTACCACTCCGTTCATCTTGGGTCGGTAGGGAGATGAGTTATGTTGTTCGATCTTGAACTCAACGCACAACTCTTTCATCATCTTGTTGTTCAAGTTAGACCCATTATCTGTAATGATCTGGCTCAGAACACCATAACGGCAGATGATATTGTTTTTGATAAATCGGACCACCACTTGTCGGGTTACATTAGCGTACGACGCTACTTCGACCCACTTGGTGAAATAGTCAATGGCTACCAGGATGAACCGATGTCCGTTTAAAGCCTTAGGTTTGATCAACCCAATCATGTCGATTCCCCATATGGAAAAAGGCCACGGGGAAGAAAGAACTTTGAGATGTGATGGCGGTACATGAATTTTGTCGGAGTATATCTGACATTTGTGACACCTCCTCATGTATTTGTAGCAGTCGGATTCCATGGTCAACCAATAGTACCCTGCTCTGAGAATTTTTCTCGCCATTGTGTGTCCGTTGGCATGAGTGCCAAAGGACCCTTCATGAATTTCTTTCATAAGCATGTCTGCTTCTGGTCTGTCTACGCATCGGAGCAAGACCATGTCAAAATTTCTCTTATAGAGAGTGTCACCGCTCAGGAAGAAGTTTCCAGCCAATCTTCTGAGGGTCTTTCTGTCTTTCCTGGATGCCCCAGGTGGGTACTCTTGTTTCTGAAGGAAGCATTTGATATCGTGATACCAAGGTTTGTCATCTATGACTGCTTCGATCGTGAAGAGTAAGTGGGCCGTTCAAGGCGCATTATGTCGATCTTAGGTAGGTCATTCCATTGACCTACACTAATCATGGAAGAGAGAGTGGCTAATGCATGAGCCATGTGATTCTCCTCACGAGGGATGTGATGAAACTCAACTCTGTTGAAGAAGGGTAATAACCTTCTTGTATAATCTTTGTAAGGAATCAATCCTGATTGGTATGTGTTCCAATCTCCTTTTATCTGATTGATAACCAAGGTTGAGTCGCCGTATACGTTCAAGTTTTTGATCCTTAAATCAATCGTTTCTTCGAGACCCATAATACAAGCTTCATATTCGGCCTCGTTGTTCGTACAATTGAACGTAAGTCTGGAAGTGAAAGGAATGTGGGTACCCTGAGGGGTAACAATGATTTCCCCAATTCCGTTTCCATAATGATTAACTGCTCCGTCAAAGATTAGTCCCCATTGGGAATCTGGTTCTGGCCCTTCACTAGGTAACGGTTCATCGCAGTTTTTCATCTTTAGATACATGACATCTTCGTCTGGGAAGTCAAACTCGATTGATTCTTAATCGTCAATCGGTTGATGAGCCAAATGATCAGCTAAAATACTTCCTTTAACGGCTTTCTGAGCGTGGTACTCTATGTCATATTCTGATAATAACATATGCCAACGGGCAATTCTTCCCGTGAGAGCAGGCTTTTCGAAGACATACTTGATTGGATCCATCTCGGAAACCAACCAAGTAGTATGACAAATCATGTATTGGCGAGGACGTTTGGCTGCCCAAGCCAAAGCGCAACAAGTTTTCTCAAGCATCGTGTACCGAGTCTCGCAGTCGGTGAATTTCTTGCTCAGATAGTAGATGGCAGACTCTTCCATTTGGTTTCGTCTTGTTGGCCAAGTACACATCCCATTAAGTCCTCTAGGACTGTGAGGTAAATAATCAGTGGTCTTCCTTCCACTGGAGGTGATAGAATCAGAGGATTCAACAGATATTCCTTAATACTATCGATGGCGATTTGGCAATCTTCTGACCAAACGCAATCCTGGTTCTTTTTAAGTAACTTGAAAATCGGCGCACACGTCGCAGTCATGAGGAATATGAATCTGGAGATGTAGTTCAAACGTCCCAAGAATCCTCTGACTTTTTTTTAGTTTTCAGAGAAGGCATTTCTCGAATGGCCTTGACCTTGTCAGGATCAACCTCAATTCCCTTCTGGCTGACGATGAACCCTAGGAGTTTCCCTGAACGGACACCGAAGGTGTACTTGTTAGGATTTAAGCAGAGCTTGAATTTTCTTAGACGTTCGAATAATTTTGACAGATGTTCAACGTGCTCACTCTCTGTTTTTGATTTTGCAATCATATCATCGACATATACCTCGATTTCTTTGTGTATCATGTCATGAAACAGAGTAGTCATGGCCCTTTGATAGGTTGCCCCGACGTTCTTCAAACCGAACGGCATTACCTTGTAACAAAAGGTACCCCATGGGGTAATGAACAAAGTTTTCTCCATGTCTTTCGCCGCCATTTTAATCTGGTTATAGCCCGAGAATCCATCCATGAAGGAGAAAATTTTGAACTTTGTTGTGCTGTCTACCAGCATGTCGATGTGTGGTAAAGGAAAGTCGTCCTTTGGACTTGCCTTATTCAGATCCCTGTAATCAACACACATTCTGACCTTTCTGTCCTTTTTGGGAACGGGTACGATGTTGGCTAACCATTGAGGATATTCAGATGTAGCGAGGAAACCCGCGTCGATCTGTTTCTGTACCTCCTCTTTGATTTTGATGGCCATGTCCGGGTGAGTCCGTCTCAACCTTTGCTTTATTGGCGGACATTCCGATCTTAACGGTAAGTGATGTTCCACGATGCTGGTATCCAACCCTAGCATATCCTGATAGGACCAAGCGAATACATCGGGAAATTCTCTGAGAAGCTTTATCAAACTCTCTTTGGCAGTTGGACTAAGCAGTGCTCCAATCCTGATTTCTTTTCTCTCTTTTTCCGAACCCAAGTTTACCGTTTCCAACGGCTCTTTGTGAGGTTCAATGGACCTTTCCTCTTGTCTGAGTAGTCGAGAGATCTCTTTTGGAATTTCGTTGTCAACTTCTTCTTCAGCCCCAAATATCGGGAACTCAAAGTCGGGAGAAGGCATCGGATCGTATGTTTCAACTGGGTTTAAAACAAGCAATCTGCAAGACGTGATGATTCGTGTTTAGAAGAGATAGAGAAAATGCAAGTGTGTGCAGTGTTTTATTTTACTGCTTATTTTTATTTTTAAATGTTTTTTTAGGATTATCATTTTCTGAAAAACGAAAAGAGAAAACAACAATTAATGCGAAAATTACAGAACGACGTTATTTTATTAATGAACAAGCCGACTCTTGAAACTAAAGCCCTATAAAACAAAACTCTGTCGCTTTGGACGAAGCGAAGAGGGAAAATTTACAGAAAGCGAGCCCTATCAAAACATCCGTTTCACCTGGGCAGGGTGAAAGGTTAAAGATGGCAATTACTTTGACTGATGAACGATCTTCGGAACTTCGACGGCAACCCATTGGCGGCGAACTCCTCGGTGAATCACAAAGTCAGGCACCTTCCTTGATTTGTCTTCAGAAATGACGTTGATTTCTAGTGGAGCAGGATCGTTGGAATCTGTCTCCCAGGCAGAATTGTCGTAGGAGGATTCCTCTGTTGTATTTTGCATAACATTGGTGCTCTCAGTTGCATCTCCCCATCTAGTTGGCTGGATATCTTCGAGCCTGATACGAGAGCTTTCGGGAGCGGTATACTTGACCTTGTAGTCAAATTTTCCACTTGATTGTCCCAAGGTGTCCCACACTTCTCTGGAACTGGAGGAGTTATCCCTCTCGATGACGTTGACCTCGAGAAAAGCATAGTTGATGAATTCAAGTCCTGCGAACGTTGCAAATTCATCGTCATGTTGATTAGTTTCTGAATGACACGAGTGTTGATCCCATGACATGGTGGGGACACAGGTATTCTGTTCAATGACGGTCAACTGATTTTCATTGTTCGGCTGACTCTCTTGCCCCAAGTTTCCTGGATAAGGTTGCCACATTGGAAGACCATCCATTGGGCCATAGTAGGTGTAGTCAAAATTGTCTTTCATCGGAGTGTCTTCCTCTAATGAATTTGGCAGAGCACGGCATCCTTCCGGATCACAATCTCCATATATCATTTCGATGTCTGATCTGGGTATAAATCTCGGACTCTCTGTAGGAAAGCAAAAAGGAGTATGTGTTTCGTCCTGAGACATATAACCGTCCTTGTTAAGATATGACTTCCACTCTTCCTCTGTGTCAGAGGAATCCTCCTCATTGATAGCATGGACTTCTTGAGGGACTGGGTGAAGAAAACCTCCACTGTGGAAGAAGTTTTGAATGGGATGAATATTTTCATCGCTGGCAGCTGTCTGGGTATAGGTTGCAGAAAAACCAAGACCCTTCTTTGTTTTATTGTCAATAGGAATGACAAGCTGTCTCCATCCGGTTGTATCGGTACTCTCGACCGCTTTGATAACATCTTTATATGAGGAAATCGAGGTTCCTCCTTGGGATTGATTATCCTTGCCCACCGACAGTGCTTGGAACTGAGTTCCAATAACCTCCTCAGGTTCTACACAAGTAGATGATGATAAGTTACTCACGAGCAAGGCCTGTTCTCCACAGACTGTGACAAGTTTATCATTCTGAACGAACTTTAGCTTTTGGTGGAGGGTCGAAGTGACTGCTCCAGACTGATGTATCCAAGGTCTTCCTAATAAACAACTGTATGTTGCCCGGATGTCCATGACCTGGAAAGTGACTTGGAAAGTGTGAGGACCGATAGTTATGGGAAGATCAACTTCGCCGATAACTGTTTTTCTGGATCCGTCGAACGCTTTGACGACGACCTTGCTGATTCTCATCAGAGGGCCTTTGAATGATAATTGCATCAAAGTGGACTTCGGCATAACATTCAGGGCTGACCCTGTGTCTACCAGTACGCTGACTAAAGCATCGTCCTGGCAGTTAACTGTAATGTTGAGCGCCATGTTATGACGGCGACCCTCTTCGGGTAATTCCTCATCACTAAATCCCAAATTATTACCGGAAGTGATGTTAGAGACAATACTATCGAACTGTCTGATTGTTACATCCTGTTCCACAAAGGCTTGCTCCAAGACTTTCTGTAAAGCCTCCCTGTGGGCTTCTAAACTGAGTAGCAGTGATAATACCGAGATCTTTGAAGGAGTCTGTAATAGTTGATCAACAATGTTATATTCACTCCTTTGGATGAGCTTCAGCATCTCATCATTATTTTTCGAAAGCTCGGGATTGCTGGATTGACTGACTGATGGATCAGGAGCTTCTGTCTGAAGTTCCTTTTCCTTGTTAGGTTCTCCAACTCCTCGGTTGAAGATTCGGCCGCTCTGTGTTACACGACTGATGTCTGCAATATTCACGACGGAGGGTAATGGAATTTCCTTTCCATTCTCGACTATTATTGCACCGTATTTGTAAGGGATAGCCTTAGTTGATTCATACGGTAGTGGTCCCGGTAGATAGATGACTATGGGAACCTTCTGATTTTTCTGACCATCATAAGTAATCCCGATCCGTTCCCGGTTGGGAACTTTAGATTCGTCAAGTAGAGGCATAATGGCAAAAACATCCCTGGTCTGGTGACGACCAGAGATTGTGACAACATCCTCGACTTGATCGGCAAGGTAGTTCGGCGTCCAGTTGATGAGTCCAGAACCCGGATATGGGCAAATCTCTCCACGATCCACCTGACCCTGAAGAGCTGCTTTCACAAGGTAACACCCTTGGTTACGTTTTGAACAGACACTACAACGGTCATAATTGTGTGGTGACATCTGGCCACGCCCACTTTGAATACAATGTAACCTCACTAGGTTAGCTTCCACAGATCGGACATCCTGACTTTGACGTCGAGTGGGGTTCCTGTTACTGATACTAATCTGTTGAGTATCTTCATCCATATAGATTGGCATCTACCAGTGATTTAACAAGTGCTGAAGTGCCTCCTGGACAAGGGTACAACCTCGATCGTTTTTGCAACCTGCTTTACAGCTTTGATAGTCATGTGATATTAGGAATCCGAGTCGGACGTGCTCAGCATGTAACTCTACCAGGTTGGTATTCATCACACGAATATCGAAGATCTGAGCCATGTTGATCTGATAAGGGTTCCTATCATGGTAGTCTTGGATCCATCCAAGATCCATCTGACGCTGGAGGGCCTCCTGTATGAAAAAGCATCCCTGTTTGTTTACCGAGCAAGTCAGACAGGAACTGTAATCGTGCCGTGGCAGATTATGATACTGGCTTTGCCTTGAGTAGATCGCCACCAAGTTGACATTCATTGCACAGATGTCGTGGTTCTGAATGACGTTGGAGTTCGTATAGACCATGTTAACTCCACGAACTCGGTGCTCTTAGATCCATCCGAGATCTATCTGTTCCTGTAGAGCTGCTTGCACTACAGAACATCCTCTATTACTTTTAGAACAGACATCACATTGATGATAATTATGAGGTGGCACATGGCCATATCCACTCTGTCTACAATGCATCTTGACCAAATTGGTCCTTAATAAAAGTACATCGTGAATTTGATAGACATTATTAGACTCTCTCTCAATCAGGTTGACTGCAGCTTTCTCGTGTTGAGGCAGCGGGTTCGTGAGAACATTGGGATTCGTATCTTTGAAAGATAAGAGCCCGCTCCTAACAAGCTTTTGCACGTCAGATTTGAAATTGAGACAGTTCTCTATGTTATGCCCTGATCCTCCTTGATGATAAGGGCATGTTTGATCCACCTTAAACCAAAAAGGCAGATTTTCCGGTACTATAAGAGGAGACTTAGTCTGGATGTGCCCCTTAGCCAGTAGTAACGGAAATAGTTATGCGTACAACATGGGTATAGGATCAAACCCTGGTGGCCGCGTTGTACAGTTGATGTTATATGGAGGACGAGCCTGTTGAAGAGGCTGTTGTGTCCTTTGCTGATTAGGTTAGCTCTGCGCAACCTGAGGTTGATACGTAGGAATAGGCACAGGGCTGATAGCAGGAGTCACAGCTGCTACCCGGTTGATAACGTCGCCTTTGCTTTCCGAGAGAGATATTCCTAATATCCTGCTCTGTTTTCTTAGGGAGAACACTACCGTATTTTTTAGTACCGCTCGTCGATCCAGTGTCTTTTACCAAATGTCTTTCTCGGACGACTTCCTCAAGACGTACGCCCATGCCGACCATCTCGGTGAAATCACTGGGCGCACTGGCAACCATTCGGTCATAGTAAAATGAGCTTAAGGTTTTTAAGAAGATCTTTGTCATCTCTTTTTCCTCAAGAGGTGGACAAATTTGAGCGGCAATTTCACGCCACCTTTGAGCATACTCCTTAAAGGTTTCCTTGTCCTTTTGCGACATTGATCTGAGTTGATCTCTGTCGGGTGCCATGTCCAAATTGTATTTGTATTATTGGACAAAGGCAGTACCAAGATCTTTGAATGTACTGATCATAGTATGATTTAAACCCATGTACCATTTGAGTGCGGCACCGGTTAAACTATCTTGGAAATAGTGAATCAGCAGGTCCTGATTCTCAGTCTGAGCTGACATTCACCGAGCGTACATCACCAGATGGCTCTGAGGGCAAGAGTTACCCTTGTACTTTTCAAAGTCGGGCACTTAGAACTTGTGTGGGACTTTCACATTAGGGACCAGACAAAGGTCTGCGGCGTCCTTTCCAAATAGATCCTGGCCGCGAATGGCTTGCAGCTCCTTCTGCATTTCCAGAAACTATTCCTGGAATTTATCCATTCGGTCAAAAATAGTTTCCTTTTTACCAGAAGGTATATGTGGAATCTGTCCTTCCGGGACAGTGTGCACCACAGGAGGTGGTACCGTGACTACGGCAGTGAGTCTTGGCGCTTCCTGAAGTTTGTAACCTTCAGGAGTCTTCAATATGCCTCTGGCATCTTCGCTTTCCCGAAGTTTGTAACCTTCAGGACCAGCGGCTTCTGCTATGATTCCCTGATCATCAGTGATCGGCGGAACATATCCTTCCGGGATATAGTTAACAGGCATACCCCAAGGACGATCTTTCGGCATTTGATACCTAGGATCATACCTCTCCATTATGGGCGTTGAGGTGATCTCTGAGATCACAGTCCTTTGTAGCTGAGCTTCTGCCATGGCTTGCATGTCGTTACGAAGCTTTCTCATATCCTCTCTCAAAGCGTCGGTCTCTTCTTTCAACTCTCTGTTTTCTTCCTCAAGATCATCCATCTTTTTCTGACGATTAGCCCGAGTATTGTACGAATGAGACAGTTTGACTCTAGAACCGAGACACAAACGTGAGATTCGTAGGTAAGAAGAATACGCGATGTGAGAATGATGAATGCAATTATTATATTAATTATTTTTTTGGTTTAATCAAAATAAACTTTGACAATTAGATTGAAAATATCAAACAGTGGGGAAACCCCTTTTTATTGAAATTCAAAGGATTGCGAAAATGAAGATATAGTAGATTACAAAGTGCAGAAACAGAAACCTAAGCTAAGGGGTCCCGAGAGAACTCGGGTGCTGATTCTGGTATCTTCCTTTTCTTTGACCGGGGCTCTTGAGCCGTTGTCGGGTTGTCATTCCTTTACCAGGTGAAAGGAGCGAGCAAATTCCTTTGGTCATCTTGATTCTCTACAGCATGCTACTCCAAAATTTCAATCAGAGCATCCTTCTCTTTCAGTAGTTGTTGTATTTTGATGCACTCTACGTCGAGGGTGCGGTACTTGTTCTTCCAAGACCTTATCTCCTTTTGAACTTTGTTGAGAGTAACCCGAAGCTTTTCAGTTTCCGTCATGAAGTACATGACAGATTCCCTCGACGGAAGAATTCCGTAACGAGGATAAGGCATTTTTAGCTTGAGAGCTCTAGTTTGTACCCAATGGAGATAAGACTCCACCGAGACACAGTCTGGTTTTCCTAGAGACTCCCGTCCTTTCTTATGAATGTGTTTCCAAGCGTGCACTATTTCCATCTTTAGTGCTCTGTCACTTTCTCCTTCCTTGAAGAAAAGACCTTCCAGATGAACACCCCGTGGGATGTGTCTCATCGGGTATCCAAATTGACGAAGAACCAATACCAGATGGTAGTTGATTCCTCCCTTAGTTCCTATAAGGGGTACGTTGGGGAAGTTTCCACAACGGTCAATGATCCTGATTCCATCATAAATCTTATTACACCAATCTATATCAGAGTTGGTAAGAGACATGATCTTCTGCGACCAACGTAAGGCACTCTTACAATCCCAAAAAGCAGCAGACTTGGGCAAGTGGGAGATAAACCATTTGTAAAGCAGAGGTACACAACATGTGATCTCCCCTCTGCTGTACAAATTCCCCAAGTGTACATAATGATACGCATCTGCGAGCAAAGTCGGCACAGGGTTTCCAATGAGAAAAACCATAATGGAGTTAATATCGACGAAGTTATTGATGTTGGGAAACAAAAATAACCCGTAGGTTAGCAAGACAAAGACGCTTTCAAAAGCAGTCACGTTTCCTACACTGGAAAAATACAGGGCTTTCTTTGTCAAGAACTGGGATGGCAAACCTTGGATGCCACCCTTAGTGGTCATGTGAGTCCTGACCTCTGACTCGTCCAAATAAATTACTCTTGCAATGGTCTAATTCTTTGGAATTACTTCCAGTCCAGAAAATGGAGCTCAATCTGTAATGTGTAGATCGATCAGGTGAGAATACTCCTCCAGCGTTGGTGCTAGCTGGTAATCCGGGAATGTAAAGCAGTGATAAATCGGATCGTAGAATTGAATGAGTGCGTCCATGATTCCCTCAATCACATGGACTCTTAACAGAGGTAGTAGACCTCCGTACTTGGCTCAGAAAGCCTCTTGGTTTGTGATCATCCTCGCCAAACCTCTCAAATCCTCTAGTTTTGGAACCTTGAAGGTGTACGTATGAGTTCTCCTTCTACCGAAATCCATTAGCACAATCCTTTTCTCTGATATTTGCAATCACAGTCTTAGTTTAATTTGAAAAACAGAGAGACTAAAAGAGAAATTTTTTTGAATGTTTTAATGTTTTTTAGATGAATGCATGAATGCAGCACACAAAAACATAGAAAAAACATGGGGTCAAAGGGTCGTTGTCATGAAGTCAATGCTCTACCCATCCCCAAAGGTTTATACTAGGGTGATTTTTGTGTACCTGTACTCATTATCATCATCTCCTCCCAAGAAAGTAAAACAACAAGCGGATCGTCAGCGAGTTGTAGAGCAATCTTAGAGTAAGTGCCATTCACCGAGAATAGATCACCAGCCTCAAATGAGGGTAGTATCGCGTGACAACTATTTCCGATAGTTTCTGCACTACGAAAGGGTTTGGCTTCTCATCTTCTCAGACTTAACAATTGGCCCATTGTCTAGGTGAGAGAATGGGTTGCATTGGTCAGCCTCCACTGAGGTTGATGGTCGACCTCGTCGCCATCACTTATCTTAAGTGTATACTCAATCTTTCAACATGCGGCATCACACGCATTCCCATTAGCAGAAAAATAAACAGGTATAGCAATTAGGAAAAGCAGTATATATATTTGTCCTAATCATCCTAGACCTTTAAAAGCTATGAATCCTAAATTCCTGACAGAAAATGGGTTCCCCGGCGGAAGCCCCCATCTGTGGTTTTTACATAAGAGAAGAGAGAAAAAAAAGGTTAGAAGAGCCCCACGGTGGGCGCCATTTTTCTGTAGCGAGCGATTTTGGACGTGGTTCTTAAGCACTACCGCTCTTTGGGTTTACTACAGGTCGATTCATTTTTTATCCTATTAAAGCTGATGAAGGAAGGGAAATAGATGTCTCCAATTAACCCTGCTTGCATACTGAGTTTAAACAGCGATCTGTTAGGTTACAGATGCGATCAATGTGGTGGGGCCTTCGTACTGGTTATTTGTATTTTCGCCAATACTGATTTCTCTCTGGGATCTTGTTAGGATACTGCCTCAGGTTATGATATATGGGATTTGGTTTTTATTTAGTGTGCTCGCTAAGATCTTTCTTTCAATCTTATGCCTATGTATTCCCGTTTACCGAAACAGGGAAATCAGAGCGTTCGTAGTTCCTCCTATTCTATGGGAGGAAATGGTTGTTTTGGTGTCTTGTTCAAAGCCCAAGACGTGAAGCGAAAGGTGATTTGTATCTTGTTCAAAGCCCAAGATGTGAAGCTGAAAAGTCTATCTGTAACTTGTTCAAAGCCCAAGATGTGAAGCTGAAAGGGTTTGACTTTAGAGAGAATTTGTCATCTCTAAAGAGGGGGTTGTATGTCACAACTGTTTATAAAGGAGGATTACTTTAACCGGGATGTGTGAATCTGACAATGCCATAATTTCCTTTATAGGGGATTTTTAACCTAAAGGAGAAGACTTTAACTCAGTGTAGAGCAATGCTATCTTTCCTTAGGAATTTCTCATGCTAAAAGAGGGACAGTGGCATGGATGTAGATGATCCAAAGGCTTGCCGCTTACAGCGATTAGATGAAGGGGAAGGAGTTATTGATGTTTGTGTACTGTGAACGAGGCACAACTTTGATGCTAAAAGGTTGATTAGATCAACCAGTGGTTTTCTTATACAAAGCCAAAGAGGAGGCTATTGGCCCAACAAGAGGGTATTTTTGTGTCTCGTACAAATCCCGAGAGAGAGGCTAAAAGGGGTTGATCCTACAAAAGGATCTTTTATACTCAACAATAGAGTGTTTTTGTATCTCGTACGAAGCCCGAGATGGAGGTAAAAATTTGTTTGGCTCAATAAGAACCTTTTTGTATCTTGTATAAAGCCCGAGATGGAGGCTAAAGTGGAGATTGACTCAACGAGGGAGTCTCTTATGTGTCTCGTACAAAGCCCGAGAGAGAGGATAAACGTTGTTTGACTCAACGAAGGAGTCTTTTGTATCTCGTACGAAGCCCGAGATGGAGGCTAAAATTGTTAGCTCCGCTGGAGAGAATCATTGTACAAAGCCCAAGAGGAGGCTATCTTCACTAAAGAAGGATCATTATACAAAGCCTAAGAGGAGGCTATGGTAACTGTTTCAGTTAAGTGACAGATCCAGTATACTGATTTTAAAGAGAAAATCAGTTCTTATATGAGTAACACTGTACTCAGGGATTTTGATTCGAGGATCAGGGTTATTCCCTATTCTTTAAGGAAATGGGAAATCCAAAGGGTATTGAGACTGTCCGAGTCTACGGGTTTCCTTCCTATTTAACGAAGGGGTCACTTGAGAATGTCTTTGAGACTCAAGGATATTAGACTGTCTGTGTCTAGAGTTTCATCTTTTGTACTATGTTTTGAGAAACAATAGTAGACTCTTTGAAAGGACTGTTCTATGAAGATTACTAAGTTCTGTTCCTATATCTCTAGGAGGTCGTCGGGACAATTTGTACGAAGCCCAAGAGGAGGCTGGAAGCTTTTAAGAAGCCGACGGGTCCTTGTACGAAGCCCAAGAGGAGGCGGGGTTGCTTTTAGGAAGCCTGTGGGTCCTTGTACGATGCCCAAGAGGAGGCCGATGCTTTTAAAAAGCCCGTGGGTCCCCAAACCCCGAGAAATTCAAGGCAATCTATTCACAAGGAATAGATTAAGTCTGGAAAGTTCGAGAACTTGGAAGAAACTCAAAGATGCCATTCACAGAGAATACATTCATCTCTGGGAGTAGAGTTTCTTGACAATTCCTAATGAGGACAGCCGAAGAGAAGACTGTATCTGGTGATCCTATTGGGGATCTAGTTGTCTATTTCTACGAATAAACGAAACGGCGTCACCTAGTTCTAGACGTAGTTGCCGGGGAAACTCTAAATATTTATACTATTATTACACAGTTGATATGAGTTTATGAAAGAAGACTTATAGCGAAACAAACCCACAATACAGTTATATGTATATGAAAGCGGTAAATGAAAGCGTATAAACACTTACTCGGTTGTAGAGCTTCCATGCTGTTTGGTTAGTTGTTCAACAAAGAAAGATTGAACACAACAATATATTCAAAATCAAAGGAGAAAGTGCTTTGAAAAAGAAAGATTTGGGGCTTACAGCTCAAGGAGAGGCCCATGGTTTTATCAGTGAGCGCATTGTTGAATTTGTACAGAGGGACTTATACAAGTGACTGAGGCCAAAAAAGGTTTTCTGTACAAAGGGATGGGTCTTACACTCTCTCAAGAGGCCCAAAAAGCTTTTAAAGACAAAGAGTGGGGCTTATAACAGGAGGGTAGGCCCAGATGGTTTTTCGTTTAAAATGGCGGTCGCGCCGAGATTTTCTTTTAACGCAGAGGGACTTATACAATAAGTGAGGCCCAAAATGGCTTTGGTTAAATGGGGTTTGGGTCTTACACTCTATTAGAGGCCCAAAAGTTTTGAATGGGTCTTATAGCTCAAGGAGAGGCCCAAATGTTATTTTTCAAAAGGTGACGATCGCGCCGTTTGTTTTTGACGGTATCGGGACTTATACAATACACTGAGGCCCAAATATGATTTGGTCAAAAAAAGGATTGGGTCTTACACTCTATTAGAGGCCCAAAGATTTTTTAAAGAAATGGGTTTTACTACTCGAGGGTAGGCCCAAGTTATTTTTCAACGGATGATGATCGCGTCGAACTTTTTGAAATACAACGGGACTTATACCATATGTGAGGCCCAAAATAGGTTGTATTTACAAAGGGTTGGGTCTTACACTCTATTAGAGGCCCAAATGTTTTGAAAATGATTTATGAGGGTTGAATTAATCCAAAAACCCTAATTTGTTTTCAAAAATGTATTAAATTGAATAAAAATTCAATTAAAATGATCAAAATTTTATTAATGCTTCAAAAATTAAGTATTGACTTACAAAATAATTAGAAAGCATTAAAAGTTGCAAAATCAAGGTGGAAAAAATATTTTAAATGTCAAAAATAATTAAAACATTAATTCTTTGCAAAAATATCAATTATGCAAAATAAATAATATTTTTGGGATTTTTTGGGAAAATAAAATATTTTAACATTTTTGTGAATTATTAAAAAAAGAATCAACTCAAAATCATTAAAACTTAGAGAGAAATTAATTTTTGAATCAATTAAATAAAATCACAAAATTCAAATATTTGAATTTATGAAAATGGCGCCAAGAACATGGACCAAGAACACGCACGTGTTCTGCCTTGCCCAGATTTGCATTTTCTATCCAATCTCACTGAATACTTGATCATATAATGTAATCCAAATACCAATCAACTCGTTTCAACCTCACGATCATGTCTATGGTATTTAATTTCATTTAAATTAAACATATAACAAGAAATCATGAAAAATCCTCAAGAACCCTAATTTCTGCATGAAGGCTAGGATTTTTGATACACGATTCAAACAATGTAATTAATTGAGGGGAAACATTCCATGCATGATTATGAACATATGGCCAAATTATTGTGCAGCAAAAGTTGCATGGATCATAGAGTTAGAAGAGCTCATGCTTACCACTTGCAGCTGGTGATCGTGATTTGTGTTGGAGGTGTTACAACTAGGTTCCAATGATCTGGATAGCTTCCCTAGGTGCCATGGAGTGTGTATGAATGCTTGGAATGGATTGAAACGGTTTGGAGTTGAAGATGGTACCTTAACTGCAAATCTGTCATGAACTTGAGCAATTGGCTGGTGATTTTGTGAAATCTGTGTTTCAGATGTTATGTGAGTGTTTGGATCACTTCTATATGATGTATGTGAGCTGTGTGTGTATGATTGGTTTGATTGGAAAAACTCTCAAACTCAAAACCCGATAGTGACTTGCCTTAGAAGGCAAAATTGGAGTGAAAGAAGAGATTTTGAGGAAAGCATCTGTTAGATGGCATTGGTGTACTCAAACTGATCACAATTGAGCTCTATTTATAGTAGAGCAAGTTTATTTTGGGATCCACAGTGAATGGCAACTGCAACAGAGGTTTGGCCAATGTTGTCCAATGAGAATCCAAGTCTCCTCTAGCCATTGACTAGAGGTTAGGGCACAAAGCTGTGGTTCCCTTGGTCTTGGATAAGTCTTGACTGAATTCAGTTGAGAATGGCTCAGTCCATGCCACCTTGATGCTTCCATTGAATGCTCCATTCCAAAATTAGAGTCTTGTCCCTATTTTGGCAATTCTAGGTTCAACATGCTATTTCTTGTTCCAAAGACTTTGGAGGCTTGGCTCAGTGATTGTTCCCTTTAGATTCATTCCTCTGAGGTGTCCAAGTGGATAGGAGCATTTGGATTTGGCTGATTTTGGCAAATCGACCAAAAGTGCAAAATCTTCCTTGCCTTGGCAGATTTCAGCAAGGCAACTTTCCAATGTCATATCTCATGGATCAAATTGAATTTGGTAATGTTCTTGGCCATTTTGGAAAACCCTTACATGATACAACAACTGTTTGAACATGTTTGGTTTTGATCTCTTTTGAATCCAAGTGAAAAATCCCCCTACATTTGGCAAAAAGTAAGGTAAAATCTGACTTAGTGAAATTTTCACTAAGTGTTGGAACAAAGTGACTTTTCTTGATTTTGATCACTCCATAACTCAAAATCCATGAGGAATTTGGACATAAGTTAGTATGAAGCTTTTGTAGAGGGCAATGTGATCTACAAATCAAGTTTTGAATGGGGACCAATGGCCTTGTGGTTTAGGAGATATGGTCCTCCAAAGTTGGCACATTAGTGGTACTTTTTCCATAACTTAGAAATTTTTCTAAGTTTTATGGTTACCCCTTTTACAAGTTATCCTACTTTCTTTGATTTTTCTTGATGAATGATGATTCAAATCATACATAAACATCATTTAAGGGTTAAAAATCCATTTTGGTGAAAAATCTTAAAAAGTCAAAGTTGAGTTTTGTGCACAGTTGACTTTTTATCAGATGAATTCCAAACTGTGCAATTCTTCAGGAAATCATGTCCTTGATCTAAATCAAACTTGATGGACATGTTCCATGGGTGGTATAGAGGATATTGAATCGTGTCTTAGGGCTTAGGAGCATGTCCTGGTCAAAAGTCAAAGCTACAGTTGGCTTTTCTCGCAAAACCCTAATTGTGGTTCAGATGAAATTGAGACTAGTTGCTCAATCTTCCTGGATTAATCCATTGTTCCAAATGGATCAATATGGTATATTAGAGATCCTCCAATCATGTCTTGAGGTCTTGGTTCATGATTTATCCCAAAAGTCAACTTAGGGGTGAATTAGGTCAGGAAACCCTAATTCCTGATTTTTGATGTATGCATCCCTTGAGGCCAAATTGACTTGATGATTGGGTCCATGAGGTTCCATGGAGTATATTAGGATATGTTTTGAAGTATTGGCTCATGCCTAGAGGAAAATTTCCAACTGGAGGCCCTGGTCGACCAAAACCCTAATTTGGTGACACTGGCGATCTTGAAGCTTGATCCACCTAGAAGGGAGCAACCTTGTGCTTAATCCTTGATGTGGGAGTCCTCTTGATCCATTGTGGATGTTTGAGAGGTTAGAAAAGTTGAAGATCATGTCATTCCTTGATTGATCCTTTGTCTAAGAGCTCTGAGAGGGCTTGAAACCCTAAGTTTGATTGTGGTGAATGCTCAACAATTCCTTGAGGAGATTGATGAGGCACAAAGGTACATCCATATTATGATGATGATTTGCACAATGATGGGAAATCTTAGTGGTCAAAATTTGGGGTATGACACCTAGGAAACCACATACCTCTCTTTCTGTTCTTGGCTCAGGCATTTCTTGAATGGCTTTTACTTTAGCAGGGTCAACCTCGATACCTTTTTCGCTGATAATAAAACCCAGTAACTTTCCAGATCTCACCCCGAAGGTGCACTTGTTAGGATTTAACCTCAGTCTGAACTTTCTCAACCTATCAAATAGTTTCTGAAGATTAACCAGATGTTCTTCCTCCGTCAGTGACTTCACAATCATGTCATCAACATAGACCTCGATCTCTTTGTGAATCATATCATGAAAGAGATCACCATCGCGCGCTGATATGTTGCCCCATCATTTTTCAATCGAAAGGGCATCACTTTGTAACAGAATGTTCCCCACGGTGTTATGAACGTTGTTTTCTCCATGTCCTCTGGGGCCATCTTGATTTGGTTATACCCTGAGAAGCCATCCATGAAGGAAAACACAGAATACTGAGCAGTGTTGTCTACTAACACATCAATGTGAGGAAGCGAGAAGTCGTCTTTTGGGCTTGCTCTATTCAGATCTCTATAATCAATGCACATCCTGACCTTTCCGTCCTTCTTAGGTACATGCACGATATTAGCAACCCACGAAGGATAATTCGTTACAGCAAGAAACCTAACATCCAACTATTTCTGAACCTCTTCTTTAATCTTGACGGCTATTTCCGGTTTCGTCCTTCTCAGCTTCTGTTTAACCGGAGCACATCCTTCTTTGAGCGGCAGCCGGTGTACCACGATGTCAGTGTCGAGACCAGGCATGTCTTGATAAGACCAGCTGTCGCTCTCGAAAGATTCGCATCCAATGGTACAAACGCGAAAGTGGCGCAGAAGAACACAAAGTCGCCAGCAAAGTGTATTTATCCCAAGAGAGGGAAAGGAAACACTGCATAAACCTGAAGAGAAAGGAAAAGAGCATGGTCTCGTGACCAAGAGAACGGGTACGGGAGTCGGTTACGCGAAGGGAAGGTGTTAGCACCCAACACGTCCATCGTACTCGATGGGATCCACGCTTGTCGTCTGCATCAAAGGGTGTCGTCGTCTGGAACTCCACTGCTACCGGACCGGCGAAAAGAACGAGAACGGAAAGAAATGAAGAAACAAAGAAGAAAATAAAAAGAAGAAAAGAAGTGACTCGATAGGACATCGCTCGTCCTATGCCTACGTATTCCCTCGTGCAATGGGAAAGTCAGAGTCAACGTAGTTCGGACACGAACTAAAGGGGGGAGGTTGCTCGCCAAGACATCGCCGTCTTGTGCCTACGTATCCTCAATCGGACGAGAAAGAGGAAATCAGAGCAATCGTAGTTCGACCTACGGGTCGAAAAGAGACAAAGAGGTGATAAAGGAAGGTTGTGAAAGAAATGTGGAATCAAATATGAAACCAAGTACTTAATCAGAAATTAAACAGAATAGGCAATTAGAATCAAAATTAAGAATATCCAAGATAAAATCAAGATTAAAAGTTAGTCACCAATTAGCCTAAAGGTTAAAAAAAATCTAAACCTAAGGTTAATTAAAACAAAGTTAACTTCTAATTAAAATCTATTTCTAAAATTGATCTAATTAACAGAAAACTTAATTCTAAAATTATAAACTAAGAATTAAAAACCTAATATTAAAATCTAGGATTAAAAGTTAATTATCTAATTGAAAATTAATACTAAAATCCAAAGTTATATAAAAAAAAAATCTAGTTCTAAAAAAATATAAACTAAAACTATTTAAAATAATCAAGATTAATGAAAACTAATTAAAACAAATACTCAAATTAAAATCCTAATCTCTAATTAAAATCCAATTATAAACTAATATGCAAGTTATCTACAATTAAAAATAAAATTCATTAGTTCAAAATTAATTTCTAAAAAAATAAAAAATCTAGTTCTAATTCAATTAACTTAAAAAAAAACTATTTAGGTTCAATTAAAAAGAGATTAGTCAAGGTTTAACAAAAATCTAATTAAAACTAATATCTAGAATTTAATCAAAATAAGGACTAAAAACAAGTGTGTGAAGGCAGATCTTGGGGGTGGTGGTTGGAATTCGTATGGGCTAAGGTTCTCAGGCCCAAATCCTCATGAAGTCAACAGGGGGGTGCGGCGAGTGTTTAAGAGGTTTGAAATAAAATAAAAACAAATGGGCCTCATCTGGTCCACAACCAAACAGAATGGGTTTCTTAAAAACCCTAAGTCATCATCTTCATCCTCCATTTCACAATCCTCCCCACCGCTCCTCCTTCTCCCTCGGCCGCTTCTCTGTCATCATCTTCGTCGTTCCCTTCTTGACAAAAACTCCTCACCGGCGATGAAAACTCCCTCAACCATTGTCGATTCTCTCTCATTCGCACTCCCAACGATCTCTTCTCCTCTCACCGCTCTGCTTCCCTCATACTCTCAGGCGAACCGCCGTCAAACCAACAACCTCCCTCCGTCTGAAACCGTTCTTCTCCTTTACCTTCTATTCGCAACATTCGCCGGCGACATACTTCTCAAGTCCTAACCTCGGCCTCGCTTTTCCCAACAACACATCGTCGTGAAACAACCGCGACCTCACCTTGCTCTCTCTCTCCGTCTCACAAATCGCAGCCTCCTCTTCCACTCACCGCCGTCGTCACTGGAAAAAAAACCCTCTCCGTCACCTTCTCACCATTCAAAGCAACAATTCGATCATCCTCCCCTTCATCTTTCCGACGCCATTACCACGCGAACTCTCCTTCATCACCCTTGCGAACCTCCACTCAAAGCTCAAACACACCCGCAACTGTGATTCGTCCTCTCACTACAATGACACGGATCCAGATTCGAACAACCAAACAAAATACACATACTTCACTCTGGAATCAAGAAATTGCATATAATATGATCAAGATCTATGTTAAAACAAAAGAAGAAACTCACAAGGTCGGAGCTAGTCCGACGATTCCGAATCCGGCACGGTAAGTTTGATCCAGCTTCTGCTATTTATTTTTCTGCTACTTTGCTTCGTGCGTTCTTCCTTTTTCTTCTTTTTGTTACTCACTGAAATGTTGTTGATTGCGCTGATGTTGAATCTTCCTCTTCCACTTGTTGTTGAATTTTGCTGTAGGCTTGAAGTGGTTGGTTGATTAAGAATGATGATGGTTATCTTTGAAGTCTGTTGATGGAGTGTGGCTCTGAAGTTTCTTTTGCAAAGTTGTTGATGTGTCTGTTCTTTTTTTCTGCAGGTTATGGAGGTTGAAAGGTGGATGAAGGTTGGAGCTGCAGTGTATTGGAATGGAAGCTGGTGAAGATGTATCAGATGATGAATTTAGAGCTGAATATGGTTCGTGAATTAAGCAAGTTAGGGTGAATTGAAGGGAATGAAGGAGAGTGTGGTTTGCGTTGGTGAGAAATTGAAGCAAGGATATGCTCAGCTTTATACCAGAATTAGAGAGGGGTAGGATTGGTTTTTGTATGGGAATTCTGTTATGCAAATTTGTATGAGAATATGCCACGATTTTGTACACCTGCGTTTTGGTTAAGTTGTATGAATTTTCGTTCACCTTTGTGCAATGCTTTGCCAATTTTTTTTGTCTTTTGTTGCAGGCTTATGTACGATTGTGTAGATGGACTTTTGGTGGATTATCAACAATGGACTTTGGAAATTAAAGAAAAAACAGATGAATATTGGATATGGACAAATTGAATTTGTAGAATGGACTTTGTTTTGGATTATGGTTATGGATTAAGTAGAATAGATGTGGATTAAAAAAATGGATAAAAGAAAAGAAAATGGATATGGTATGAATTTAAATTGGATTTGAAAATGGATATTTGGAATTGGTTTGAGAAAATAGTTGTGGAAAATGGTTAATAAAATAAAAATGGATATTGGATTTTTGGTTTAAATGAAAATGAATATGGACAAATGGGTTTATGTGGAGATAGAATTGAAATTGGTTTGAATTGGATAAAAAAATGTGGATATTTGGTAAAAAAAAACTATTCAAAATGGATTTAGAAATTGGACATTGAATATTAAAATGGATATAAAAAAATGAGTGAATATGGGTTAAAGAAAAATGAATTTTGAATAAAATGGATATGGATATTTATAAAATGTGGGTGAAAAAAATGGATATGGATTCTTATGTGGACAAATGGATATTTGGAAAAAGGTTAGTAAAATGGACAAAAAGAAATGGTTCTAAAAAAGGATAACCACATTATACCAACTCTCGACTTTCCACAACACCCGATTAAAGGCACACAACTACCACTGAAACAAAACGCATAAATCTCACATCCTCTGAATCCGTGATCAAGTGAATCCTCACATGAATCTGTCTGAATAAATCTCTGGGAAAATAAATCCACAGATCCTGACTTTTAAATCAACCCCACATGAACCAATGCTTGATAACTTGACCTCCAGCTCATAACAAACTGACCCTTGATGCGCACTTCCTGAGACATAAACCAATAACACGGATAACTTGCACTTGAAGTAAAACTCCTGATGATTTGACCAAGATGAAGTCAAACTTCCACCTGATCATAACTGAATGAGCACTTAACCTGGAACCAATTCTCTTGAGATATTAAGAAGGATCCAAACCCTGATTCACACCAATGAACCTCTGACCTAAAGCCTTGGATGAATCCTCTGAACAAGAAAACCTCAGAACTTGACGCACCTCCGAATAGGAAAATACTGATAATAAGAAAAACCTTCGATCCCATGTCTTAGGGACCCAATGCAAATGATATGAATATGAATATGACCTAAAGATGCAAAAATGAGAAAGAAACATAAGCCAGAAAAAAGGTAGGGCAAATTTTGGGGTGCTACAGCTGCCCCTATTCAATCGACTTGAACCTGAAGGGATGATAGCAACGGTTTTCAGACATTCAAGGTAGAAGGTGATTGAATACAAAGAGAACCCGGAAATTTGTGACCTGTGGGGATGATGAAAAAAGTTGTTTACGAGGACGGCCGCAGACGAACTCGAAAAGGGTAGACCAACCGAAGGCGGACTACGCTGGGGGATATAAAGGTAATACGAGGCCATGCCGAAGGTGGGCTCAAAAAAGAAAGACCAAGCCGAGGGTGGGCTTTCAAAGAAAGACTAAGCCGAAGGTAGACTTTCAAGCCAAAAGATACGAGACCATGCCGAAGGTGGGCTCGAAAAAGAAAGACCAAGCCGAAGGTGGGTTTTCAAACAAAGGATATGAGACCATGCCGAAGGTGGGCTCGAAAAAGAAAGACCAAGCCGAAGGTAGACTTTCAAACAAAGGAAATGAGACCATGCCGAAGGTGGGCTCAAAAAGAAAGACCAAGCCGAAGGTGGGCTTTCAAAGAAAGACTATGCCGAAGGTAGACTTTCTTACAACAATAAGTAGAATCGACATATCTACAAAGATGACTTCGCCGGGGACAAGAGAAATCTAAACAGACAACTCTGCGGGGAAGACAACTCAACATCGTCACGGAATTGACGAAGATAACACATTGTCATAGGGATGACAGAAAGAAGATGAAACCCAAAAAACAAAAGTGAACCCCCAGAACCGCACCGATTATTTATCCGAAGAACCACATTGTCATAGAGATGACAGGAAGAGAACGAAAACCCGACCGAAGGGACACATTGTCATAGGGATGACACATTGTCATAGGGATGACAGAAAGAAGATGAAACCCATATCCGAAGAAACACCTTGTCATAGGGATGACAGCAAGAAAAATTCCACCGTAGGAATACATTGCCATGGAGATGACAGAAAGAGGATGAAACCCAAGAAACACATTGTCATAGGGATGACAGAAAGAAGACTGAAAATTCCACTGTAGGAACACATCGTTATGGGGATGATGAAAAAAAAAAATGAAACCCAAGAAACACATTGTCATAGGGATGACAGAAAGAAAAATGAAAATTCCACCGTAGGAACACATCGTCATGGGGATGACGGAAAAAAGATGAAACCCAAGAAACACATTGTCATAGGGATGACAGCAAGAAAAATTCCACCGTAGGAATACATCGTCATGGGGATGACGGAAAGAAGATGAAACCCAAGAAAAGACCTCATCAAGGGGTTGACGGGAATAAAACTGAAAACATCCGAAGGTACGAAACCTGAGCTCGGAACACATCGTCAAAGGGGTTTGACGGAAAGAAACTGCCTGCTGGGAAATGACTCAGCATTCTCTCTGGGGATATGTCACTGTCCTGACTGAAAAATGGAGGCTAAAGTGGTGATTGACTCAACGAGGGAGTCTCTTATGTGTCTCGTACAAAGCCCGAGAGAGAGGATAAATGTTGTTTGACTCAACGAAGGAGTCTTTTGTATCTCGTACGAAGCCCGAGATGGAGGCTAAAATTGTTAGCTCCGCTGGAGAGAATCATTGTACAAAGCCCAAGAGGAGGCTATCTTCACTAAAGAAGGATCATTATACAAAGCCTAAGAGGAGGCTATGGTAACTGTTTCAGTTAAGTGACAGATCCAGTATACTGATTTTAAAGAGAAAATCAGTTCTTATATGAGTAACACTGTACTAAGGGATTTTGATTCGAGGATCAGGGTTATTCCTTATTCTTTAAGGAAATGGGAAATCCAAAGGGTATTGAGACTGTCCGAGTCTACGGGTTTCCTTCCTATTTAACGAAGGGGTCACTTGAGAATGTCTTTGAGACTCAAGGATATTAGACTGTCTGTGTCTAGAGTTTCATCTTTTGTACTATGTTTTGAGAAACAATAGTAGACTCTTTGAAAGGACTGTTCTATGAAGATTACTAAGTTCTGTTCCTATATCTCTAGGAGGTCATCGGGACAATTTGTACGAAGCCCAAGAGGAGGCTGGAAGCTTTTAAGAAGCCGACGGGTCCTTGTACGAAGCCCAAGAGGAGGCGGGGTTGCTTTTAGGAAGCCTGTGGGTCCTTGTACGATGCCCAAGAGGAGGCCGATGCTTTTAAAAAGCCCGTGGGTCCCCAAACCCCGAGAAATTCAAGGCAATCTATTCACAAGGAATAGATTAAGTCAGGAAAGTTCGAGAACTTGGAAGAAACTCAAAGATGCCATTCACAGAGAATACATTCATCTCTGGGAGTAGAGTTTCTTGACAATTCCTAATGAGGACAGCCGAAGAGAAGACTGTATCTGGTGATCCTATTGGGGATCTAGTTGTCTATTTCTACTAATAAACGAAACGGCGTCACCTAGTTCTAGACGTAGTTGCCGGGGAAACTCTAAATATCTATACTATTATTACACAGTTGATATGAGTTTATGAAAGAAGACTTATAGCGAAACAAACCCACAATACAGTTATATGTATATGAAAGCGGTAAATGAAAGCATAAAAACACTTACTCGGTTGTAGAGCTTCCATGCTGTTTGGTTAGTTGTTCAACAAAGAAAGATTGAACACAACAATATATTCAAAATCAAAGGAGAAAGTGCTTTGAAAAAGAAAGATTTGGGGCTTACAGCTCAAGGAGAGGCCCATGGTTTTATCAGTGAGCGCATTGTTGAATTTGTACAGAGGGACTTATACAAGTGACTGAGGCCAAAAAAGGTTTTCTGTACAAAGGGATGGGTCTTGCACTCTCTCAAGAGGCCCAAAAAGCTTTTAAAGACAAAGAGTGGGGCTTATAACACGAGGGTAGGCCCAGATGGTTTTTCGTTTAAAATGGCGGTCGCGCCGAGATTTTCTTTTAACGCAGAGGGACTTATACAATAAGTGAGGCCCAAAATGGCTTTGGTTAAATGGGGTTTGGGTCTTACACTCTATTAGAGGCCCAAAAGTTTTGAATGGGTCTTATAGCTCAAGGAGAGGCCCAAATGTTATTTTTCAAAAGGTGACATCGCGCCGTTTGTTTTTTACGGTATCGGGACTTATACAATACACTGAGGCCCAAATATGATTTGGTCAAAAAAAGGATTGGGTCTTACACTCTATTAGAGGCCCAAAGATTTTTTAAAGAAATGGGTTTTACTACTCGAGGGTAGGCCCAAGTTATTTTTCAACGGATGCTGATCGCGTCGAACTTTTTGAAATACAACGGGACTTATACCATATGTGAGGCCCAAAATAGGTTGTATTTACAAAGGGTTGGGTCTTACACTCTATTAGAGGCCCAAATGTTTTGAAAATGATTTATGAGGGTTGAATTAATCCAAAAACCCTAATTTGTTTTCAAAAATGTATTAAATTGAATAAAAATTCAATTAAAATGATCAAAATTTTATTAATGCTTCAAAAATTAAGTATTGACTTACAAAATAATTAGAAAGCATTAAAAGTTGCAAAATCAAGGTGGAAAAAATATTTTAAATGTCAAAAACAATTAAAACATTAATTCTTTGCAAAAATATCAATTATGCAAAATAAATAATATTTTTGGGATTTTTTGGGAAAATAAAATATTTTAACATTTTTGTGAATTATTAAAAAAAGAATCAACTCAAAATCATTAAAACTTAGAGAGAAATTAATTTTTGAATCAATCAAATAAAATCACAAAATTCAAATATTTGAATTTATGAAAATGGCGCCAAGAACATGGACCAAGAACACGCACGTGTTCTGCCTTGCCCAGATTTGCATTTTCTATCCAATCTCACTGAATACTTGATCATATCATGTAATCCAAATACCAATCAACTCGTTTCAACCTCACGATCATGTCTATGGTATTTAATTTCATTTAAATTAAACATATAACAAGAAATCATGAAAAATCCTCAAGAACCCTAATTTCTGCATGAAGGCTAGGATTTTTGATACACGATTCAAACAATGTAATTAATTGAGGGGAAACATTCCATGCATGATTATGAACATATGGCCAAATTATTGTGCAGCAAAAATTGCATGGATCATAGAGTTAGAAGAGCTCATGCTTACCACTTGCAGCTGGTGATCGTGATTTGTGTTGGAGGTGTTACAGCTAGGTTCCAATGATCTGGATAGCTTCCCTAGGTGCCATGGAGTGTGTATGAATGCTTGGAATGGATTGAAACGGTTTGGAGTTGAAGATGGTACCTTAACTGCAAATCTGTCATGAACTTGAGCAATTGGCTGGTGATTTTGTGAAATCTGTGTTTCAGATGTTATGTGAGTGTTTGGATCACTTCTATATGATGTATGTGAGGTGTGTGTGTGTGATTGGTTTGATTGGAAAAACTCTCAAACTCAAAACCCGATAGTGACTTGCCTTAGAAGGCAAAATTGGAGTGAAAGAAGAGATTTTGAGGAAAGCATCTGTTAGATGGCATTGGTGTACTCAAACTGATCAAAATTGACCTCTATTTATAGTAGAGCAAGTTTATTTTGGGATCCACAGTGAATGGCAACTGCAACAGAGGTTTGGCCAATGTTGTCCAATGAGAATCCAAGTCTCCTCTAGCCATTGACTAGAGGTTAGGGCACAAAGCTGTGGTTCCCTTGGTCTTGGATAAGTCTTGACTGAATTCAGTTGAGAATGGCTCAGTCCATGCCACCTTGATGCTTCCATTGAATGCTCCATTCCAAAATTAGAGTCTTGTCCCTATTTTGGCAATTCTAGGTTCAACATGCTATTTCTTGTTCCAAAGACTTTGGAGGCTTGGCTCAGTGATTGTTCCCTTTAGATTCAATCCTCTGAGGTGTCCAAGTGGATAGGAGCATTTGGATTTGGCTGATTTTGGCAAATCGACCAAAAGTGCAAAATCTTCCTTGCCTTGGCAGATTTCAGCAAGGCAACTTTCCAATGTCATATCTCATGGATCAAATTGAATTTGGTAATGTTCTTGGCCATTTTGGAAAGCCCTTACATGATACAACAACTGTTTGAACATGTTTGGTTTTGATCTCTTTTGAATCCAAGTGAAAAATCCCCCTACATTTGGCAAAAAGTAAGGTAAAATCTGACTTAGTGAAATTTTCACTAAGTGTTGGAACAAAGTGACTTTTCTTGATTTTGATCACTCCATAACTCAAAATCCATGAGGAATTTGGACATAAGTTAGTATGAAGCTTTTGTAGAGGGCAATGTGATCTACAAATCAAGTTTTGAATGGGGACCAATGGCCTTGTGGTTTAGGAGATATGGTCCTCCAAAGTTGGCACATTAGTGGTACTTTTTCCATAACTTAGAAATTTTTCTAAGTTTTATGGTTACCCCCTTTTACAAGTTATCCTACTTTCTTTGATTTTTCTTGATGAATGATGATTCAAATCATACATAAACATCATTTAAGGGTTAAAAATCCATTTTGGTGAAAAATCTTAAAAAGTCAAAGTTGAGTTTTGTGCACAGTTGACTTTTTATCAGATGAATTCCAAACTGTGCAATTCTTCAGGAAATCATGTCCTTGATCTAAATCAAACTTGATGGACATGTTCCATGGGTGGTATAGAGGATATTGAATCGTGTCTTAGGGCTTGGGAGCATGTCCTGGTCAAAAGTCAAAGCTACAGTTGACTTTTCTCGCAAAACCCTAATTGTGGTTCAGATGAAATTGAGACTTGTTGCTCAATCTTCTTGGATTAATCCATTGTTCCAAATGGATCAATATGGTATATTAGAGATCCTCCAATCATGTCTTGAGGTCTTGGTTCATGATTTATCCCAAAAGTCAACTTAGGGGTGAATTAGGTCAGGAAACCCTAATTCCTGATTTTTGATGTATGCATCCCTTGAGGCCAAATTGACTTGATGATTGGGTCCATGAGGTTCCATGGAGTATATTAGGATATGTTTTGAAGTATTGGCTCATGCCTAGAGGAAAATTTCCAACTGGAGGCCCTGGTCGACCAAAACCCTAATTTGGTGACACTGGCGATCTTGAAGCTTGATCCACCTAGAAGGGAGCAACCTTGTGCTTAATCCTTGATGTGGGAGTCCTCTTAATCCATTGTGGATGTTTGAGAGGTTAGAAAAGTTGAAGATCATGTCATTCCTTGATTGATCCTTTGTCTAAGAGCTCTGAGAGGGCTTGAAACCCTAAGTTTGATTGTGGTGAATGCTCAACAATTCCTTGAGGAGATTGATGAGGCACAAAGGTACATCCATATTATGATGATGATTTGCACAATGATGGGAAATCTTAGTGGTCAAAATTTGGGGTATGGCACCTAGGAAACCACAGACCTTTCTTTCTGTTCTTGGCTCAGGCATTTCTTGAATGGCTTTTACTTTAGCAGGGTCAACCTCGATACCTTTTTCGCTGATAATAAAACCCAGTAACTTTCCAGATCTCACCCCGAAGGTGCACTTGTTAGGATTTAACCTCAGTCTGAACTTTCTCAACCTATCAAACAGTTTCTGAAGATTAACCAGATGTTCTTCCTCCGTCAGTGACTTCACAATCATGTCATCAACATAGACCTCGATCTCTTTGTGAATCATATCATGAAAGAGATCACCATCGCGTGCTGATATGTTGCCCCATCATTTTTCAATCGAAAGGGCATCACTTTGTAACAGAATGTTCCCCACGGTGTTATGAACGTTGTTTTCTCCATGTCCTCTGGGGCCATCTTGATTTGGTTATACCCTGAGAAGCCATCCATGAAGGAAAACACAGAATACTGAGCAGTGTTGTCTACTAACACATCAATGTGAGGAAGCGAGAAGTCGTCTTTTGGGCTTGCTCTATTCAGATCTCTATAATCAATGCACATCCTGGCCTTTCCGTCCTTCTTAGGTACATGCACGATATTAGCAACCCACGAAGGATAATTCGTTACAGCAAGAAACCTAACATCCAACTATTTCTGAACCTCTTCTTTAATCTTGACGGCTATTTCCGGTTTCGTCCTTCTCAGCTTTTGTTTAACCGGAGCACATCCTTCTTTGAGCGGTAGCCGGTGTACCACGATGTCAGTGTCGAGACCAGGCATGTCTTGATAAGACCAGCTGTTACTCCCGAAAGATTCGCATCCAATGGTACAAACGCGAAAGTGGCGCAGAAGAACACAAAGTCGCCAGCAAAGTGTATTTATCCCAAGAGAGGGAAAGGAAACACTGCGTAAACCTGAAGAGAAAGGAAAAGAGCATGGTCTCGCGACCAAGAGAACGGGTACGGGAGTCGGTTACGCGAAGGGAAGGTGTTAGCACCCAACAAGTCCATCGTACTCGATGGGATCCACGCTTGTCGTCTGCATCAAAGGGTGTCGTCGTCTGGAACTCCACTGCTACCGGACCGGCGAAAAGAACGAGAACGGAAAGAAATAAAGAAACAAAGAAGAAAATAAAAAGAAGAAAAGAAGTGACTCGATAGGACATCGCTCGTCCTATGCCTACGTATTCCCTCGTGCAATGGGAAAGTCAGAGTCAACGTAGTTCGGACACGAACTAAAGGGGGGAGGTTGCTCGCCAAGACATCGCCGTCTTGTGCCTACGTATCCTCAATCGGACGAGAAAGAGGAAATCAGAGCAATCGTAGTTCGACCTACGGGTCGAAAAGAGACAAAGAGGTGATAAAGAAAGGTTGTGAAAGAAATGTGGAATCAAATATGAAACCAAGTACTTAATCAGAAATTAAACAGAATAGGCAATTAGAATCAAAATTAAGAATATCCAAGATAAAATCAAGATTAAAAGTTAGTCACCAATTAGCCTAAAGGTTAAAAAAAATCTAAACCTAAGGTTAATTAAAACAAAGTTAACTTCAAATTAAAATCTATTTCTAAAATTGATCTAATTAACAGAAAACTTAATTCTAAAATTATAAACTAAGAATTAAAAACCTAATATTAAAATCTAGGATTAAAAGTTAATTATCTAATTGAAAATTAATACTAAAATCCAAAGTTATATAAAAAAAAATCTAGTTCTAAAAAAATATAAACTAAAACTATTTAAAATAATCAAGATTAATGAAAACTAATTAAAACAAATACTCAAATTAAAATCCTAATCTCTAATTAAAATCCAATTATAAACTAATATGCAAGTTATCTACAATTAAAATTAAAATTCATTAGTTCAAAATTAATTTCTAAAAAAATTAAAAATCTAGTTCTAATTCAATTAACTTAAAAAAAAACTATTTAGGTTCAATTAAAAAGAGATTAGTCAAGGTTTAACAAAAATCTAATTAAAACTAATACCTAGAATTTAATCAAAATAAGGACTAAAAACAAGTGTGTGAAGGCAGATCTTGGGGGTGGTGGTTGGAATTCGTATGGGCTAAGGTTCTCAGGCCCAAATCCTCATGAAGTCAACAGGGGGGTGCGGCGAGTGTTTAAGAGGTTTGAAATAAAATAAAAACAAATGGGCCTCATCCGGTCCACAACCAAACAGAATGGGTTTCTTAAAAACCCTAAGTCATCATCTTCATCCTCCATTTCACAATCCTCCCCACCGCTCCTCCTTCTCCCTCGGCCGCTTCTCTGTCATCATCTTCGTCGTTCCCTTCTTGACAAAAACTCCTCACCGGCGATGAAAACTCCCTCAACCATTGTCGATTCTCTCTCATTCGCACTCCCAACGATCTCTTCTCCTCTCACCGCTCTGCTTCCCTCATACTCTCAGGCGAACCGCCGTCAAACCAACAACCTCCCTCCGTCTGAAACCGTTCTTCTCCTTTACCTTCTATTCGCAACATTCGCCGGCGACATACTTCTCAAGTCCTAACCTCGGCCTCGCTTTTCCCAACAACACATCGTCGTGAAACAACCGCGACCTCACCTTGCTCTCTCTCTCCGTCTCACAAATCGCAGCCTCCTCTTCCACTCACCGCCGTCGTCACTGGAAAAAAAAACCCTCTCCGTCACCTTCTCACCATTCAAAGCAACAATTCGATCATCCTCCCCTTCATCTTTCCGACGCCATTACCACGCGAACTCTCCTTCATCACCCTTGCGAACCTCCACTCAAAGCTCAAACACACCCACAACTGTGATTCGTCCTCTCACTACAATGACACGGATCCAGATTCGAACAACCAAACAAAATACACATACTTCACTCTGGAATCAAGAAATTGCATATAATATGATCAAGATCTATGTTAAAACAAAAGAAGAAACTCACAAGGTCGGAGCTAGTCCGACGATTCCGAATCCGGCACGGTAAGTTTGATCCAGCTTCTGCTATTTATTTTTCTGCTACTTTGCTTCGTGCGTTCTTCCTTTTTCTTCTTTTTGTTACTCACTGAAATGTTGTTGATTGCGCTGATGTTGAATCTTCCTCTTCCACTTGTTGTTGAATTTTGCTGTAGGCTTGAAGTGGTTGGTTGATTAAGAATGATGATGGTTATCTTTGAAGTCTGTTGATGGAGTGTGGCTCTGAAGTTTCTTTTGCAAAGTTGTTGATGTGTCTGTTCTTTTTTTCTGCAGGTTATGGAGGTTGAAAGGTGGATGAAGGTTGGAGCTGCAGTGTATTGGAATGGAAGCTGGTGAAGATGTATCAGATGATGAATTTAGAGCTGAATATGGTTCGTGAATTAAGCAAGTTAGGGTGAATTGAAGGGAATGAAGGAGAGTGTGGTTTGCGTTGGTGAGAAATTGAAGCAAGGATATGCTCAGCTTTATACCAGAATTAGAGAGGGGTAGGATTGGTTTTTGTATGGGAATTCTGTTATGCAAATTTGTATGAGAATATGCCACGATTTTGTACACCTGCGTTTTGGTTAAGTTGTACGAATTTTCGTTCACCTTTGTGCAATGCTTTGCCAATTTTTTTTTGTCTTTTGTTGCAGGCTTATGTACGATTGTGTAGATGGACTTTTGGTGGATTATCAACAATGGACTTTGGAAATTAAAGAAAAAACAGATGAATATTGGATATGGACAAATTGAATTTGTAGAATGGACTTTGTTTTGGATTATGGTTATGGATTAAGTAGAATAGATGTGGATTAAAAAAATGGATAAAAGAAAAGAAAATGGATATGGTATGAATTTAAATTGGATTTGAAAATGGATATTTGGAATTGGTTTGAGAAAATAGTTGTGGAAAATGGTTAATAAAATAAAAATGGATAGTGGATTTTTGGTTTAAATGAAAATGAATATGGACAAATGGGTTTATGTGGAGATAGAATTGAAATTGGTTTGAATTGGATAAAAAAATGTGGATATTTGGTAAAAAAAAACTATTCAAAATGGATTTAGAAATTGGACATTGAATATTAAAATGGATATAAAAAAATGAGTGAATATGGGTTAAAGAAAAATGAATTTTGAATAAAATGGATATGGATATTTATAAAATGTGGGTGAAAAAAATGGATATGGATTCTTATGTGGACAAATGGATATTTGGAAAAAGGTTAGTAAAATGGACAAAAAGAAATGGTTCTAAAAAAGGATAACCACATTATACCAACTCTCGACTTTCCACAACACCCGATTAAAGGCACACAACTACCACTGAAACAAAACGCATAAATCACACATCCTCTGAATCCGTGATCAAGTGAATCCTCACATGAATCTGTCTGAATAAATCTCTGGGAAAATAAATCCACAGATCCTGACTTTTAAATCAACCCCACATGAACCAATGCTTGATAACTTGACCTCCAGCTCATAACAAACTGACCCTTGATGCGCACTTCCTGAGACATAAACCAATAACACGGATAACTTGCACTTGAAGCAAAACTCCTGATGATTTGACCAAGATGAAGTCAAACTTCCACCTGATCATAACTGAATGAGCACTTAACCTGGAACCAATTCTCTTGAGATATTAAGAAGGATCCAAACCCTGATTCACACCAATGAACCTCTGACCCAAAGCCTTGGATGAATCCTCTGAACAAGAAAACCTCAGAACTTGATGCACCTCCGAATAGGAAAATACTGATAATAAGAAAAACCTTCGATCCCATGTCTTAGGGACCCAATGCAAATGATATGAATATGAATATGACCTAAAGATGCAAAAATGAGAAAGAAACATAAGCCAGAAAAAAGGTAGGGCAAATTTTGGGGTGCTACAGCTGCCCCTATTCAATCGACTTGAACCTGAAGGGATGATAGCAACGGTTTTCAGACATTCAAGGTAGAAGGTGATTGAATACAAAGAGAACCCGGAAATTTGTGACCTGTGGGGATGATGAAAAAAGTTGTTTACGAGGACGGCCGCAGACGAACTCGAAAAGGGTAGACCAACCGAAGGCGGACTACGCTGGGGGATATAAAGGTAATACGAGGCCATGCCGAAGGTGGGCTCAAAAAAGAAAGACCAAGCCGAGGGTGGGCTTTCAAAGAAAGACTAAGCCGAAGGTAGACTTTCAAGCCAAAAGATACGAGACCATGCCGAAGGTGGGCTCGAAAAAGAAAGACCAAGCCGAAGGTGGGTTTTCAAACAAAGGATATGAGACCATGCCGAAGGTGGGCTCGAAAAAGAAAGACCAAGCCGAAGGTAGACTTTCAAACAAAGGAAATGAGACCATGCCGAAGGTGGGCTCAAAAAGAAAGACCAAGCCGAAGGTGGGCTTTCAAAGAAAGACTATGCCGAAGGTAGACTTTCTTACAACAATAAGTAGAATCGACATATCTACAAAGATGACTTCGTCGGGGACAAGAGAAATCTAAACAGACAACTCTGCGGGGAAGACAACCCAACATCATCACGGAATTGACGAAGATAACACATTGTCATAGGGATGACAGAAAGAAGATGAAACCCAAAAAACAAAAGTGAACCCCCAGAACCGCACCGATTATTTATCCGAAGAACCACATTGTCATAGAGATGACAGGAAGAGAACGAAAACCCGACCGAAGGGACACATTGTCATAGGGATGACACATTGTCATAGGGATGACAGAAAGAAGATGAAACCCATATCCGAAGAAACACCTTGTCATAGGGATGACAGCAAGAAAAATTCCACCGTAGGAATACATTGCCATGGAGATGACAGAAAGAGGATGAAACCCAAGAAACACATTGTCATAGGGATGACAGAAAGAAGACTGAAAATTCCACTGTAGGAACACATCGTTTTGGGGATGACGGAAAAAAAAAAATGAAACCCAAGAAACACATTGTCATAGGGATGACAGAAAGAAAAATGAAAATTCCACCGTAGGAACACATCGTCATGGGGATGACGGAAAAAAGATGAAACCCAAGAAACACATTGTCATAGGGATGACAGCAAGAAAAATTCCACCGTAGGAATACATCGTCATGGGGATGACGGAAAGAAGATGAAACCCAAGAAAAGACCTCATCAAGGGGTTGACGGGAATAAAACTGAAAACATCCGAAGGTACGAAACCTGAGCTCGGAACACATCGTCAAAGAGGTTTGACGGAAAGAAACTGCCTGCTGGGAAATGACTCAGCATTCTCTCTGGGGATATGTCACTGTCCTGACTGAAAAATGATTCGGGCTTCTGCGCAAGGTACCAAATCTGGCTTATGCTTCACATGCATATGTTTGAATTTTGTCGTAATGCTCCACACGAAATGGAATGCTACGCATTTTGAGAATGAAATGCAAAATGCTTACTACATGCACAAGGACCCCTCCAGCAAAATAAATGCTACAGAGAAGAGGCCAACTCCGCTGGGGATGGCGAACTGAACTGTCTTCGAGGTTACGAACCCTGCTGAGGAAGTCACACTGAACGGCCTTCCTAATATAACCACTGTTGAAGATGAACCCGAAGAGAACTACCACTCCGTTGGGGATTACGAATAAACCTTCTGAAGATGGACCACAAAGATCTGTTACGGAAGAGGTGCCAATAACCATTGGACTTTGAATCTGCTGGGGATGTCAACCACTGTTGATCAAGCCATTGAGATGACTGTCACCTGCTCGGGGAATGAAGTCAATAACAGCGAACCTGCCGAGGAATATCATTGAACTTTACCCGTGGTCGGGGAAACGCCCTTCACCTGCTGGGGAGTACCAGCCACCACCAAGTAATCTGCTTGGGGAACGATGTTTGACGACATCAACTATGCTAGGGGATAACATCGAGCTTACTCCTCTGTTGGAGACTTACTTCTTACCCTTACCCTGTTGGGGAGAGAAACTCTACTGGGGACGTCACGTGTCGACCATCAACATGAACCCTGCAGATGTGATATGACCAAAAGATGCCCTAATACAGCATAGCCCATAAAGGAACCTGTCTTCGAGAGGCTTCATGAAGATCTTATATATCTTGCCCCACGATCTTGATTAACCGTTCTCCTGAGAAATACCCTTTTGCTTTGGGGGTGACCTGCCCCAGTCTTGAAGTGATTTTGCCCTTGACTGTCTGATCTGTGAAGGAGTACCTCTGACTGACTGACCTTCGAGAGATTTGTCGAATCTCGACCTGATTGCCCCAGATTAGCTGAATCTTGGAATGAATTGCCCCTTTGATATGAATTGCCCCTGCTCAAAGGAGTACTTAGGCACTCTGCACTTATCTTGATCAAACTTTTCATTGCAGAAACTTTCCTGAGTCAAGTACTTACTCGCAAGTAAAACACTTCGTTTTGAACATGACAATTTTAATGCAATGCATATGACAGTTTTGAAATCCAAGTCTGTCCACTGGAAAAAAAGTTGTGACATATAGTGAATGAATCACTAATCAAAATGTCACTGATACCAACATGAATGGTAAGAAGATCCTTTTAGGAGTCAGGTTCGACGCGATCTTTACCGAAGTATGCTTTCGAAACAACCCTACTTCAATTAGGTCTTTTGAAGGTTGTAACGAGGCCTGGTTCATGGTTTGAGAAAGAAAGGATATAAGGCTCAAAGTTTTGTTTTAACCCACCCATTCTCCTTGATGTTCTCCAGTCCTACGTTCAGCTAACTCGACATAAGCGCTCACCTATCAAAAAGGTTAATTAATGGTAGGAGGATAGAAGGAACCCACACGGTTTTCAGAGTGACAGCCACCCCTTTTGCCTTTGGTGTCTGTAAACACACGACTTGTTCTTTATTTGAGGATTTTTCTTTTCCATTTTTCGCTTTTTATTCTTTTGCTTTTCCCTGATTTTGCCTGGACTAACTCTTTTGAATTTTTCGATTTTGAAGTCCAGCGGGATGCCCTAACTTTTGCCTAAGTCACTTGTTTTCAAGTTTCGACTTAGCGGGCCTTTTTTTTTTTTTATTCTATTTTTTTCACTTTTTTTTTGAACAAATCGTGTGACACTGGCTTGTCTGACTTGTTTGCAAGGGTTGTGACTGTCTCACTCTTCGGTTGGTGAAGGATAACCGTTGTGATTTGATCCTCGAATGGGACACTCCTTTGAAATTTGAACGCTTGGTCAAATTAACTGACACCTACCCTGCCCCGGGTTAAGATAGAGGGTTTTTTCGTTTTCAGAAAGAAACTCCTACTTCTAGGATCAAAGGGGTTGACAAGGGATTATCTTCCTTATATCTCCGGTGTTTGAGGAATTGAAACAATGCCTGTACATCATCAGCAAGGTTTTGTCCCAAAAGCATACCACCAGAAGTTCTGCGTCTTTGAATTTCATCATCCTCCCCCAGAACCTGCTTAAACAAGGGTTAGATATCAATAGAGAAAATATGAGTGAACACGGATGGATTTAATCAAAACATGCATATTCATTTCATTATCATTATCAACTGAAAACAGACGAGTTTTACAAACGAGTTTGCACTTTAACAGAACAGAAACTACAAATGCAAAGAAATGACATGATCTAAAAGATTGCCAGCTTCGGGGAACTGGGCTTTCCAAGCTTGACTTGCTGCTGAACTAGCCATCTTCAGAATTGCTCATCGAAGTCAGTCTGATAAAAACTTGCACCACTACTCTCGGTGTCTTCTTCCATAACCTGAACTGATGAACCCACATGACTAGATGAAGGAGAATCATGGATCTGAATACCCTGAGGCATGAATGAGAACATGTTGGAGTCAAGCAGTGTCTGAATCTTACTCCTAAGCACCTTACAATCTTCAGTTGAATGCCCATGTGCCCCAGCATGGTAGTCACAACGGGCGTTGACATCAAAATCTGGTGGATACGGAAAAGGCACTGGCTTCAATTCCTTCGGCACTATCAATCCACCTCTTATCAAATCTGGCAACATCTGACGATATGACATTGGCAACTGAGTGAAATGCCTCTCTGGCTTCCTAGGTCTTTGGCGGGCGTGCTGACGCGGCTGACGGCGGTATGACCGTTGATTCTGAGATCCAGAAGATTGCTGACTCTGAACAGTTGATGCATCTAAATATTGAGGATGAGATGGTGGATATTCCCAGATGGAATTACTTTCTTCCTTCCATTCTTCTTGAGCATTGATAACTGATCCACTTTCGTTAGCTGGGAACTTCGAGGTATCTTGAATCTTTCCACACTTAATACCGACCTCAATGCGTTCTCCAAGTATTACCAGGTCAGAGAATTTTGATACAATAATCAACTTGTCGAAGTATGGTCTTTGCAAAGTATCCTTGAACATATCAACCAATTCGCTTTCTAGAAGTGGTGGTTGAACGCGAGTAGCCAACTCTCTCCATCTCTGAGCATACTCTCTGAATGATTCATTGTCCGCTTTAGATAAACCTTGCAACTGCAGGCGGCTAGGAGCCATGTCAAGATTATAACTGTACTGCTTTACAAAGGCATTGGCTAGATCTGACCATGATCAGATGCTTCCACTTTCCAACTGCAAATACCAACTCAAAGATGCCCCACTCAGACTGTCCTGGAAATAGTGAATCATGAGCTTATCATTATAGACATGTGAGGTCATTCTTCGGCTAAACATCACCAAATGTAGCTTCGGACAGCTATCCCCTTTGTATTTCTCAAAATTCGGCATCTCAAATTTTGGAGGTAACACAAGGCCGGGCACCAAACACATGCTCGCCGCATTCAGATCAAGAGTGTCACGCTTCATTAAGGCAGCAAGCTTCTCTTCCAACACACGACATCTTTAATCAAACGCAACGGCCCTTGGATCCTTAGGTTTAATCTTTGGAACTACCCCTTGGAAATCTGGCACAAAGAAGGCAAAGCTCTGATAGTCTGTGGCATTAAGAGAAGAAGAATGCCCATCTCGGACGATGGCACGCTCGTGTATAGCTTGATTCTCAACAGGGATTCGAACATGCTGAGCTTGAGCAACATTGTTCACTGGAGGTGGAATGACATTCCCAGTCACAGAAGTCCTCTGAACATCGACTTCTCCCCTATTCATGGCTGCCATAGCTTCCACAAGTTGATCCAACTGACTCTTCATCAATTCAACATCGGCCCTAGTTACAAACTGATTCTGTTCCCCTGAATTCATGATGATCTCCCCAAAAGCTGATTCAAGTCCGATGAGAAAGTCTAGAAATCAACTACGGTTCAGACAAAGGATGGATGAGCTCTCTGATCAGGCCGAAGACAGATATGCAAAAATGATGCAAGATGCAAATGCAATGCAAATGAAAATGCAGCAGACATGGGATCAAAGCTTCCACAAATTCTGAATAACGGTTGTGCTGCTGACTGAATAAGTTCAAAGGTCTGCTCTGAAGAGAATGCCAGAATACCAGAATACCGGATGATCAGAATACCAGAATACTAGGCTGATAGGTCCACACTGATAGGAAATCCAGAATACCAGGTAGGTTGAAAGTCAAGGTTACCTGCAAACCTGTAAACAACCCGCCCCTCTCACATGTGGGTGCTAAGATCCTCAGTATCCCGGGCTCTCAGGTCGAGAAATGATGATACATTCACCATTTCTGGTTTGGCATCATCACTAAAAGAGGAGGCCTCAACCGATTCTCCAAAAATGAAATATCCTCAGCTTCAGAGGTTTGAGAAGCAATAGCACATTCAGCCCGAAGGATACAATGCTACCGCCAATCAAAGAGGTCGTCCGCTAATTCACCTCAAAAAGAAGGATCCTATGGCAAGTTCCCAGCATTGGGGTCCTCGTATCGAGAGTGGTGCAATGGGTTTGCCACAGAAAGTGGGCTGCCATTGTCACAACTCGGGAGGAGTGCCGCAACTGAGTCCCTCGGGAAAACGGTCGCCAGAAGTCGACAGTTTTCCAGATTATATTCCATCATCTACCCCAAATGGACAGGACAAAATATTACCAAGAAGTCCTCGTCTGGATGTGGAGTTTTCATGTATACTTCGTCTGGCCAAATGCCAAACAAGTCACACTACTTTCCACGCTAATCATAGGTGTATGCTCAAGCCTTGGTATTGGGCTTCTCTCTCATGAATCTAGCCCACCCTACAAACAGAAAAACCAGCAGCAGAACAGCACAGCAATATCGAGTATGACAGTAATAAAATGCAATGCAATGCAATAAAGAGCTGTAAATACAGTAAAGTAAATAAGACAGTAAATACAGTAATATACAACAAGGCAAAGCACCATAAAAACAAACACCCAGAGAAAATAAACAGACAACGTTAGGATCGACTTGCTAAAGGGGAATGACCAGCGTAGGTCAACTAGAATCCCCAGCAGAGTCGCCAGCTATCGCTCCCGAAAGATTCGCATCCAACGGTACCAAACGCGAAAGTGGCGCAGAAGAACACAGAGTCGCCAGCAAAGTGTATTTATCCTAAGAGAGGGAAAGGAAACACTGCGTAAACCTGAAGAGAAAGTAAAAGAGCATGGTCTCGCGACCAAGAGAACGGGTACGGGAGTCAGATTACGCGAAGGGAAGGGTGTTAGCACCCAACACGTCCATCGTACTCGATGGGATCCACGCTTGTCGTCTGCATCAAAGGGTGTCGTCATCTGGAACTCCACTGCTACCGGACCGGCGAAAAGAACGAGAACGGAAAGAAACGAAGAAACAAAGAAGAAAAGAAAAAGAAGAAAAGAAGTGACTCGATAGGACATCGCTCGTCCTATGCCTACGTATTCCCTCGTGCAATGGGAAAGTCAGAGTCAACGTAGTTCGGACACAAACTAAAGGGGGAGGTTGCTCGCCAAGACATCGCCGTCTTGTGCCTACGTATCCTCAATCGACGAGAAAGAGGAAATCAGAGCAATCGTAGTTCGACCTACGGGTCGAAAAGAGACAAAGAGGTGATAAAGAAAGGTTGTGAAAGAAATGTGGGAAGGGTCTCAATCGCAAGGGTGCGAGAGAAGAGTCTCGATCGCAAGGGTGCGAGAGAAGAGTGCTCGCCAAGGATAGGGATCCTCGTGCCTACGTATCCTCAATCGGACGAGAGAGAGGAATCAGAGCTCACGTAGTTCGTGGTAACGACCACGAAACAAGGGGAGGAAAATTGGTGAAAAATGGAGAAGGTAGCCCGCCAAGATCTACGCAATCTTGTGCCTACGTATCTTTACTCGGACGAGAATAAAGAATCAGGGCAGTCGTAGTTTCGTGGGAACGACCACGAAACAAGGGGAGGAATTGGTGAAAAATGGAGAAGGTAACCCGCCAAGATCTACGCAATCTTGTGCCTACATATCTTTACTCGGACGAGAATAAAGAATCAGGGCCGTCGTAGTTCGTGGGAACGACCACGAATGGGGAAAACGAGATCGGTCTCGAACGCACGGGTGCGAGAGAAAAGAGTCGGGACTCGCGGAAAGTCTAAAGGGGAAACTGAATCCTACAAGTTATCATGCAAAATGGCCCTAAGGTCAAGGATTAGAGGGGAGTCTACCTAATGTTATCATGCTTGGATTGAGAGCCTAATGTCTATCCTACTCCGAGCTTAATCAGAAATTAAGTCGGACTAGGAGCCTTAAGGGAGCATGTGAATACAGAGTAAATCAACAAGTAAACATCAGACAACTTAATCACAAAGAGAGAATCAAATATGAAACCAAGTACTTAATCAGAAATTAAACAGAATAGGCAATTAGAATCAAAATTAAGAATATCCAAGATAAAATCAAGATTAAAAGTTAGTCACCAATTAGCCTAAAGGTTAAAAAAAATCTAAACCTAAGGTTAATTAAAACAAAGTTAACTTCTAATTAAAATCTATTTCTAAAATTGATCTAATTAACAGAAAACTTAATTCTAAAATTATAAACTAAGAATTAAAAACCTAATATTAAAATCTAGGATTAAAAGTTAATTATCTAATTGAAAATTAATACTAAAATCCAAAGTTATATAAAAAAAAATCTAGTTCTAAAAAAATATAAACTAAAACTATTTAAAATAATCAAGATTAATGAAAACTAATTAAAACAAATACTCAAATTAAAATCCTAATCTCTAATTAAAATCCAATTATAAACTAATATGCAAGTTATCTACAATTAAAATTAAAATTCATTAGTTCAAAATTAATTTCTAAAAAAATAAAAAATCTAGTTCTAATTCAATTAACTTAAAAAAAAACTATTTAGGTTCAATTAAAAAGAGATTAGTCAAGGTTTAACAAAAATCTAATTAAAACTAATATCTAGAATTTAATCAAAATAAGGACTAAAAACAAGTGTGTGAAGGCAGATCTTGGGGGTGGTGGTTGGAATTCGTATGGGCTAAGGTTCTCAGGCCCAAATCCTCATGAAGTCAACAGGGGGGTGCGGCGAGTGTTTAAGAGGTTTGAAATAAAATAAAAACAAATGGGCCTCATCCGGTCCACAACCAAACAGAATGGGTTTCTTAAAAACCCTAAGTCATCATCTTCATCCTCCATTTCACAATCCTCCCCACCGCTCCTCCTTCTCCCTCGGCCGCTTCTCTGTCATCATCTTCGTCGTTCCCTTCTTGACAAAAACTCCTCACCGGCGATGAAAACTCCCTCAACCATTGTCGATTCTCTCTCATTCGCACTCCCAACGATCTCTTCTCCTCTCACCGCTCTGCTTCCCTCATACTCTCAGGCGAACCGCCGTCAAACCAACAACCTCCCTCCGTCTGAAACCGTTCTTCTCCTTTACCTTCTATTCGCAACATTCGCCGGCGACATACTTCTTAAGTCCTAACCTCGGCCTCGCTTTTCCCAACAACACATCGTCGTGAAACAACCGCGACCTCACCTTGCTCTCTCTCTCCGTCTCACAAATCGCAGCCTCCTCTTCCACTCACCGCCGTCGTCACTGGAAAAAAAACCTCTCCGTCACCTTCTCACCATTCAAAACAACAATTCGATCATCCTCCCCTTCATCTTTCTGACGCCATTACCACGCAAACTCTCATTCATCACCCTCGCGAACCTCCACTCAAAGCTCAAACACACCCGCAACTGTGATTCGTCCTCTCACTACAATGACACGGATCCAGATTCGAACAACCAAACAAAATACACATACTTCACTCAGGAATCAAGAAATTGCATATAATATGATCAAGATCTATGTTAAAACAAAAGAAGAAACTCACAAGGTCGGAGCTAGTCCGACGATTCCGAATCCAGCACGGTAAGTTTGATCCAGCTTCAGCTCTTTGTTTTTCTGCTACTTTGCTTCGTGCGTTCTTCCTTTTTCTTCTTTTTGTTACTCACTGAAATGTTGTTGATTGCGCTGATGTTGAATCTTCCTCTTCCACTTGTTGTTGAATTTTGCTGTAGGCTTGAAGTGGTTGGTTGATTAAGAATGATGATGGTTATCTTTGAAGTCTGTTGATGGAGTGTGGCTCTGAAGTTTCTTTTGCAAAGTTGTTGATGTGTCTGTTCTTTTTTTCTGCAGGTTATGGAGGTTGAAAGGTGGATGAAGGTTGGAGTTCCAGTGTATTGGAATGGAAGCTGGTGAAGATGTATCAGATGATGAATTTAGAGCTGAATATGGTTCGTGAATTAAGCAAGTTTGGGTGAATTGAAGGGAATGAAGGAGAGTGTGGTTTGCGTTGGTGAGAAATTGAAGCAAGGATATGCTCAGCTTTATACCAGAATTAGAGAGGGGTAGGATTGGTTTTTGTATGGGAATTCTGTTATGCAAATTTGTATGAGAATATGCCACGATTTTGTACACCTGCGTTTTGGTTAAGTTGTACGAATTTTCGTTCACCTTTGTGCAATGCTTTGCCAATTTTTTTTTGTCTTTTGTTGTAGGCTTATGTACGATTGTGTAGATGGACTTTTGGTGGATTATCAACAATGGACTTTGGAAATTAAAGAAAAAACAGATGAATATTGGATATGGACAAATTGAATTTGTAGAATGGACTTTGTTTTGGATTATGGTTATGGATTAAGTAGAATAGATGTGGATTAAAAAATGGATAAAAGAAAAGAAAATGGATATGGTATGAATTTAAATTGGATTTGAAAATGGATATTTGGAATTGGTTTGAGAAAATAGTTGTGGAAAATGGTTAATAAAATAAAAATGGATAGTGGATTTTTGGTTTAAATGAAAATGAATATGGACAAATGGGTTTATGTGGAGATAGAATTGAAATTGGTTTGAATTGGATAAAAAAATGTGGATATTTGGTAAAAAAAAACTATTCAAAATGGATTTAGAAATTGGACATTGAATATTAAAATGGATATAAAAAAATGAGTGAATATGGGTTAAAGAAAAATGAATTTTGAATAAAATGGATATGGATATTTATAAAATGTGGGTGAAAAAAATGGATATGGATTCTTATGTGGACAAATGGATATTTGGAAAAAGGTTAGTAAAATGGACAAAAAGAAATGGTTCTAAAAAAGGATAACCACATTATACCAACTCTCGACTTTCCACAACACCCGATTAAAGGCACATAACTACCACTGAAACAAAACGCATAAATCACACATCCTCTGAATCCGTGATCAAGTGAATCCTCACATGAATCTGTCTGAATAAATCTCTGGGAAAATAAATCCACAGATCCTGACTTTTAAATCAACCCCACATGAACCAATGCTTGATAACTTGACCTCCAGCTCATAACAAACTGACCCTTGATGCGTACTTCCTGAGACATAAACCAATAACACGGATAACTTGCACTTGAAGCAAAACTCCTGATGATTTGACCAAGATGAAGTCAAACTTCCACCTGATCATAACTGAATGAGCACTTAACCTGGAACCAATTCTCTTGAGATATTAAGAAGGATCCAAACCCTGATTCACACCAATGAACCTCTGACCCAAAGCCTTGGATGAATCCTCTGAACAAGAAAACCTCAGAACTTGACGCACCTCCGAATAGGAAAATAATGATAATAAGAAAAACCTTCGATCCCATGTCTTAGGGACCCAATGCAAATGATATGAATATGAATATGACCTAAAGATGCAAAAATGAGAAAGAAACATAAGCCAGAAAAAAGGTAGGGCAAATTTTGGGGTGCTACACCAGGCGAAGATATCCACGTACTCTCGGAGCATTTCAATCAATCTTTCCCTGACAGTGTCTTCCAAAGTAGCCCCAATCCGTACCTCTTTCTTTGGGTCCTCAGTTCCCAAGTTAACAACCTCGAATTCCTCCTGATGAGGCATAATGACCTTTTCCTCTTGTTTTAAAAGCCTGGCTAATTCCTCTGGTAAGGTACAGTCTTCATCAGTCCCCTCTTCAGCCTGATATATGGGATTATCGAAGTCATATCGAGCCATAGCTGAATCATGAGGGGTGGAATCTGAACAAGAAAACCTGCATGATTGATGATATATGTTTATTATGGATGCATCAAACAAAAACACATTGCCATTTTGCTGTTATTTTAATGGAAAAAACAAAAACAGAAAAACAGGGATCTAAACATTTGAATGCGAAAACGTCCTTTATTAATGATAAAGAAAAGCATACAAAAACATTCAAGCCCTACAAACAAGAATCACTACGTCTTGGGCAGAACGTAAGATTAACAGAGATAACAAACATAACCAATTACTTTGGTCCAGTCACTTGAATAAGTCTCTCTGATGACCAGTTCTGAAGGCACTGACCTGGGACACATGGGCGGATCCAACTATCCATATCACAATCACTATCCCCATCCTTCTCAATCGCATTAACTCTATCGAAGAAAACACCATCACTGGTGAAAAGGACTAGGCCATAGAACTTAGGAGGCTCTTCAAGACGCCTGGGTGGCTTGTAACCCAGTCCATGAGTATCTCGCTTTTCCTGGATATCAATAACCTCACCCCATCTTTGTGAACCAGCGGCCTCAACCACGGCCCGAGCATCTTTGTAAGAAGACATTGAAATCTCCGGCTGGTGTACCACTGTAGGCTGAACCACTTCAGATTGGCTACCTTCTTTGAGAGGCTTCTCAGTGATCTTCACTGCTTCAAAACCCTGACATAGAGTTTCGTGTATTTCACCATCTACCTCCACATACTTGAAAGTAGATAGCTGGCTTATCATAATATCCTCTTCTCCACAAACTGTTACCACATGCCCGTCTACCATATACTTTAACTTCTGATGTAATGTAGACGTCACAACCCCAGCACTGTGAATCCATGGACGACCCAGCAAACAACTGTAGGCAGGTTGGATGTCCATGATATAGAAGGTAGCATCGAAAACCTCTGGCCCAACCTTAATTGGTAGCACAATCTCACCAAAAACAAACCTCTTCGAGCCTTCGAAAGCGCGCACCACCAAATCACTAGGTGTGCATATCAACCCTCGGGTATCCAGCTTCATCAAAGCTTTCTTAGGCAAAACATTCAAAGAGGACCCAGTATCCACAAGCACATGAGACATCAACGAACCACGACATTCAACAGAAATATGCAAAGCGTTGTTGTGGTTTCTCCCAGCTGGAGTCAAGTCGACATCAGTAAAACCCAGACCATTGCCTGCATTAACATGGGCCACTACCCCCTCCAACTGACTAACAGAGATCTCTTGAGGTACGTAAGCAGCATTCAGTACTCTTAGCAATGCATTTCGGTGTGCCTCGGAACACAGTAACAGGGACAAGATGGAGGTCTTGGACGGAGTCTGATGCAACTGATCAACAATCTTGTAGTCGCTCTTCCTGATTAATCTCATAAATTCTTCTACGTTCTCGGAGAAAGAATTATTAACCGGATTTGTCGTGGAGTCATTCACTACTGGTGCTTGCACAAAATTACCTACAACCTGTTTCCCTTTGTCTTATTCAGAACTACCAGCTTGATTATTACCTACAACCTGTTTCCCTTTGCCTCGTGATAGCCCTTGCCTCAACACTGATTTCAACACAAGAGTTCAATACAGGAGTTCCCACCAGTTCTTGTTTCTGTCCATTGACAAACACTTCGGCTCCATAATTCCAAGGAATGGCCTTGGTACTTTCATATGGTACGGGTCCGGGAGCTATAATAATCACTGGCGCTGGTCTGACTGGCCCTGAAATAGTGATCATTTTGAAAGGGATAATAATGGTAGCAACTTCATTTTTCCTGCTAACAACCTCTTTCCGTTGGTCACATCGGTCAAACTGCAATCGACCTTCATCTATCAGCTTTTGAATTCCTGACTTCAACAAATCACATCCATTCACTTGCGACATACAGTCTGAACAATTCTCATCACATCCGGGGGACACCCCACCCCTCAATAACCTCTCCTTTACCATCATCAAAGGAGTCCTTAATGCATTAACATATGTCACCAAATTCAAAGATTCATTCTCCTCTAACACATCGTTAACCCTTGGCCCACCATGGTTTCGTATAGGGTTCTGGATGACATTTGACCCATCATTTGAAAAGTTGATGGCCTTCGAATCCACCAAGTCTTGGACGGCGTGCTTAAAAGCTTTGCAATCCTCAATATAGTGTCCGGGTGCCCCAGAATGAAAGTCACGGTGGGCATTAGGATTATAACCCGGAGGTGGATTACCGATGGGAGGAGCTAGAGTCCTTTTCTGGACTAACTGCAACTGCAACAAATGCTGAAATAACTGTGAATATGGTAGAGGTGGAGTATCAAAATGTCGGTTCTACTTAGGCCTTGGCTGATACTGACGAGGAGCCTGATTTTGCTGTTGCTGAGGTGGAAGCGCTACAGGAATTGTCACTGAAGCTACCTGCTGGTTATAACTCTGATGCTGCTTTCCTTTACCTCGGTGAGCTGTCACATAATTTGCTTCTTCATTTTTCTTGTAATTAGCATAAGGTTTCTTCCCTTGACCAGAAGATGACCCATCACTACCTGCTACCTTCCCAGCTTTGATTCCACTCTCTAACATTTCCCCGACCATGATTAAATCAGTAAACTTGCCTGAAGCACATGGAAACAGCTTCTAATAATAACGTCCCGACAAAGTATCCATAAACAAATTTAGCATTTCCTTTTCCAACATGGGCGGTTGCACCCTTGCCGCTAGTTCACGCCATCTCTGCGCATATTCTTTGAAGCTTTCATTATTCTTCTGAGATATATTCTGTAACTGGGTCCTGTTGGGAGACATATCAGTGTTATATTAGTAGTGCTTGATGAAGGCCTCGACCAACTCTCTGCAATTGCGGACATGGCATCTCTCTAGTTGCATATACCATTCCAAGGATGCCCCAGACAGGCTGTCCTGGAAAAAATGCATCAGTAATTTCTCATCTTTAGAATACGCGGCCATCTTCCTTGCGTATGCCCTGACATGCGTCTTGGGACAGGTGGTACCATTGTATTTTGCAAAAGTGGGCGCCTGAAATTTGTGCGGAATTACAACTCCAGGAACCAGCCCCAAATCCTCCAGATCCATTCCTACAGAATTTTGGTTCACCACTCCTTTTAGTTGTTCTTCAATGAGTCTAAACCTCTGATCATTGTCAGCCTGAGGACCAGCATCCCCGCCTGGCAGAGAGAAAACGTCATCTTGTTGGTCTTCGAAACGACGACCATGAACAGCACAAACACTTCCTCCCCCCACAACAGAAGGAATCACAAGCTGTCTCCTCCGCCTAGAGGGATCACAACACCAAGAATAAGGATCTCCACGCCCACAGGGCCTCCCTGAGCACCGTTACCAGCAACACCATTATGAACTCCGCCATGGAGAACCCCATCTTCATCCACCCTCGCCACTAAGGGTTGGACCAAAGTCCTCAACTGCTCTTGCCCTTGGGCAACACCCTACATCAGCTCCATGAATTGGTCTACACGGGCCTGCATGGCAGCCATATCAGCTTGCATCTTCTCCATAATTCTCTTCTGATTTGATCTAGTAGAATACCGGTGAATCAGCTGGTTATCAATCCTGCCTACAACCAAATAAAGGTTAGAACAAACCGGAACGAGCACCTGCGATGCAAAAATGAATTTGATTATGCAAATGCAAATGAACATGTTTGAATATTTGCAGGGCGATCCACCCTTTGATTCCAGTTTAAAGACGAGATAGGATGAAACTGCTGCTCATATATAAATTAGAGAAAAATCACTGTCAGTTGTTACAACCCAAGATAACAATAATAAGTCTAAAAACAAAAGAAGCAAGGATCCCAGCCAACAATTATGGTGGTGACCCGAGATACAAAGAAAACAAACTACAGAGTGTCACCCACTGCCTGATCTAGAGCCTTCACTCCAAGGCCTCTTCACCTCAGCTCGTATCTTCAGCTCTGCTATGATTGCTATGGCCTCATTCAGTCGCTCCTCAACTGCGTGTCTCTGGAACGTCCCTGATAAGATCTCCTTGTCTTTCTTCTTGAGCTTTGTCTTTAAACTCTCGATATGATCCAGGAACTTATCTTATTTCTGTTTGTTGGCAGCTATTGCAGTATCTCGGTAAGTGTTGAACTTGTGAATCTTTGACCAAGCTTTGGCTAGATCTTCCTTCTTGGATTTCAGAATCCTGCTAACACCTTTCAGAGCTTGTCCTACCTTTTGTCTGGCTATGACCTCTTCAGCTAGCTCTTTTTCTTTCTTAGTGAGCAATTCTGTCTTCAACTTAGCGACATTATCAGCTTCACCTCGCTCATGTTTCAACTGGTAGATTTCTCTTTACAACTCACTGTTCTCCTCTCAAAGCCTCTCCTTTTTAGCCCACAGTTTGTTATACTTCTCTATATCAATTGTGGTCGGAGATTCAATCAGCAAGGAGTAAGATGGAGGTTCTCTGCAGAACAGTAGAAGTACACTCTCTACTCTCCTCTGAATCCAGTCCTCGTATGCAGGGAAGGCTTTGTTGTTACAGTTTCCAAAAGAAGTCTTTCCTTTCTTGTGGCGGTCTCTCCAAGTATCTGCAGCTTCCTTTAGCACTTCCAGATTGGCTTCTCCACTCACATATAGAGACTCTTGAACATCTTGGTCCTTTGGCGGCTCTTTCAAAGCATACCCAAATTGCCTAATAGCAAGAATAGGGTTATAGTTAATTCCCCCTTTTCTTTCTATTAAAGGTACGTTTGGGTAACCTCCACAGCTAACCAAAACTTCTTGGCCCAGCAAATCACGATTGATCCAAATCAAGTTGTCAGCCCTTAATCCCATCAATCTCCTCGACCAGTCCAATGTTTCCTTGGTGTCTACAAATGCCCCAGAGTCAGGAAGGCGATCGACAAACCATTTGTACAAAACTGGAGCACAAAAGTAAAGAGGTCCTCCTCTCCTCTTCTCATTCTTATAGTGCATCGAATAATACAGATCCCCAAGCAAGTTACGTATCGGATTCTTCATGGTGAATATCCGGACAACGTGCACGTCTACAAAATCCTTCACATTAAGGAACAATGTCGTTCCATAAACACACATAGCCAGAATTGCATTGAACACCGACCAACACTTAGCCTTAGCACAAATAGCAGCCCGCTCGATCAAAAACTTCGTGTGAAAGCCTTTATAACCTCCTTTACTCGTAATATTCTTCTTCAGCAAAGACTGATCTAAAGATAACACAGCAGCGACCTTTTCCAGATCGGGAAACTCCTTAGAAGGATAGAAGGGAACTTCTTCTTTGACAGAAACATCCAAAATGAGAGCATACTCTTCCAATGTCAGAGCTAAAAGATAATCCGAAAAAACAGAAAACACTGCAGGTGGGGGTCATAGAACTGCATCAGGGTGTGCAGAGCCCTGAACTCATAATTGGTAACGTCTCGAGCGAAGCTCGGAATCCTCCCATATTCTCCTCTAAAGTCTACCAATACCCCAGGTTTTGCCATAGCCGAGATCTTGTGCACATCATCTAAATGAAGCTCCGGGAACTTGTACAGGATGGTATTCTTCCTCTCTTCAGTGCTAGTATTCATTATGGATGGTCTTCGGACAACCAGAATCAAAGTTAGGATGCAACCCTACAAATAAACAAACATGTTAGAATGCAAAATGATGATGCAAATGCAAAATGATGATGCAAATGCAAACATGGGATCAAGGTATCCATGATGCTCAAAACTGCTATTGTTCTGCTGACTGAATAAAACCCCAGATATCAGAAACCCAGAAGTCCAGAATAACAGCCCATTCAAACTGCCAGAAAATAAGGATAATAACAGTACACCGATGAGAAATCCAGAAAACCGGGCAATTTGAAGGTTTTGGTTACCTGCAGACCTGCAAACACCCATCCCCTCTCACATGTGGGTTCTAGAAGACAGGATCCTCAGTCTCGGATTCTCGATTTGAGAAGCAATAGTACATTCATCCCTCGGGGTACAATACTATCGCCAAACAAAGAGGTCGTCCACTGATTCCCCCAAAAATAAGGGTCATCCTATAGTGAGTTCTCAGCATTGGGTCCTCGGATCGACAAGTGTAACGGGTTTGCCATTTCTGGATTGCCATTATCACATGTCGGGAGGAGAGGCATTGCTGAGTCCTCGGGAGATGGTCGCCAGAGTCGACAGTTTTCCAGGTTATATTCCATCGTCTGCCCCAAATGCGCAGGATAGAATATTACCAAGAAAACCTCGTCTGGATGTGGAGTTTTCGTGTATACTAAGTCTGGCCAAATGCCAAACAAGTCACACTACTTTCCACGCTAATCATAGGTGTATGCTCAAGCCTGGGTATTGGGCTTTTCTCTCATGAATCCAACCCACCCTACAAACAGAAAATCCAGCAGCAGAACAGTACAACAATAATGAAATACAATGCTATAAATGCAGTAAATACAGTAAAATAGTAATATACAGGAATACAGTAATATACAACAAAATAAAGCACAACAGATAAACACCCAATGAAAATAAACAAACAAGCACTATGATTGACTCGCAACAGGGGATGGACCAGTAAGAGGTCAACCTGTCCCGAGCAGAGTCGCCAGTTGTCGCTCCCGAGGATTTGCATCCCTGGTACAAACACGAAAGTGGCGCGGAAAACAGAGTCGCCAGCAATGTGTATTTATCCCAAGAGAGGGAAAGGAAATACTGCGTAAACCTGAAGGAAGGTAAAGAGCATGGTCTCACGACCAAGAGAAATGGGTAAGGGAGTCGGTTACGCGAAGGGAAGGTGTTAGCACCCCACGCATCCATCGTACTCGATGGGATCCACGCTTGTTGTCTCGATCAGAGTGTGTCGTCGTCTGGAGCTCCGCTGCTACTGGAAAGGAGAAGAAACGGGAACGGAAAGGAACGAAGAAACGAAGAAGAAAAGAAAAAGAAGTGACTCGATAGGACATCGCTCGTCCTACGCCTACATATTCCCTCGTGAAATGGGAAAGTCAGAGTCAACGTAGTTCGGACACGAACTAAGGGGGGAGGTTGCTCGCCAAGCATCGCCGTCTTGTGCCTACGTATCCTCAATCGGACGAGAAAGAGGAAATCAGAGCAGTCGTAGTTCGACCTAACGAGGTCGGTTAGTGTTTTTTATGAGCGACGTTAGATTTGCGTCTGGCAGTTAGGGTCGATGCCTGTTTGCGACGAGACAGAAGTAGCGTGCCCTTTTCCGAAAATGATTTGAAATTAACGATCCCAAAGGATAAAAAAGATTTGAGTTTGTTTTTGTATTTTTTTAGACAGAATTGGATTGAAGTTCGTTCGTAACTTACATTGCACCAAAGTCTACCATGCGGGAACGAGTGAATCGCATGGTCGCCCCCAAATGGAACGTATGCTAAACACTCTAGAAGAGAAGGGGAGACCCCTCGTTCTTCATTTCCTACACTTAAGGCTCGAGCGCAATATTCGTTATATTTATTAAGTGTTTTAGAAGTGTTATGAGATGAGAAGAGAAGACACCAGATAGAAGGGTGACTCTAAGGGAATCACTATCCTAGTGTTGTCATGCAAAAGGGTGGTCCTATGGTTAATGAGGCTTAGAAGAGAAACTTACCTAAAGCCTAATGCTAATCCAACTCCAAGCTTAATCAAAAATTAAGTTGGACTAGGTAGCTCTAAGGGGAAAGAATCCAAGACTTAAACAAGTCTTGAGATCCAAGGGAAGAAAAGAGTGAAAGAGACGAAAGAGGAAAGAAAGCGAAGAAATAAAAATAGCAGCTACCACAACACCCCTGCACCAAAACAGCGGTAAAAAGCAGTACACTAGCAAGGCAGCATACAACAACATACAATCCAGCACAACAAAGGGTGTGAAAATCCAAACATCCATACATACAATAGCGCACATAGACATAGACAACCGTAGAAGAATGAGGCAGCATGCATTCAAAAAATGATTCACTCATGGAAAAGCACACATGCATCAAGCGTCACATATTTCTCTATCAAACATGATCACACATCATACCAAACATCATGGTAAACATTACAAAAGCATAATCATGGGATGATGCACAACATTAGGCATATGAACAAAGTTGAACCAAGCATGTACCACATGAAGTTAAGTGCACACAATCAAGTTCAAACAAACAACTCCAGCAACATCAACAATAAGTCACAATCAACATGCTTAAGAAGTGCGTGTTATGTATTCATCGCATCAATTAATCAACAATGCAAACATAAACATTTATCGATGAAAACCAAAACTCGCGTGTCGAATAATCGTGTTCATGCAATAGTGTGAGGTGCAACAGCCCAAGAATAATCCACAAATCATCAACATATTAGTCCATGAAGTTTAGGCATGCATCGGATCTCAAACAACCAAGAAAATGCAAGAAAATACACATTCTGTCCTAGAGTAACCGGTTAATAAACGGTGAGTAACCGGTTACTTAGTTGAAAATCAGACCATTTACGTAAAAAATACACATGTTAACCGGTTAACAAACGGTGAGTAACCGGTTACTCTGGGACAGCAGTCAAAAAAATCTGTTTCAAAAGCACTTTTCAACAGCAAATCACTTATGCAATCATATCCAATGATCATGTAATCAACAATGCACGAGAATTAAGTCCAATCACAGCAATCAAACATCAATTTCATCAATCAAACAACAAAACCACAAATCAAATCAATCAAATGGATCAAATCACATCACAAACCAAAGATCTACATTACATAAGTTGAGATTAAGCTAAATCAAACATAGATCTAAGGAAAACCAACCTACAAGGCTGAGATTTGCCTTGGTGATTGTTGAGCACAAAAATTGGTGAATCCAAGCAAGAAAACCAAAGATCTATACAATAATCTTCAAGATCCTAGCAAGAAACTTCAAGATCCAAGCAAGAACACTCCAAATAATCAAAAGCTGCTCCCAAAAGTGATTCCAAGATCCAAACCAGTAGCTATATCAGAAATGAACCAATAATGATGATGTGATGGAGGTTTAGCTCAAGAATTCACAAATTCCAATGAAGAATTTGTGAATCTATGGATATGGAGCTTTGGTTAGAGGTTGAAGATGAAGATGAAAAGTGGAAAAAGTGAGAGAGAGCTGAGGGAAATTCTGAAAAATTGGAGAGTGAAAATGATGTAGGTTTTAGAGGTTTGGAATGAATTGGTTTAAATAACCCCTAGGTTAGGAGTTAAATTTGGGTTTGGAGTGAGGTTAAGTGAGTGGAAATTGGGGTGAAAAATGGATTAGGAAATGAAATGAGGAATTAGAGTGGAAAAATGATGTAGAGAACTTGAATTTTGGGTGGAAAATGATGAAAATATCAATTCTAGATCCTTCCCCACGTGCACATGCCAAGCACATGATCACAAATGATGCAAATTTAATTTTTCAAACTTGGCTCAGAGTAACCGGTTAACAAACGGTGAGTAACCGGTTACTCAGTTCAAATTTTGAATCTTGGCGCCTTTTGGAGGGAAACTTGGAAAAGTGACCTCTGATAGCTGTTTTGAACCCGTTAAACCTCTGAAACTCAAAACTTGATATTGCTACTGAGTAACACCTGAAAAGAACACAAATTCCTACTGCACCTCAGAATATCCTGCTGAAATAATAATGCCTGATACCGGATCGCTTGATCAGAAAATGATTGTTGAAGCTCCTGATTATCGAAACGCTTAATGAGCAAAATAAATGCTCCAAAAGACCTTGAAAACCATCTGCTTGCCCCTGAATACTGCTGAGAATAATGCCGGAGCTGATAACGCCATGAGCTGCTAGAAAATACCTTGATCCCATGCACAAAAGAAACATGCAAAATGCAAAAATGACGATGCAAATGAAACGAAACATAAGCCAAAAAGGTTAGCAACACTAGGGAAAATTTTGAGGTGTTACAGAGAGTAATAAGAACAAGAAGAAAAAGAGCTGAAGAAAACACAGAGTATGTGTACAAGGCAGAAGCAAGCACCAAATTGTAAGCTCAAAAGAAGATGCTTAAAGCTAAACTAAAATAGAGCGCAGCTCTACAAAAAATGAGAAAAGCATTAAAAAAAGTTTTTAAGCTCACAAAACTCATGCTGATACGATGCAAATCTCTAGGAGATTATTCTTAAGATAGTTTTGTAAATTAGTAAGGAGCTATTGTTCATATCTTGCTAGAAACACTTTGGTGTTATTGTACTTCAATTTGTGTTATCTGCTTGTTTAGAAGCAATTCTTGTACACACCTTTGTAACACTTTTCAAAGTGTAGATTTCTCAAGTGACTAAGTCGTTAGTCTGGATATTTGAGAGGGCTAAGTTGTTTTCTAACACATAGAGGTTGTAATCTTTCTTGATTATTGTATTAAGTTCTTGTCTATGGCGAAATCACCTTGGTGGATGGACTGGAGTAGCTTTGTTAACAGTGAACCATGATAAAAATAATCGTGTCTAATAAAAATAATCGTGTCTATTTATTTTTATTCTCTCATTAACATTGAAATTGAATTTTTGCAAAAAAAATCACATTTGGTGAAACCCAATTCAAACCCTCATTTCTTGTGTTTCCCGCCCCTTCAACTTGGCCAAGAATTGTTGGTATAGGAAAGACAAGGGAGCAACAAAAGGCAAGGAAGAAGGAGAAAACCTTCCACGCCAAGATTTAGATGATTCTGAAGATATGGTGGTTATGGTTGTAGTTCTAGATGACCATGTCGACTCCAAAATATGGTTCCTCGACACAAGCTGCTCGAATCACATGAGTGGTAGGAAAGTGTTGTTGGAAGATTTCGACGAGTGGAAGAAAAGCAAGGTTAAACTTGCATATATAAGCTCGTTGTAAGCAGAAGGTACTGGAAATATAGTTATTCAAAGGAGCAATGAAGAAAAAACTATGATCAAAGATGTACTATATTTACCTAGAATGAAGTGCAACCTGCTAAGTGTTGGACAACTAGTCAAAAAAGTTTCTCAATGGTTATGAAATACGGAGCCTTTGAACTGTTCGACACCCATATTAGTTTGATTTTAAAATCTCCTCTGTCAAAGAACAATACATTTAAGACCATGATTAGTTAGACTGAGGTACAATGCCTCAAAACAGTTGTCAACCACAAGAATAGTTGGTTATGGAATTTGAGGTTTTGCCACTTGAATTTTAGGTTACTTAATTCACTGATTACTCAAGATATTATAATTGGTATAACAAGTCTTGAGATGTCCGACAAACTCTGTGAAGGCTGCTTAGTAGGGAAGCAATACAACAATTATTTTGTTTCAACTATCCTAATGAGGTCCTCTTGTATACTAGAAGTAGTACATTCAGATGTATGTGGCCCGTTTGAAGATCATACCATTGGCAGAAACATGTATTTTATCTCATTTTTCTATGAATATAGTCGAAAACTTTGGATCTATGTGATCAAGCGTAAAGACAAAGTATTTAAAATCTTTAAGAGATTAAAGATGCTTGTTGAAAACAGAGTGAAAAGAAGATCAAAGTTCTGCAAACAAATAGAGGTGGCGAATACACGTCCAAGATGTTTGAAGAGTTATGTGTAGAACATGGTATCAATCATGAGGTAACTGCTCCTTACACGCCTCAACATAATGGAATATGATAAAGAAGAAGCAACCATATTGGATATGGCAAGATGCATGTTGAAGCAGAAGATTTTGCCAAAATCCTTATGGGGTGAAGATGTCACCACTACATATTCTGAATAGGTGCCCCACCAAGAATCTGAAGAACAAGGTTCTTGGAGAAGTGTGGAGTGGCAAACTCTAACACCCTTCTACCCCAAATAACATTCACGATAATTATAGACAATCATACCAGAGTATATCACCACAAGGGTGCCACATTTCGTCATAAAACTTCAAAATAATGTCATACTTCGTAACACGGGTTCTATCATCATAAACTCAATCAATTACTACGCAAAGGAAAAAAAAATCAAAAACTCATAACATCATGATTGTCAACAAGAAAAAGAACACAATGGTTCGACTCAAACGTCTTGACCCGATGTTACATATCAGAGCAAGACCCTCTATTCGACATAAATAACCAAAAAATTTCACACAAGGTTTCATATCATTATGCAAATCATCAGCACAATATGGATGTACCTTCATACCCCATCAATCCTCTCAAAGATTGTTGAGTGTTCACTCTAGCCAAGAATTAGGGTTTTGAGCCATCTCAAAGCACTCAGGCAAAGGATCAATCAAGAATTGACATGATCTTCAACTTTTCAAGCCTCTCAAACTTTCATTAAGGATCAAGAGGTCTCCCAGATCAAGAATCAAGCACAAGATTGCAACATTTCAAGTTGATCAAGCCTCAAGATCATCAGTGTCACCAAATTAGGGTTTTGATCGACCAAGGCCTCCAGAGAGAAATTTTCATCTGGGCATGAGCCAATACTTCAAAACATGATTCAAGAAGCTCAAAAGGACCTCTTGAGTCCATTCATAAGTTCAAAATAGCCTCAAGGGATGCATTCATAAAGAATCAGGAATTAGGGTATTGACCTAATTCAATCCCCAAGTTGACTTTTGGAGCAAGGAATGAGCCAAGACCTCAAAAGATTCTTTAAGGACCTCAAATACATCATATTGATCCATTCACAAGCTTGAATTGATTCGAAGAACTTGGTTCATAAGCAATGCAAGGATTCAAATTCATCTGGCCCACAAACTTGGAAAAAGTCAACCATACCATTGACTATTGAGCAAAGCATGATCTCAAACCTTTGGACATGATTCAAGACACTCTAAAACACCTATGGAATCCATCCATTAGGTTCAATTTAGCCCAAGGACTTGATTTCATAAAGGATCACAAAGTTCAAAAGTCATCTGATACAAAAAGTCAACTGTGATCAAAACCAAGTTTGACTTTTGGGATTTTTTGACAAACATGACCTCTTCAAGTCAAAAACAATGTTAACTTGTGATTTGGATCATGATCAATCAAGAAAAATCAAGAAAAGTGAGGTTACATGCAAAAGGGCAACCTTGAGAAACTTGAAATTTCAATAAGTTATGGAAAAAAGTGATTTTTACCCAACTTTGCAAGGCCATAATTTGTGATCCAAGCAACCATTTTCTTCCATCCAAAGCTCAAATGAAAGCTCTCATTACATAATACAAAAGTGTCCTACTTATCCATGGTCGAAAAATGCCTAGATTTTGAGTTATAAGACCATAAAGTTAAGGTTTCATAAGATTTGAACTTTGACACTTAGAAACATTTTAGGTAGAATCTGTCTCATGTTTTGTCCAACTTTGGAGGCATTTTTCATTATGATCCAAAAGGAATCAAGACCAAATGTAAACATCAAAGTTAAAGTATAATATACAAGCTTTCCAAAGAGTACAAGAACATCCATTGATTCAACTTGTGCAAGGAGTTATGAACCTCACAATATGCCTTGATACAAACTATTTTTTGACAGCATTTGCACATAACTTGCATCCCACGATTTCTAGAGCCAATTTTGTACACTTGCATCATTCGATTTCTGTCCAATATCAACCCAAATGATGAAGAATCTAAACCATGAGGCCATTTAGTCAAGAATAGTATCCCTTTGGCATGTGATCATCAATGTTGCAAATCCAAAACCCAATTTCGTCATATGGCATTAAAAGGATGCATTGAGGTGTCATGAACCAAGCCATATCAGTCCAAATGAGTCAATATTTATCCAAGGATCAGAAGACCTAAACCTGCAAAGTATAACTCAAGTCAATGGCTAGAGGAGACTTTGAACACATAGCCATATCCATTGGATAATAGGGTGATCCAGCCCCCATTCACTATTCCTTGCAAAACAAACTTCCTCTACTATAAATAAAGGTCATTTTTTATGTTTCAAAACACACCAAAACAATACCAAATCCTTGTTTTCTCGTTCTCCCTCTCTTACTTCAAATTTCAAAGTTTCAAGGATCAAACTTAAAATTCTCAAAACCAGAGCCTAAACTACTCAAACAACCACCCAAACACATTAAAAACCATCCATTGGAGGTGTTCAAACCTTCATCTTCGTCTCATAACACCAAAATCAGAATGTCAACCATCAAAACCTCTAATTTTGACTTTTCTGCATTTTTCAAGCCATGTCTTGATTCAATCACTTTCAAAGCCAAACAACACTTCAAACACTCTCCAAATATCATCCTTAAACTGTTCCAACAAGTGTTCCTCAACTGTAACACCAATTGAGGGGATTGCCATTTTGGCCATTTTTGCTAATTTTGCAAGAAGGAGCCAGTTTATGTTCCAGAGGTTTCCTTTTGATTTGTATCATCCTAAAAGCTTCTGAGGGGTCTATTAGGAGTGTCCAAGGCATTGGATTACTTCTGTCACAAGTATCTTGAAAGATAGCAAGTGGAGCTTCAAGAGGTAAGTGCATAACAACTTGAACTTCGGGAAATATGCATTGCTTTGATGTACATTGATCATGAACATGTCATACATATCATATTTGTTATGTTTGAACTAATTTTCCATGCTATTATTGCTTGTATGGAGTTGTAGCATAGAACTTGCAAATATTGACCTATTTTGAAACCACTATCGGGTTTTAAAATGTAGGCATTTTTAGAAAATTCCAAGACCACCATTGGATTCCTCATGAAATTCTAGATAGGATCCATCTTTATTTAATCCATTTTCATGGAGAAATAAGAAAGTTATGGTCTTCTTACAAAGGCACAAAAACTGGCCTCCCTTGGACAAGGGCCAGGCCATGGCGCCTTGGCCTGACCTAGAAATCAAGTCACTCATATATGTTTATGCGGTGGTTTTGATACACGGATGTATCACCACCCCAATGGTAGCAGCGGGTGTTTTCAAGTGTGTTTGTGTTGGAGGGCGTGAGTTCAACACCCACCCATGCCATTTTGTCATTTTTGTCATTTTTCATTTTTTTTATATTTTTCTATTTTTATTTTCAATAATTATTTTTGTTAATCAATTTTAATTATTTTAAAATGATTTTTTGCACAAAAATCAATCACACATTAAAAATATTTTATTCACCCAAAAATCACAAATAATATTTTTATTTGATATATTTTTAAATATTTTAAAGAATTTTATTTTAATTTGTCTTAAACATTTTAAATAATTTCTTTTTCTTGAGTTTTCAAAACCAATTTGATTTTAAATCATCATGTGAATAAAACCTCATTTTCTATACCTTAAACATAATTCATAACATGTTTATTGAATTTTTTGGTATTTTTTTTATCATTTTTAATTGATTTTTCTTTGAAAAATATCTTTAAAAAATGAAATTAAGGTTTTCTTTGATTTAATCTTTCAAAAGTTCATTTCAAATACACTTGGGCCTCTATTAGAGTGTAAAACCCAACCCTCTATCTACATAAATAAAGTTTTCAAATACACTTGATTATTTCCCGGTGAAACCTTTCTTGAACTTTTCTTAGGCTTGGACCCTCAGGCTTCTTAGAAGTTCCCCACAGCCTCCTCTTGGGCTTAGTACAAGGACCCACGGGCTTCCTATAAGCATCTCAGCCTCCTCTTGGGCATCATACAAAGATCTTTCTTCAACTAGAGTTTGCTTCCTCTTAAGAGACTTGGGTAGTCTCAGCCTCCTTTTGGGCATCATACAAAGATCTTTCTTCAACTAGAGTATGCTTCCTCTTAAGAGACTTGGGTAGTCTCAGCCTTCTCTTGGGCATCATACAAAGATCTTTCTTCAACTAGATTATGCTTCCTCTTAAGAGACTTGGGTAGTCTCAGCCTCCTCTTGGGCTTCATACAATCAGACTTTGAAAGTCTCACCCTCATAGTCTCCTCTTGGACTTCATGCAAGGACCCTTAGGCTTCCTAAAAGCATAGGATAAATCCTGATCATCTTTACTAATACATCAATTCCCAGGAAAGTTAAAACCTCTAAGGCATTCAAACTCATCTTTAAATCCCTTTTAACCCCCAAGAAGGCTTGAATTTCACTTTAAAATCCCTAGCCAGGGTATATCACAATCAATAAACCCCAAGAGAATCAAAGCCTTTATGGAAGTTGATAATTCAAATCTTCTTCAATCACCAACAAGAGTTAGTTTCCCTTTGGATTCCTCAGAATAGTTTAGATCTTCTCCTGGATTTGGATAAATCCTCAGTAAGAGTCAGACTCCTCTTAGGCTTCATATAATGATTTAACCAGTCAGCCTCAATCTTGGGCATTGTACAAGACAAATATCATACTCCCTAGTTGAGTCAGTCTTCTTTAAAGCTATACTTAAACTCTTCAGCTTCATCATCTTGGGCTTTAAACAAGATACTCAAATAAAACATCTCTAGTGAGGTCAATCCCCAAACCTTTTAGCTTCAACCTTGGGCTTTGATCAAGGCAAAAAATTCATCATCCCTACAGATGAGACCATGAGTCCTCTCTATACATCACATATTAAAACAAACAATCAAAACCTTCTTTTTCCAGATAATTGATGTAAGTGGCACACTTGTTGATTCAAAATCCAAGCTGGAGTCTCTCCTTTATCATGGCTAAAATTTCTCTTTCATCTAACTGATGTAAGTGGCAAGCCTCTGGATTCTACACATTCAAGCCAATGTCCCTCTTTTAGCATGAAAGATTCATAAAGGAAAAAGTGGCATTGCTCTACATTGAGTTAAAACTTCTTTCTTCATGACATTTCAATTCTATTATAAAGGAAGATATGGCATTGCTGGATTCCACACATCCCAGTTAAAGTAACTTCCCTTATAATCAATTACTCAACATTTGTGATGAATAGGTGAGATACCTCCCTTTAGAGATGACAAATTCTCTCTCAGTCAGCTGATAGCTTCAATCTTTGGCTTTGAACAAGACACCAAATTTCCTCCCATAGAATAGGAGGAACTATGATTGCTCTGATTTCCCAAATCTCTTTACGGGAATACGTAGGCATAAGATTGTGAAATCTTAGCGAGCACACAAATCAAAAATCTTAGGTCAAGCATCTTCCCAAAAACAATAGAAAACCCAAAAACAAAAAAAAAACATTCCCTCGGTCCTAACAAAGGAGAAACTTTCCCCAATCAACATCAGATAGACTTAAGAAAGCATTTCAAACAGTGCAAAAATATATGCAAACGAAGGTTCCTATAGATTACTATAGATACTCTGGGTGTTAATAGCCTCCCCTTGTATAACCAAACCCCAATTCTAGTTCTCTTCGCATTTGTTAAAGAAAACACTTGCACGCAAGGTTAGTTTAAGATATTTTCCCCTTCCTTTTAAGCTTCATAGGATAAATACAGAAATTAGAAAGCAGCGTTAAAAGCGGTAGTTGTCGCGTCACTAAAATCGATGCTATAGAAAAATGATGACTTTGGTGGGGACGATTAGATTTCCTAAGAGGTTTAGGCCTTGTACTGCATTTATTTTTCTGTTATTTTTATTTGCATTCTCATTTTATATCATTTGTTGTCATACTATCTATTTATCTGCTATACTTGTTTAAATTACTGTTATCTGGGAATGTGATTAATACACATATGGTGAGTCCAATAGCACATTAAGATAAGTGATGGCAGACTCAGGAAGGCTTATAGGGAATGAGTCCCGACCAAGCTAACTTGAAAGTCCACCGAATCAGTGCAGGTACCCATTTGGAATTACTGATGTTGAACGAGCAAGTTGTGAAAACATTACTTTTTTCACTGGACACCCTTGAAACCGAGGATTGGTAGACATTTACCCACTTAACCTTTGTTAGGACGTTGTGCGGTGACTATCTGGAATAGTTGATAGGCGATACTACACTCAAAAGAGATTCATCTTGGGGATATTACAACTCTCATGAGTCAATCGGTTTGCTGTTAATATTCTTGAGAGGGGTCAATGGTTTTGGGATCTTTTGTTAGAACCCGTTCTACAGGTACAAAAATTGGACCCTAGTACACACCTTGGGGATGGGTAGATTCATGACTCCATACTCGTGACGATGAACCCTTAAACCCATGTTTTCAAATGTTTTTGTTTGTTGCATTCATGCATCCATGCATTTCATTCATTAAAAAAACTTTTTTATAAAAAAAAAATCTTTTTGTAAAAAGAACTAAGGAAATCTTTGCAAATATCAGAAGTCGTGCTATGGATTTTGGTAGAAGAAAAACGCACAAGTACACCTTCAAAATTCCGAAACTGAAATACCTAAGAAAATTGGGAAGGATGATTACTAATCCCGAAGCTTTCAGAGCTAAGCACGGATGACTGTCATCTCTTTTGAAGGTCAACATGGTGGAAGGATTCCTGTCTACATTGGTTCAGCTTACACTGACACTGGACGAGTACTCTCATCTGATTGATTTATCTATCACTGATCAAAATCCATTTTCTGGACTGGAAGAAATTCCAAAAGATCAAGCCATTGCGAGAGCTACCTCTTTGGAAGAGACAGATATCAAAACTCACATGACCTCCAAGGGAGGAATCTAGGGTTTACCAGCTAAATTCCTGATGGAGAAAGCCATATACTTTGCTAGCATAGGAAACATAACTACTTTCGAGGATGTCTTTGTTCTGCTCATATATGGGTAATTCCTTTTTCCCAACATTGACAACTTCGTCGATGTTAATGCTTTCAAGATATTCTTAATTGGAAATCCAGTCCCAACTTTGCTTGCGGATGCTTATCATTTAGTACATTTAAGGAATTTGTACAGTGGAGGGATGATCACATGATGTGTAACATTACTCTACAAATGGTTTATTTTCCACTTACCCAAGTCTGCTGCTTTTTGGGATCTCAAGAGTGGTATATGGTGGTTGCAGAAGATTATGCCTCTCACTCATTCTGACATAGATTGGTACAATCGGATCTATGACGGAATAAAAATCATCGACAAATGTGGAAGTTTCCCCAATGTACCCCTCATTGGTACTAAAGGAGGGATCAACTATCATCCAATTTTAGCTCGTCGTCAACTTGGATACCCGATGAAAAATGTACCACATTCATCTAGAAGGTCTTTTCTTCAAGAAAGGAGAAAATGACAGAGCACTTAAGAAAAAAATTGTGCATGCCTAACAACATGTTCATAGGAAGGGAAGAGAGTCCTTAGGAAGGCCAAACTGCATCTCTGCAGTGCCTTACCTCCGATGGGTACAAACTAGAGCCATCAAATTGAAGATGTCTTACCCTCGTCAGGAAGTTTTTCCCCTGAAAGAGTCAATTCTTTACTTCATGAATGACACGGAGAAGCTTAGGATCGCTTTCAACAAAGTCCAATGCGAGAAGAACTCTTGGAAGAACAAGTACCAGATTGTCAGCTTGAAATGCACAAAAATCCAAGAGCTATGGAAAGAAAAGGATGCTCTGATTGAGATATTGGAGCAGCATGCTATAGAAAGTCAAGAGGAACGAAGAAACTTGCTCTCTCCTTTCACATGACAAAGGATCATCGACCCGACAACGATTGAAGGGTGTAGCACCCCAAAATTTTCCCTCTCTTTTCCTAACCTTAACTGGCTTTCGCTTTGCATTTCAATTTGTTCATAACAATTAATCATGCATTGAGCTCTCGAGACATGGGATCACGGTGTCCTTGTGGCTCAGGACTTCTTTTATTCTAAGCAGCAAGCATCAGAGTGCCCGACATTTATTCTGCTCGATAATTTGGTATCAAATCATTCTTTTTCCAACAGGGTATTTTGAGAGTTCACAGCTTAGTCCAGGCGTTTTTAATATTTTCATTCATCTGACTGTATTTCCACTCTGCATCATCTGCATAGCATAAAGTTTTTTTTATCTCGCATAGTGCATAAAATGTCACTCGAAATAATTTCTCGGACAGACTGGTCAAACTAAATCTCAACGGTGCGTAAAATTGGTGGATGTAAAATTTTAAAATTTAGCTTGCAGACGTCAATTATGTTGATCTACGTTTCACGTAGTTTAACCTGACGCGTTCGTTTTAATTTTTTGACCATTTTTCGTCGCATTTTATCTAGTTTGAAAGTTTTAACGGGTCAAAATTTATTTTAAAATCTGACCAAGCACTGTATTTGTCCGAGTCGTATATTTCGCGCTGATCATTTTAATGTACTCGGTTTATTTTTTCGATCACTTGGGCGTCCAACTTTTATTTATTTAGGGTCCGTTTATTTTTACATGTTTTGTCTAAATATTCAGATTAAATAAATAAGATAATTAGTATTTTAATTTAAATTATATTTTAAATGTTTATTTTATTTTGGGTTTAATTAATTATTTAAATTGAATTTTAAAATAAATATTAGAGACATTATTGACTATTGACAATTTAGAGTTAACCCTAATTTGATCCATATATATATATATATATATATATATATATATATATATATATATATATATATATGAATCAGGGGTGGCAAAACGAGTCCGGCCCGTTGGGCATGCCCATTTTACCCGCACTTTAGTGCGGGGTGGACCAAGGATTTAGGCCCTCACCCTCTAATATGTCTGCCCCGCCCCGCCCCATTTTCTTCGTGGGCTTTTGCGGGCAAGAACATTTATATAAAATTTTGTATTTTTAGGCTTAAATGGTGCAGTGCCCGCGGGCTTTCCTCGCCCCGCCCTCACTTTTTTGTGGGGTGGGCCTAGGTGTAGCGAGCGATTTTGGACATGGTTCTTAAGCACTGGTCACTCTCTGCAGTTGAGTTTACTACAGGTCGATTCATTTTTTATCCTATTAAAGCTGACGAAGGAAAGGAAATAGATGTCTCCAATTAACCCTGCTTGCATACTGAGTTTAAACAGCGGTCTGTTAGGTTACGAATGCTATCAATGTGGGGGGGGCCTTTGTACTGGTTATTTGTATTTTCGCCAATACTGATTTCTCTCTTTTTGTTAGGATACTGCTTCAGATTAGGATATATGGGATTTTGGGTTTTTTGTTGCTTGCGCTCGCTAAGATTTTTCTTTCAATCTTATGCCTACGTATTCCCGTTTACCGAAACAGGGAAATCAGAGCGTTCGTAGTTCCTCCTATTCTATGGGAGGAAATGGTGTTTTGGTGTCTTGTTCAAAGCCCAAGATGTGAAGCTAAAAAGGTTGTTTGTATCTTGTTCAAAGCCCAAGATGTGAAGCTGAAAAGTCTATTTGTATCTTGTTCAAAGCCCAAGATGTGAAGCTGAAAGGGTTTGACTTTAGAGAGAATTTGTCATCTCTAAAGAGGGGGTTGTATGTCACAACTGTTTATAAAGGAGGATTACTTTAACCGGGATATGTGAATCCGGCAATGCTATAATTTCCTTTATAGGGGAGTTCCAACCTGAAGGAGAAGACTTTAACTCAGTGTAGAGCAATGCTATCTTTCCTTAGGAATTTCTCATGCTAAAAGAGGGACAGTGGCATGGATGTAGATGATCCAGAGGCTTTCCGCTTACAGCGATAAGATGAAGGGGAAGGAGTTATTGATGTTTGTGTACTGTGAACGAGGCACAACTTTGGTGCTAAAAGGTTGATTGGATCAACCAGTGGTTTTCTTATACAAAGCCTAAGAGGAGGCTATTGGCCCAACAAGAGGGAGTTTTTATGTGTCTCGTACAAAGCCCGAGAGAGAGGCTAAAAGGTTTTGACTCAACGAGGGAATCTTTTGGTATCTCGTATAAAGCCCGAGATGAAGGTTAAAAGGGGTTGATCCTACAAGAGGATCTTTTATACTCAACAAGAGAGTGTTTTTTGTATCTCGTACAAAGCCCGAGATGGAGGCTAAATTTTTTTTGGCTCAATAAGAACCTTTTTGTATCTCGTATAAAGCCCGAGATGGAGGCGAAAGGGGTGATTGACTCAACGGGGGGAGTCTCTTATGTGTCTCGTACAAAGCCCAAGAGAGAGGCTAAACGTTGTTTGACTCTGCTCGGGAGAATCATTGTATAAAGCCCAGGAGAGAGGCTAACTTCGCTGGAGAAGGATCATTATACAAAGCCTAAGAGGAGGTTATGGTAACTATTTCAGTTAAGTGACAGGTCCAGTATACTGATTTTAAAGAGAAAATCAGTTCTTATATGAGCAACACTGTAGTCAGGGATTTGATTTGAGGATCAGGAATATTTCCTTTTCTTTGAGGAAACGGGAAATCCAAAGGGTATTGAGATTGTCCGAGTCTGCGGGTTTCCTTCATATTTAACGAAGGGGTCACTTGAGAATGTCTTTGAGACTCAAGGAGATTAGACTGTCCGTGTCTAGAGTTTTATCTTTTGTACTATGCTTTGAGAAACAGTAGTAGACTCTATGACAGGACTGTTCTATGAAGATGACTAAGTTCTGTTCCTATACCTCTAGGAGGTCATCGGGACAATTTGTACGAAGCCCAAGAGGAGGCTGGAAACTTTTAAGAAGCCGAGAGGTCCTTGTACGAAGCCCAAGAGGAGGCTATCATTCCCGGAGGAAGAGATCATTATACGAAGCCTAAGAGGAGGCTGTGAATACTTATAAGAAGCCTACGGGTCCTTGTACTAAGCCCAAGAGGAGGCGGAGATGCTTTTAGGAAGCCTGTGGGTCCTTGTACGATGCCCAAGAGGAGGCCGATGCTTTTAAGAAGCCCGTGGGTCCCCAAACCCTGAGAAATTCAAGGCAAGCTATTCACAAGGAATAGATCAAGTCAGGAAAGTTCGAGAATTCGGAAGAAACTCAAAGATGGCATTCACGGAGAATACATTCATCTCTGGGAGTAGAGTTTCTTGACAATTCCTAATGAGGACAGCCGAAGAGAAGACTATATCTGGTGATCCTATTGGGGATCTAGTTGTCTATTTCTACGAATAAACGAAACGGCGTCACCTAGTTCTAGACGTGGTTGCCGGGGAAACTCTAAATATCTACACTATTATTACACAATTGATATGAGTTTATGAAAGAAGACTTACAGCGAAACAGCCCCGCAATACAGTTATATGTATATGAAAGCGGTAAATGAAAGTGTGTAAACACTTACTCGGTTGTAGAGCTTCCATGTTGTTTGGTTAGTTGTTCAAGAAAGAAAGATTGAAAACAACAGTATATTTCAAAATCAAAGGAGAAAGTGCTTTGAAAAAGAAATATTTGGGGCTTACAGCTCAAGGAGAGGCCCAGGGTTTTATCAGTGATTGCACTGTTGAATTTGTACAGAGGGACTTATACAAGTGAGTGAGGCCCAAAAATGTTTTCTGTACAAAGGGATGGGTCTTACACTCTCTCAAGAGGCCCAAAAAGTTTTAAAGAAAAAGAGTGGGGCTTATAACACGAGGGTAGGCCCAATTGATTTTTCGTTAAAAAATGGCGATCGAGCCGAGGTTTTCTTTTAACACAGAGGGACTTATACAATAAGTGAGGCCCAAAATGTTTTGGTTAAAAGGGGGTTGGGTCTTACACTCTAATAGAGTCCCAAAAGTTTTGAATGGGTCTTATAGCTCAAGGAGAGGCCCAAAGTTATTTTTCAAAAGGCGACGATCGCGCCGTTTATTTTTTACGGTATTGGGACTTATACAATATACTGAGGCCCAAAAATGATTGGTCAAAAAAAGATTGGGTCTTACACTCTATTAGAGGCCCATGAATGTTTGAAAAAGTTTGATGAGGGTTGAATTAATCAAAAACCCTAATTTCATTTTTTAAAGGGCATTTTTCGAAGAAAAATCAAGTAAAAATTGATTAAAAAATATCAAATAAAATCATTAATCATGTTATAAACAGTGATTAAAGTTTATGAAAAAGTATTTTATCCACATGAATATTTAAAATCATTTTGGTTTTAAAAATCAAGAAAAATAAATCATTTTAAAAGCATTTAAAACAATTTAAAACAATATTTTTGAATATATTAAAAATATATCAAATAATAATATTTTTTGTGATTTTTTGGTGGATTAAAATATTATGGAGTATGAATAAGAAGTGTGTAAAACAGATTTGGAAAATGATAATTTTCGCTATGTGAAATAATTGGTTGAGTTTTGAAGATAAACTAAGAAAAAGAGGAATGCGATGTCACAACATCACATTCGACATCAGACAAAAACCAGAATTGCACCTTGATTTTCAACATTTTTTATCAAACTTCAAACATTCATAACTCTCTCAATTTTTAACGGAATTAAGACCCGGAAGAGCCTATCTTGACCAATTTTTCGCAAGGAATCCAATGGTATCACTCATACATACTGAAACTTAATGTACAGCACACACAAGGCAAAAAACCAGATCTGCACCTTGTAGCGAGCGATTTTGGATACGGTTCTTAAGCGCTGGTCGCTCTCTGCGGTTTGAGCTTTAAACTACAGGTCAATTCATTTTTTATCCTATTGTGAGCTGAATAAGGAAGGGAAATAGATCTCTCCAATTAACGCTGCTTGCATACTGAGTTTAAACAGCGGTTTGTTAGTTTACGGATGCTATCAATGTGGGGGGGGCCTTTGTACTGGTTATTTGTATTTTCGCCAATACGGTTTTCTTTCTTTTTATCTAGGCAGAAGGTTTCTGGCGGGGAATAAGGAGTAGGATGTTAGGACTGGTGCTTTTGAATTACTGCTTTTAATTGATGGAGATATGGGATTTGGGTTTTTTGTTGATTGCGCTCGCTAAGATCTTTTCTTTTGATCTTATGCCTACGTATTCCCGTTTACCGAAACAGGGAAATCAGAGCATTCGTAGTTCCTCCTATTCTATGGGAGGAAATTGGTTTTTGGTGTCTTGTTCAAAGCCCAAGACATGAAGTGAAAAGGTTGTTTGTATCTTGTTCAAAGCCCAAGATGTGAAGCTAAAAGGTCTATTTGTGTCTTGTTCAAAGCCCAAGACGTGAAGCTGAAAGACCTCGACTTTAGAGAGAATTTGTCATCTCCAAAGAGGGAGAAGGAGAATTACTTTAACTGGGATACGCGGATCCGAGCAATGCCATAATTTCCGGAGAAAGGGTTTTAACCTGAAGGAGAAGACTTTAACTCAGTATAGAGCAATGTCATCTTTCCTTAGGAATTTCTCATGCTAAAAGAGGGACAGCGGCATGGATGTAGATGATCCAGAGGCTTGCCGCTTACAGCGATTAGATGAAGGGAAAGGAGTTGTTGATGTTTGTGTACTGTGAACGAGGCACAGCTTTGATGCTAAAAGGTTGATTGGATCAACCAGTGGTTTTCTTATACAAAGCCTAAGAGGAGGCTAATTTCTGCTAGGAAAATCATTATACAAAGCCTAAGAGGAGGCTATTTTGTGTCTCGTACAAAGCCCGAGAGAGAGGCTAAAAGTTTTTGACCCAGTGGGGCATATCATTATACAAAGCCTAAGAGGAGGTTAGCAAAGAGTTGACTCAGTTGGAGTATCTTTTATACTCAGTAAGAGAGTGCTTTTGTATCTCGTACAAAGCCCGAGAGAGAGGCGAAAAGGTTATTTTGACTCCACTGGGGAGAATTATGGTATCTCGTACAAAGCCCGAGATGGAGGCTATTGTAACTGTTTTAGCTGAGTGACAGATCCAATATACTGATTTAAAAGAGAAAATCAGTTCTTATATGAGTAACACTGTACTCAGGGATTTGATTTGAGGATCAGGGATATTTCCTTCTCTTTGAGGAAACGGGAAATCCAAAGGGTATCGAGACTGTCCGAGTCTGCGGGTTTCCTTCCTATTTAACGAAGGGTGCTTGAGAATGTCTTTGAGACTCAAGGAAGTTAGACTGTCCGTGTCTAGAGTTTTATCTTTTATACTATGCTTCGAGAAACAGTAGTAGACTCTATGACAGGACTGTTCTATGAAGATGACTAAGTTCTGTTCCTATACCTCTAGGAGGTCGTCGGGACAATTTGTACGAAGCCCAAGAGGAGGCTGGAAACTTTTAAGAAGCCGAGAGGTCCTTGTACGAAGCCCAAGAGGAGGCTATCATTCCCGGAGGAAGAGATCATTATACGAAGCCTAAGAGGAGGCTGTGAATACTTATAAGAAGCCTACGGGTCCTTGTACTAAGCCCAAGAGGAGGCGGAGATGCTTTTAGGAAGCCTGTGGGTCCTTGTACGATGCCCAAGAGGAGGCCGATGCTTTTAAGAAGCCCGTGGGTCCCCAAACCCTGAGAAATTCAAGGCAAGCTATTCACAAGGAATAGATCAAGTCAGGAAAGTTCGAGAATTCGGAAGAAACTCAAAGATGGCATTCACGGAGAATACATTCATCTCTGGGAGTAGAGTTTCTTGACAATTCCTAATGAGGACAACCGAAGAGAAGACTATATCTGGTGATCCTATTGGGGATCTAGTTGTCTATTTCTACGAATAAACGAAACGGCGTCACCTAGTTCTAGACGTGGTTGCCGGGGAAACTCTAAATATCTATACTTTTATTACACAATTGATATGAGTTTATGAAAGAAGACTTACAGCGAAACAGCCCCGCAATACAGTTATATGTATATGAAAGCGGTAAATGAAAGTTTGGAAAATCTTACTCGGTTGTAGAGCTTCCATGTTGTTTGGTTAGTTGTTCAAGAAAGAAAGATTGAAAACAACAGTATATTTCAAAATCAAAGGAGAAAGTGCTTTGAAAAAGAAAGATTTGGGGCTTACAGCTCAAGGAGAGGCCCAGGGTTTTATCAGTGATTGCACTGTTGAATTTGTACAGAGGGACTTATACAAGTGAGTGAGGCCCAAAAATATTTTCTGTACAAAGGGATGGGTCTTACACTCTCTCAAGAGGCCCAAAAAGTTTTAAAGAAAAAGAGTGGGGCTTATAACACGAGGGTAGGCCCAATTGATTTTTCGTTAAAAAATGGCGATCGCGCCGAGGTTTTCTTTTAACGCAGAGGGACTTATACAATAAGTGAGGCCCAAAATGTTTTGGTTAAAAGGGGGTTGGGTCTTACACTCTAATAGAGTCCCAAAAGTTTTGAATGGGTCTTATAGCTCAAGGAGAGGCCCAAAGTTATTTTTCAAAAGGCGACGATCGCGCCGTTTGTTTTTTACGGTATTGGGACTTATACAATATACTGAGGCCCAAAAATGATTGGTCAAAAAAAGATTGGGTCTTACACTCTATTAGAGGCCCATGAATGTTTGAAAAAGTTTGATGAGGGTTGAATTAATCAAAAACCCTAATTTCATTTTTTAAAGGGCATTTTTCGAAGAAAAATCAAGTAAAAATTGATAAAAAAATATCAAATAAAATCATTAATCATGTTATAAACAGTGATTAAAGTTTATGAAAAAGTATTTTATCCACATGAATATTTAAAATCATTTTGGTTTTAAAAATCAAGAAAAATAAATCATTTTAAAAGCATTTAAAACAATTTAAAACAATATTTTTGAATATATTAAAAATATATCAAATAATAATATTTTTTGTGATTTTTTGGTGGATTAAAATATTATGGAGTATGAATAAGAAGTGTGTAAAACAGATTTGGAAAATGATAATTTTCGCTATGTGAAATAATTGGTTGAGTTTTGAAGATAAACTAAGAAAAAGAGGAATGCGATGTCACAACATCACATTCGACATCAGACAAAAACCAGAATTGCACCTTGATTTTCAACATTTTTTATCAAACTTCAAACATTCATAACTCTCTCAATTTTTAACGGAATTAAGATCCGGAAGAGCCTATCTTGACCAATTTTTCGCAAGGAATCCAATGGTATCACTCATATATACTGTTCTATGAGGATGACTAAGTTCTGTTCCTATACCTCTAGGAGGTCGTCGGGACAATTTGTACGAAGCCCAAGAGGAGGTTGGAAACTTTTAAGAAGCCGACGGGTCCTTGTACGAAGCCCAAGAGGAGGCTATCATTCTCGAAGGAAGAGATCATTATACGAAGCCTAAGAGGAGGCTGTGAATACTTCTAAGAAGCCGTAGGGTCCTTGAATAATGCCTAAGAGGAGGCCGATGCTTTTAAGAAGCTCGTGGGTCTATCATCTCCTTTCCATTTGGAGAGATAACTCTTCTAAAGATGAAAACCACTGGTAAACGTGCGAGGTTTACTATCCGGCGACTTGTAGCTTTTAAAGAGGGTTCCTTAGTTAAGGTCCAAGATTATGACCGTAGTGGGTACCCAAACCCCGAGACATTCAAGGCAAGCTATCCACAAGGAATAGATCAAGTCAAGAAAGTTCGAGAATTGGGAAGAAACTCAAAGATGCCATTCACGGAGAATACATTCATCTTGGGGAGTAGAGTTTCTTGATGATTCCTAAGGAGGACAGCCGAAGAGAAGACTGTATCTGGTGCTCCTATTGGGGATCTAGGCGTCTATTTCTACGAATAAGTGAAACGGCGTCACCTATTTCTAGACGTAGTTGCCGGGGAAACTCGAAATATCTATACTATTATTACACAGTAGATATGAGTTTATGAAAGGAGACTTACAGTGAGCAGCCCCACAATACAGTTTATAATATGAAAGCAGTAAATGAAAGCGATAACCACTTACTCGGTTGTAGTGCTTCCATGCTGTTTGGTTAGTTGTTCAACAAAGAAAGATTAAAAACAACAGTATATTCAAAATCAAAGGAGAAAGTGCTTTGAAAACGAAAGATTTAGGGCTTACAGCTCAAGGAGAGGCCCAGGGTTTTATCAGTGAGCGCACTGTTGTTTTTGTACAGAGGGACTTATACAAGTGACTCGGGCCCAAAAAGGTTTTCTGTACAAAGGGATGGGTCTTACACTCTCTGAAGAGGCCCAAAAAAGGTTTAAAGAAAAGAGTGGGGCTTATAACACGAGGGTAGGCCCAAATGATTTTTCGTTTAAAAATGGCGATCGCGCCGAGGTTTTCTTTTAACGCAGAGGGACTTATACAATAAGTGAGGCCCAAAATGTTTTGGTTAAAAGGGGGATTGGGTCTTACACTCTAATAGAGGCCCAAAATGTTTTGAAGAAATGGGTCTTACTACTCGAGGGTAGGCCCAGATGGTTTTTATTTTTAAACGGGCGACGATCGCGCCGTTTACTTGTACAGAGGGACTTATACAATGAGTGAGGCCCAAAAAGTTTTTGTACAAGGGGGGATGGGTCTTACACTCTCTCAAGAGGCCCAAAGAGTTTTGAAATGAATAAATGGGTCTTACTACTCGAGGGTAGGCCCAGATGATATTTGAAAAGGCGACGATCGCGCCGTTTGTTTTTTGATGGTATCGGGACTTATACAATAAGTGAGGTCCAAAGATGATTTGGTCAAAAAAAGGATTGGGTCTTACACTCTAATAGAGTCCCAAACTGTTTTGAAAATGATTTATGAGGGTTGAATTAATCCAAAACCCTAATTTGTTTTCAAAATGTATTTAATTGAATAAAAATTCAATTAAAATGATCAAAAATTGTTTAACACATGGAAAAAAAATTGTGATCTTGGATTAATGCTTCAAAAATTAAGTATTGACCTACAAAATAATTAGAACGCATTAAAAGTTGCAAAATCAATGTAGAAAAAATATTTAAAATGCCAAAAACAATCAAAATATTAATTCTTTACAAAAATATCAATTAAATGAAATAAATAATATTTTTGGGATTTTTTGATAAAATAAAATATTTTAATATTTTTGTGAATTATTAAAAAAAGAATCAACTCAAAATCATTAAAACTCAGAGAGAAATTAATTTTTGAATCAATTAAACAAAATCACAAAATTCAAATATTTGAATTATTAAAAAATGGCGCCAAGAACAGCTGAAGAACACGCGCGTGTTCTTGGTTTCTCAGATTTGCGTTTTCTATCCAATCTCCATGAATACGTGATCATATCATGCAATCCACATATCATTATGCTCGTCTCAACCTCACGATCATGTCTATGTACTTTAATTTCATTTAAATTAAACATACAACAAGAAATCACGAAGAGACCTCAAGAACCCTAATTTCTGCATGAAGGCTAGGATTTTTGATACACGATTCAAACAATGCAATTAATTGAGGGAAAACATTCCATGCATGATTATGAACATATGACCAAATTATTGTGCGAGGAAATATGCATAGATTGAGAGATGACCAAGTATGTGCTTACCTCCAAGCCGTGACAGCAAGTTCAGAGTGATTTTGAGTTGGAGGTGTTACAGACAAGTTGTGATGATCTGGACAGCTTCCCTACACCATATGGAGTGTGTTTGAACACTTGGATTGAATTGAAATGGACTGGATCAGTTTATGGCATCTCAGCTGCAACTTCACTTCAAACTTGTGTGGATGGCAAGTGATTTTGTGAAATTGATGTTTCAGATGTTATGTGAGTGTTTGATCAGCTCATATGTGATGTATGTGAGGTGTGTGAGTGATTGGTTTGTGCAGAATTGCTCTCAAACTCAAAACCCGATAGCTACCTTGCTAAGAAAGGCATTTTTGCCAAGAGAAAGAGATTTTGAGGAAAGCATCTATTAGATGGCTTTGGTGTACTTAAACTGACCACAATTGAGCTCTATTTATAGTAGAGCAAGTTTGTTTTGTAAGGAATAGTGCATGGCAGCTGGTAAGTAGGTTTCCTCAATGTTGGCCAATGGAAATGAAAGTCTCCTCCAGCCATTGACTAGAGGTTAGGGCACAGAGCTTTGGTCCCCTTGGTCTTGGATAAGTCTTGACTAATTTCAGATGATAATGGCTCAGTCCATGCCACCTTGATGGTTCCATTGAATGCCTCATTCCAAATTTGAAGTCTTGTCCCTACTTTGGCAACTCTAGGTTCAACATGTTATTCCTTGTTCCTTGGACCTTGGAGGCTTGGCTCAGTGATTGTCCCCTTTGGATTCAATCCTCTGAGGTGTCCAAGTGGATTGGAGCAATTGGAATTGGCTGATTTTGGCAAATCGAGCCAAAGTGCAAATTCTGCCTTGCCTTGACAGATTTCAGCAAGGCAACTTGCCAATGTTGTATCTCATGGTGTAGGTTGAATTTGGCAATGTTCTTGGCCATTTTGGAAAGCTCTTACATGATACAACAACTGTTTGAACAAGTTTGGTTTTGATCTCTTTTGATTCCAAGTGAAAAATCCCCCTACATTTGGCAAAAAGTGAAGGCAAATCTGACTTAGTGAAAATTTCACTAAGTGTTGGAAAAAGTGACATTTTCACTTTTCAGCCACTTTGATTACTCCATAACTCAAAATCCTTAATGAATTGGAATGACTTGTAGTTGAAGTTTTTGTAGGTGATAATGAGGGCTACAAATCCATCTTTGGATGAGAAAAAATGGCCTTGTGGTTTAGGAGTTATGGTCCTCCAAAGTTGGTACCTTTGCCACTTTATTTTTAACTTAAAAAAATTTCTAAGTTTTATGGTTACCCCTTTTACAAGTTATCTCACTTTTCTTGATTTTTCTTGATGAATGATGATTCAAATCATACATTAACATCATTTTAGGGTTAAAAATCCATTTTGGTGAAAAATCTCAAAAAGTCAAAGTTGACTTTTGTGCACAGGTGACTTTTTATCAGATGAATTCCAAACTGTGCAATTCTTCAGGAAATCATGTCCTTGACCTAAATCAAACTTGATGGACATGTTCCATGGGTGTCATAGGGTATATTCAATCATGTATTAGGGTTTGGGAGCATGTCCTGGTCAAAAGTCAAAGTTACAGTTGACTTTTCCCTTAAAACCCTAATTGAGGTGCAGATGAAAATGAGACTTGTTGCTCAAGCTTCTTTGATCAATCCATTGTTCCAAATGGATCAATATGGTGTATTAGAGACCCTCAAATCATGTCTTGAGGTCTTGGCTCATGGTTTGTCCCAAAAGTCAACTTAGGGGTGAATTAGGTCAAGAAACCCTAATTCCTGATTTTTGATGAATGCATTCCCTGAGGCAAAATTGACTTGATGCATGGGTTCATGAGGTTCCATGAAGTATATTAGGTCATGTTTTGGATCATTGCCTTGTGCCCAGATGAAAATTTCCATCTGGAGGCCCTGGTCGACCAAAACCCTAATTTGGTGACACTGTCGATCTTGAGACTTGATCCACCTAGAAGGGAGCAGCCTTGTGCTTAATCCTTGAAGTGGGAGTCCTTTTTGATCCATTGTGGATATTTGAGAGATTAGACAAGTTGAAGATCATGTCATTCCTTGATTGATCCTTTGTCTAAGCACTCAGAGAGGGCTTGAAACCCTAATTTTGATTGTATTGGATGCTCACCCATCTTTAGGGAGACTGATGAAGCATGATGGTTCATCCATATTGTGATGATGATTTTCACAATGATGGGAAATCTAAGTGGTCAAAATTTGGGGTATTACAGATGCCCCTATTTAATCTTCTTGGACCCGAAGGTATGAATGACGAAGGTATTCGAGCATTCGGGGTGCAAGAGGATTAAATATCGGAATATCCGAAATTTTGATGGTGGTTATGAATGGTAGCTTACGCATTCATCTTCTTTAGCTAAGCGATGATGCTTAGAAAAGGTAAACTTCCCCTCGATCCTGGTTTCCTACCAAGGAACTGGTCTTAGTTTCTTTTGTCAATAAACTTCATTGACAAGGGACGCTATGTGTAGCGGTTTTCCCTCAAACTTCTCGCCGAATTTTCCTGGGGAGATGCCATTTGAGTGGAAAAAGTTTTGATGACAGACTTGCTGGGGAACCCAGTCGTCTGAGTTGTAGAGTTGTACAAACTTCTCTGTTTTGGAGACGCCATTTGTCGATTCTACTTGGGAAAGCGAGTCTCTTGAGAGACTGTTTTCGTTTGGGATCTTTCATCATACTTTTCTCGGGATCTTCCCGGAGAAACGCCATATGATGGGGTCCAATTTTGTGGTGTCGATGACCTTTTCATCAACGACTTTTCGGAGAAATACTGAAGTACTGCCGAATCTCTGTCGCTTTGGGCAAAGCGAAGAGGGAAATTTACAGAAAGCGAGCCCTATCAAAACATCCGTTTCACCTGGGCAGGGTGAAAGGTTAAAGATGGCAATTACTTTGACTGACGAACGACCTTCGGAACCTCGACAGCAACCCATTGGCGGCGAACTCCTCGGTGAATCACAAAGTCAGGCACCTTCCTTGATTTGTCTTCAGAAATGACGCTGATTTCTGGTGGAGCAGGATCATTGGAATCTGTCTCCCAAGCAGAATTGTCGTAGGAGGATTCCTCTATTGCATTTTGCATAGCATTTGTGCTCTCAGCTGTATCTCCCCATCCAGTTGACTGGATATCTTCGAGCCTGATACAAGAGCTTTCGGGAGCAGTGTACTTGACCATAAAGTCGTATTTTCCACTTGGTTGTCCCAGAGTGTCCCAAACTTCTTTGGAACTGGAGAAGTCATCCCTCTCGATGACGTTGACCTCGGGAAAAGCATAATTGATGAATTCAAGTCCTGCGAACATCGCGAATTCATCTTCATGTTGAGTAGTTTCCGAATGACCAGAGTGTTGATCCCATGACATGGCGGGGACACAGGTATTCTGTTCAATGACGCTCAGCTGAGTTTCATTACTCGGATGACTTTCTTGCCCCAAGTTTCCTGGGTAAGGCTGCCACATTGGCAGACCATCCATCGGGCCATAGTAATTGTGATCAAAGTTTTCTTTCATCAGAGTATCTTCCTCTAATGAATTTGGCGGAGCACGGCATCCTTCCGGATCATAATCTCCGTATATCATTTCGACATCTGATCTTGGTATAAATCTCGGACTTTCTGTAAGAAAGCAAAAAGGCATAGGCACCTCTTCCTGAGACATATAGTCGTCCTTGTTAAGATAGGACTTCCATTCTTCATCTGTGTCAGAGGGATCTTCCTCATTGATAGCATAAACTGTCTGAGACACTGGGTGAAGTAAACCTCCACTGTGGAAGAAGTTTTGAAGGGGATGAAGACTTTCACCGTTGGCGGCTGTCTGGGTACAGGTTGCAAAAAAACCAAGACCCTTCTTTGTTTTATTGTCAATAGGAATGACAAGCCGTCCCTATCCTGTCGTATCGGTACTCTCGACCGCTTTGATAGCATCTTTGTATGAAGAAATTGAAGTTCCTTCTTTGAACTGACTGTCCTTGCTCACCGATAGTGCTTGGAACTGAGTTCCAGTAACCTCCTCGGGTTCTACACAAGTAGATGATTATAAGTTACTCACAAGCAAGGCTTGTTCCCCACAAACCGTGACAAGTTGATCGTTCTTGACGAACTTTAGCTTTTGGTGGAGGGTCGAAGTGACCGCTCCAGCCTGATGTATCCAAGGTCTTCCTAATAAACAACTGTATGTTTCCCGGATATCCATGACCTGGAAAGTGATTTGGAAAGTGTGAGGACCAATAGTTACGGGAAGATCCACTTCGCCGATAACTGTTTTTCTGGATCCGTCGAATGCTTTGACGACGACCTCACTGACTTTCATTGGAGGGCCCTTGAATAATAATTGCATCAAAGTGTACTTCGGCATAACATTCAGGGCTGACCCTGTGTCTACCAGTACGTTGGCTAAAGCATCGTCCCGGCAGTTAACTGTAATGTTGAGCGCCATGTTATGACGGCGACCCTCTTCAGGTAATTCCTCATCACTAAATCCCAAATTATTGCAGGAAGTGATGTTAGAGACAATGCTATCGAATTGTCTGATTGTTACATCCTGTTCCACAAAGGCTTGCTCCAAGACTTTCTGTAGAGCCTCTCTGTGTGCTTCTGAACTGAGTAACAGTGATAATACTGAGATCTTTGAAGGAGTCTGTAACAGTTGATCAACAATGTTGTATTCACTCCTTTGGATGAGCTTTAGCATCTCATCTTTGTCTTTTGAAAAGTCGGGATTACTAGATTGACCGACTGGCGGATCAGGAATTTCTGCCTGAAGTTCCTTTTCTTTGTTGGATTCTCCAACCCCTCGGTTGAAGATTCGACCGCTCCGTGTTACACGACTGATGTCTGCAATATTCACGACGGAGGGTAATGGAATTTCCTTTCCATTTTCAACTGTTGTTGCACCGTATTTGTAAGGGATCGCCTTAGCTGATTCATACGGTAGTGGTCCCGGTAGATAGATGACTATGGGAACCTTCTGATTTTTCTGACCATCATAAGTAACCTCGATTCGTTCCTGGTTGGGAACTTTAGATTCGTCAAGTAGAGGGACGATGGCAAAAACATCCCTGATCTAGTGATGACCAGAGATTGTGACAACATCCTCAACTTGCTCGGCAAGGTAGTTCGGCGACCAAATGATGGGTCCTGAACCTGGATATGGACGAATTTCTCCACGATCGACCTGACCCTGAAGAGCTGCTCTCACAAGGTAACACCCTTGGTTACTTTCCGAACAGACGCTACAACTATCATAGTTGTGTGGTGGCACCTGGCCACGCCGACTTTGAATACAATGTAACCTCACTAGGTTACCTTCCATTGATCGGACATCCTGACTTTGACGACGAGTAGGATTCCTGTTATTGATACTAATCTGTTGAGTATCTTCGTCCATATAGATTGGCATCCACCAGTGATTTAACAAGTGCTGAAGTGCCTCCTGGACAAGGGTACAACCTTGATCGTTTTCACAACCCGCTTTACAGCTTTGATAGTCATGTGATATTAAGAATCCGAGTCGGACCTGCTCAGCATGTAACTCTACCAGGTTGGTATTCATTACGCGGATGTCGAAGATCTGAACCATGTTGATTTGATAGGAGTTCCTATCATGGTAGTCTTGGATCCATCCAAGATCCATCTGACGCTGGAGGGCCTCTTGTATGAAAGAGCATCCCTGTTTGTTTACCGAGCAAATCAGACAGGAACTATAATCGTGCCGCGGCAGATTATGATACTGGCTTTGCCTTGAGTGCATCGCCACCAAGTTGACATTCATCGCACGGATGTCGTGGTTTTGAATGACGTTAGAATTCATAGAGACCATGTTAAATCCACGAACTCGGTGCTCTTGGATCCATCCGAGATCCATTTGTTCCTGTAGAGCTGATTGCACTACCGAACATCCTTGGTTATCTTTAGAGCAGATATCACACTGGTGATAGTTATGAGGTGGCACATGGCCATATCCACTCTGTCTACAATGCATCTTGACCAGATTGGTCCCCAATAAGAGTACATCGTGAATTTGATAGACATTGTTAGTCTCTTTCTCAATCAGATTGACTGCAGCCTTCTCATGTTGAGGCAGCGGGTTCGTAAGAACATTAGGATTCGTATCTTTGAAAGATAAGAGCCCGCTCATAACAAGCTTTTGCACATCGGATTTGAAATTGAGACAAGTCTCAATGTTATGCCCTGAACCTCCTTGATGATAAAGGCATGTTTGATCCGCCTTAAACTAAAAAGGCGGATTTTCCGGAACTGAAAGGGGAGACTTAGTCTGAATGTGCCCCTTAGCCAGCAGTAACGGAAACAGCTCTGCGTACGTTACGGGTATAGGATCAAATCCTGGTGGCCGTGCTGTACGGTTGTTGTTATATGGAGGACGAGCCTGCTGAAGAGGCTGTTGTGTCCTTTGTTGGTCAGGTTTGCTCTGCGCAACCTGAGGTTGATACATAGGAACAGGCGCAGGGCCGATAACAGGAGTAACAGCTGCTACTGGCAGATAACGACGCCTTTGCTTTCTGAGAGAGATATTCCCAATATCTCGCTCTTTCTTCTTAGGGAGAGCACTACCGTATTTTTTAGTACCGCTCGTTGACCCAGTGTCTTTTACCAAACGTCCTTCTCGGACGGCTTCCTCAAGACGTACACCCATGCCGACCATTTCGGTGAAATCACTGGGTGCACTGGCGACCATTCGGCCGTAGTAAAATGAGCTTAAGGTCTTTAAGAAGATCTTTGTCATCTTTTTTTCCTCAAGAGGTGGACAAATTTGAGCGGAAATTTCACGCCACCTTTGAGCATACTCCTTAAAGGTTTCCTTTTCCTTTTGCGACATTGATCTGAGTTGATCTCTGTCGGGTGCCATGTCCAAATTGTACTTGTATTGTTGGACGAATGTAGTACCAAGATCTCTGAATGTACTGATCGTAGTACGGTTTAAACCCATGTACCATTTGAGTGCGGCACCGGTTAAACTATCCTGGAAGTAGTGAATCAGCAGGTCCTGATTCTCCGTCTGGGCTGACATCCCCCGAGCGTATATCACCAGATGGCTCTGAGGGCAAGAGTTACCCTTGTATTTTTCAAAGTCGGGCACTTGGAACTTGTGCGGGACTTTCACATTTGGGACCAAGTAGAGGTCTGCGGCGTCCTTTCCAAATAGATCCTGACCGCGAATGGCTTGCAGCTCTTTCTGCATTTCCAGGAACTGTTCCTGGAATTGACCCATTCTGTCAAACATAGTTTCCTTCTTACCAGAAGGTGTCTGTGGAATCTGTCCTTCCGGGACAATGTGCACCACAGGGGGTGGTACCGTGACTATGGCAGTAAGTCTTGGCGCCTCCTGAAGTTTGTAGCCTTCAGGAGTCTTCAGTATGCCCCTAGCATCTTTGCTTTCCCGAAGTTTGTAACCTTCAGGCCCAGCGGCTTTTGTTGCGATTCCCTGATCTTCAGTGATCGGCGGAACATATCCTTCCAGGATATAGTTAACAGGCATGCCCCAAGGACGATCTTTCGGCATCTGATACCTAGGATCATACTTTTCTATGATGGGCGTTGAGGTGATCTCTGAGATCACAGTTCTTTGTAGCTGAGCTTCTGCCATGGCTTGCATGTCGTTACGAAGCTTTCTCATATCCTCTCTCAGAGTGTCGATCTCTTCCTTCAACTCTCTATTTTCTTCCTCAAGATCATCCATCTTTTTCTGACGATTGGCCCGAGTATTATACGAATGAGACAGTTTGACTCTAGAATCGAGACACAAACGTGAGATTCGTAGGGAAGAAGAATACGCGATGTGAGAATGATGAATGCAATGATTATATTAATTGTTGTTTTTTTGGTTTAATCAAAATAAACTTCGACAATTAGATTGCAAATATCAAACAGTGGGGAAACCCCTTTTTATTGAATTCCAAAGGATTACAGAAATGGAAATACAGTAGATTACAAAGTACAGAAACAGAAACCTAAACTAATGGGTCCCGAGTCCTCTTCTTTGACCGGGGCGCTTGGGCCGTTGTCGGGTTGTCATTCCTTTGCCAAGTGAAAGGAGTAAGCAAATTCCTTTGGTCATCTTGATTCTCTACAGCATGCTGCTCCAAAATTTCAATCAGAGCATCTTTGTCTTTTAGTAGTTGCTGTATTTGGATACACTCTACATCGAGGGTGCGGTACTTGTTCTTCCAAGATCTTCTTTCCTTTTGAACTTTGTTGAGAGTAACCTGAAGCGTTTCAGTTTCCGTTATGAAGTACATGACAGTTTCCCTCGGTGGAAGAATTCCGTAACGAGGATAAGGCATCTTTAGCTTGAGAGCTCTGGTTTGTACCCAATGGAGATAAGGCTCCACCGAGACACAGTCATGTTTTCCCAGAGACTCTCGTCCTTTCTTATGAACCTGTTTCCAAGCTTGCACTATTTCCATCTTTAGTGCTCTGTCGTTTTCTCCTTCTTTGAAGAAAAGACCTTCCAGATGAACACCCAGTGGGATGTGTCTCATCGGGTATCCAAACTGACGAAGAACTAATATCGGATGATAGTTGATTCCTCCTTTAGTTCCTATGAGGGGTACGCTGGGGAAGTTTCCACAACGGTCAATGATTCTGATTCCCTCATAAATCCTATTACACCAATCTATATTGGAATTGGTGAGAGACATGATCTTTTGCGACCAACGTAAGACACTCTTGCAATCCCAAAAAGCGGCAGACTTGGGCAAGTGAGAGATAAACCATTTGTAGAGCAAAGGTACACAGCATGTGATCTCCCCTCCGCTGTACAAATTTCCTAAGTGTACAGAATGATACGCATCTGCGAGCAAAGTCGGCACAGGGTTTCCAATGAGAAAAACCTTAATAGCGTTGATATCGACGAAGTTATTGATGTTAGGAAACAAAAATAATCCGTAGGTGAGCAAGACAAAGATGCTTTCAAAAGCAGTCCCGTTCCCTATACTAGCGAAGTATAGAGCCTTTTTTGTCAAGAACTGGGCTGGAAAACCTTGGGTGCCACCCTTAGTGGTCATGTGAGTCCTGACCTCAGACTCGTCCAAATGAATTGCTCTTGCAATAGTCTGATTCTTTGGAATTTCTTCCTGTCCAGAAAATGGAGCTCGATCAGTGATATGTAAATCAGTCAGATGAGAATACTCCTCCAGCGTTGGTGATAGCTGGTAATCCGGGAATGTGAAACAATGATAAACCGGATCATAGAACTGAATGAGCGCGTCCATGATCCCCTTAATCACATGGACTCTTAACAGTGGTAGCAAACCACCGTGCTTGGCTCTGAAAGCCTCTGGGTTAACGATCATCCTTGCTAAGCTTCTCAAATCTCCTATTTTTGGAACCTTGAAGGTATACTGGTGAGTTCTCCTTCTACCGAAATCCATTAACGTAATCCTCTTCTCTGATATTTGGAATCACAGTCTTAGTTTAATTTGAAAAACAGAGAGACTAGAAGAGAAAGTTTTTTGAATGTTTTAATGTTTTATTAAATGGATGCATGAATGCAGCACACAAAAACATAGAAAAAACAGGGGGTCAGAGGGTCGTTGTCATGAAGTCAAGGCTCTACCCATCCCCAAAGGTTTATACTAGGGTGATTTTTGTACCTGTACTCATTATCATCAGCTCCTCCCAAGAAGGCAGACAACAAGCGGATCGCCAGCGAGTTGTGTGCAATCTTAGAGTAAGTGCCATTCACCGAGAATAGATCACCAGCCTCAAATGAGGGTAGTATCGCGTAACAGCTATTTCCGATAGCTTCCGCACTACGAAAAAGGTTGGCTTTTCTTAAGTGTATACTCAATCTCACCACATGCGGCATCACACGCATTCCCAGTAGCAGAAAAATAAACACGTATAGCAATTAGGAAAAGCAGTATATATATTTGTCCTAATCATCCTAGACTTATAAAGCTACGATTCTTAAGTCCCTGACAAAAATGGGTTCCCCGACGGAAGCCCTAATCTGTGGTTCTCTGCCTAAGAGATGGACCAGCATAGGTCAATCTTTCTCTTCGGTAGAGTTCCCATTTTTCGTAGAAAACGGGGATGATGGCCCTAAGGCAGAAAAGGAGACTCCCCAGCAGAGTCACCATTTTATAAGGAAAACAGACAGAAAGAAAAACAAGGGCCCCACGGTGGGCGCCACTTTTCTGTGGTGGCCACCGCCACAAAAAAGATTTGTCCAAGGTTTTCACCTTAAACGTTAAGAAAGAAAGGCCCCACGGTGGGCGCCACTTTTCTGTAGCGAGCGATTTTGGACGTGGTTCTTAAGCGCTGGTCGCTCTCTGCGGTTTGAGCTTTAAACTACAGGTCGATTCATTTTTTATCCTATTGTGAGCTGAATAAGGAAGGGAAATAGATGTCTCCAATTAACGCTGCTTGCATACTGAGTTTAAACAGCGGTCTGTTAGGTTACGGATGCTATCAATGTGGGGGGGGCCTTTGTACTGGTTATTTGTATTTTCGCCAATATGGTTTTCTTTCTTTTTATCTAGGCAGAAGGTTTCTGGCGGGGAATAAGGAGTAGGATGTTAGGACTGGTGCTTTTGAATTACTGCTTTTAATTGATGGAGATATGGGATTTGGGTTTTTTGTTGATTGCGCTCGCTAAGATCTTTTCTTTCGATCTTATGCCTACGTATTCCCGTTTACCGAAACAGGGAAATCAGAGCATTCGTAGTTCCTCCTATTCTATGGGAGGAAATTGGTTTTTGGTGTCTTGTTCAAAGCCCAAGACATGAAGCGAAAAGGTTGTTTGTATCTTGTTCAAAGCCCAAGATGTGAAGCTAAAAGGTCTATTTGTGTCTTGTTCAAAGCCCAAGACGTGAAGCTGAAAGACCTCGACTTTAGAGAGAATTTGTCATCTCCAAAGAGGGAGAAGGAGAATTACTTTAACTGGGATACGCGGATCCGAGCAATGCCATAATTTCCGGAGAAAGGGTTTTAACCTGAAGGAGAAGACTTTAACTCAGTGTAGAGCAATGCCATCTTTCCTTAGGAATTTCTCATGCTAAAAGAGGGACAGTGGCATGGATGTAGATGATCCAGAGGCTTGCCGCTTACAGCGATTAGATGAAGGGAAAGGAGTTGTTGATGTTTGTGTACTGTGAACGAGGCACAACTTTGATGCTAAAAGGTTGATTGGATCAACCAGTGGTTTTCTTATACAAAGCCTAAGAGGAGGCTAATTTCCGCTAGGAAAATCATTATACAAAGCCTAAGAGGAGGCTATTTTGTGTCTCATACAAAGCCCGAGAGAGAGGCTAAAAATTTTTGACCCAGTGGGGCATATCATTATACAAAGCCTAAGAGGAGGCTAGCAAAGAGTTGACTCAGTTGGAGAATCTTTTATACTCAGTAAGAGAGTGCTTTTGTATCTCTTACAAAGCCCGAGAGAGAGGCGAAAAGGTTATTTTGACCACTGGGGAGAATTTTGGTATCTCGTACGAAGCCCGAGATGGAGGCTATTGTAACTGTTTCAGCTGAGTGACAGATCCAATATACTGATTTAAAAGAGAAAATTAGTTCTTATATGAGTAACACTGTACTCAGGGATTTGACTTGAGGATCAGGGATATTTCCTTCTCTTTGAGGAAACGGGAAATCCAAAGGGTATCGAGACTGTCCGAGTCTGCGGGTTTCCTTCTTATTTAACGAAGGTTGCTTGAGAATGTCTTTGAGACTCAAGAAAGTTAGACTGTTCGTGTCTAGAGTTTTATCTTTTGTACTATGCTTCGAGAAACAGTAGTAGACTCTATGAAAGGACTGTTCTATGAGGATGACTAAGTTTTGTTCCTATACCTCTAGGAGGTCGTCGGGACAATTTGTACGAAGCCCAAGAGGAGGCTGGAAACTTTTAAGAAGCCGACGGGTCCTTGTACGAAGCCCAAGAGGAGGCTATCATTCCCGAAGGAAGAGATCATTATACGAAGCCTAAGAGGAGGCTGTGAATACTTCTAAGAAGCCGTAGGGTCCTTGAATAATGCCCAAGAGGAGGCCGATGCTTTTAAGAAGCCCGTGGGTCTATCATCTCCTTTCCATTTGGAGAGATAACTCTTCTAAAGATGAAAACCACTGGTAAACATGCGAGGTTTACTATCCAGCGACTTTTAGCTTTTAAAGAGGGTTCCTTAGTTAAGGTTCAAGATTATGACCGTAGTGGGTACCCAAACCCCGAGACATTCAAGGCAAGCTATCCACAAGGAATAGATCAAGTCAGGAAAGTTCGAGAATTGGGAAGAAACTAAAAGATGCCATTCACGGAGAATACATTCATCTTGGGGAGTAGAGTTTCTTGACGATTCCTAAGGAGGACAGCCGAAGAGAAGACTGTATCTGGTGCTCCTATTGGGGATCTAGGCGTCTATTTCTACGAATAAGTGAAACGGCGTCACCTAGTTCTAGACGTAGTTGCCGGGGAAACTCGAAATATCTATACTATTATTACACAGTAGATATGAGTTTATGAAAGGAGACTTACAGTGAGCAGCCCCACAATACAGTTTATAATATGAAAGCAGTAAATGAAAGCGATAACCACTTACTCGGTTGTAGTGATTCCATGCTGTTTGGTTAGTTGTTCAACAAAGAAAGATTAAAAACAACAGTATATTCAAAATCAAAGGAGAAAGTGCTTTGAAAAAGAAAGATTTGGGGCTTACAACTCAAGGAGAGGCCCAGGGTTTTATCAGTGAGCGCACTGTTGTTTTTGTACAGAGGGACTTATACAAGTGACTGAGGCCCAAAAAGGTTTTCTGTACAAAGGGATGGGTCTTACACTCTCTCAAGAGGCCCAAAAAAGGTTTAAAGAAAAGAGCGGGGCTTATAACACGAGGGTAAGCCCAAATGATTTTTCGTTTAAAAATGGCGATCGCGCCGAGGTTTTCTTTTAACGCAGAGGGACTTATACAATAAGTGAGGCCCAAAATGTTTTGGTTAAAAGAGGGATTGGGTCTTACACTCTAATAGAGGCCCAAAATGTTTTGAAAAAATGGGTCTTACTACTCGAGGGTAGGCCCAGATGGTTTTTATTTTTAAACGGGCGACGATCGCGTCGTTTACTTGTACAGAGGGACTTATACAATGAGTGAGGCCCAAAAAGTTTTTGTACAAGGGGGGATGGGTCTTACACTCTCTCAAGAGGCCCAAAGAGTTTTGAAATGAATAAATGGGTCTTACTACTCGAGGGTAGGCCCAGATGATTTTTGAAAAGGCGACGATCGCGCCGTTTGTTTTTTAACGGTATCGGGACTTATACAATAAGTGAGGCCCAAAGATGATTTGGTCTAAAAAAAGGATTGGGTCTTACACTCTAATAGAGGCCCAAAGTGTTTTGAAAATGATTTATGAGAGTTGAATTAATCCAAAACCCTAATTTGTTTTCAAAATGTATTTACTTGAATAAAAATTCAATTAAAATGATCAAAAATTGTTTAACACATGGAAAACAAATTGTGATCTTGGATTAATGCTTCAAAAATTAAGTATTGACCTACAAAATAATTAGAAAGCATTAAAAGTTGCAAAATCAATGTAGAAAAAATATTTAAAATGCCAAAAACAATCAAAATATTAATTCTTTACAAAAATATCAATTATATGAAATAAATAATATTTTTGGGATTTTTTGATAAAATAAAATATTTTAACATTTTTGTGAATTATTAAAAAAAGAATCAACTCAAAATCATTAAAACTCAGAGAGAAATTAATTTTTGAATCAATTAAACAAAATCACAAAATTCAAATATTTGAATTATTCAAAAATGGCGCCAAGAACAGCTGAAGAACACGCGCGTGTTCTTGGTTTCTCAGATTTGCGTTTTCTATCCAATCTCCATGAATACGTAATCATATCATGCAATCCACATATCATTATGCTCGTCTCAACCTCACGATCATGTCTATGTACTTTAATTTCATTTAAATTAAACATACAACAAGAAATCATGAAGAGACCTCAAGAACCCTAATTTCTGCATGAAGGCTAGGATTTTTGATACACGATTCAAACAATGCAATTAATTGAGGGAAAACATTCCATGCATGATTATGAACATATGGCCAAATTATTGTGTGAGGAAATATGCATAGATTGAGAGATGACCAAGTATGTGCTTACCTCCAAGCCGTGACAGCAAGTTCAGAGTGATTTTGAGTTGGAGGTGTTACAGACAAGTTGTGATGATCTGGACAGCTTCCCTACACCATATGGAGTGTGTTTGAACACTTGGATTGAATTGAAATGGACTGGATCAGTTTATGGCATCTCAGCTGCAACTTCACTTCAAACTTGTGTGGATGGCAAGTGATTTTGTGAAATTGATGTTTCAGATGTTATGTGAGTGTTTGATCAGCTCATATGTGATGTATGTGAGGTGTGTGAGTGATTGGTTTGTGCAGAATTGCTCTCAAACTCAAAACCCGATAGCTACCTTGCTAAGAAAGGCATTTTTGCCAAGAGAAAGAGATTTTGAGGAAAGCATCTGTTAGATGGCTTTGGTGTACTTAAACTGACCACAATTGAGCTCTATTTATAGTAGAGTAAGTTTGTTTTGCAAGGAATAGTGCATGGCAGCTGGTAAGTAGGTTTCCTCAATGTTGGCCAATGGAAATGAAAATCTCCTCTAGCCATTGACTAGAGGTTAGGGCACAGAGCTTTGGTCCCCTTGGTCTTGGATAAGTCTTGACTGATTTCAGATGAGAATGGCTCAGTCCATGCCACCTTGATGGTTCCATTGAATGCCTCATTCCAAATTTGAAGTCTTGTCCCTACTTTGGCAACTCTAGGTTCAACATGCTATTCCTTGTTCCTTGGACCTTGGAGGCTTGGCTCAGTGATTGTCCCCTTTGGATTCAATCCTCTGAGGTGTCCAAGTGGATTGGAGCAATTGGAATTGGCTGATTTTGGCAAATCGAGCCAAAGTGCAAATTCTGCCTTGCCTTGACAGATTTCAGCAAGGCAACTTGCCAATGTTGTATCTCATGGTGTAGGTTGAATTTGGCAATGTTCTTGGCCATTTTGGAAAGCTCTTACATGATACAACAACTGTTTGAACAAGTTTGGTTTTGATCTCTTTTGATTCCAAGTGAAAAATCCCCCTACATTTGGCAAAAAGTGAAGGAAAATCTGACTTAGTGAAAATTTCACTAAGTGTTGGAAAAAGTGACATTTTCACTTTTCAGCCACTTTGATCACTCCATAACTCAAAATCCTTAATGAATTGGAATGAATTGTAGTTGACGTTTTTGTAGGTGATAATGAGGGCTACAAATCCATCTTTGGATGAGAAAAAATGGCCTTGTGGTTTAGGAGTTATGGTCCTCCAAAGTTGGCATCTTTGCCACTTTATTTTTAACTTAGAAAAATTTCTAAGTTTTATGGTTACCCCTTTTACAAGTTATCTCACTTTTCTTGATTTTTCTTGATGAATGATGATTCAAATCATACATTAACATCATTTTAGGGTTAAAAATCCATTTTGGTGAAAAATCTCAAAAAGTCAAAGTTGACTTTTGTGCACAGTTGACTTTTTATCAGATGAATTCCAAACTGTGCAATTCTTCAGGAAATCATGTCCTTGACCTAAATCAAACTTGATGGACATGTTCCATGGGTGTCATAGGGTATATTCAATCATGTATTAGGGTTTGGGAGCATGTCCTGGTCAAAAGTCAAAGTTACAGTTGACTTTTCCCTTAAAACCCTAATTGTGGTGCAGATGAAAATGAGACTTGTTGCTCAAGCTTATTGGATCAATCCATTGTTCCAAATGGATAAATATGGTGTATTAGAGACCCTCAAATTATGTCTTGAGGTCTTGGCTCATGGTTTGTCCCAAAAGTCAACTTAGGGGTGAATTAGGTCAAGAAACCCTAATTCCTGTTTTTGATGAATGCATCCCCTGAGGCAAAATTGACTTGATGCATGGGTTCATGAGGTTCCATGAAGTATATTAGGTCATGTTTTGGATCATTGCCTTGTGCCCAGATGAAAATTTCCATCTGGAGGCCCTGGTCGGCCAAAACCCTAATTTGGTGACACTGTCGATCTTGAGACTTGATCCACCTAGAAGGGAGCAGCCTTGTGATTAATCCTTGAAGTGGGAGTCCTTTTTGATCCATTGTGGATATTTGAGAGATTAGACAAGTCGAAGATCATGTCATTCCTTGATTGATCCTTTGTCTAAGCACTCAGAGAGGGCTTGAAACCCTAATTTTGATTGTATTGGATGCTCACCCATCTTTGGGGAGACTGATGAAGCATGATGGTTCATCCATATTGTGATGATGATTTTCACAATGATGGGAAATCTAAGTGGTCAAAATTTGGGGTATTACACACCTTAAGTTTAAACATCTTTGCTTATCAAATTTTCAAACATTCATAACTCTCTCAATTTTTAACGAAATTGAAATCTGTAAGAACCTATCTTGACCAATTTTTCGCAAGGAATCCAATGGTATCACTCATATATACTGAAACTTAATGTACAACACACACAAGGTAAAAAACCAGATCTGCACCTTAAGTTTAAAACAACATAAACTCCACATATAAACATGTTAAAGTGCAAACAGTAGGAGGATCATAACATACACATTAAGAACTACATTTTTGCTTCAAGAATTGTTCAATATGATGCATGTATGTGGACATCAAAGGAAAGCATGATTCAAAGAATTCAAGTTATGAATTTTACCTCTTTTTTTTTGGAGATTTTGTGCATCCTACCATGTGCTTTGTTCCAGAAATGATTTGATGCTTTGGACACCCTCAAATGACCTCTTAGAAGCTTTTAGGATGGTTGGAATCAACTGGTACCTGCAAAAACACAAACTGTCCCTTTCTTACAAAAGGGGTTAAAAGTGACCAAACTAGCAACTCCCTCAAATGGTGTTCCAGATGTTGGGAACCATTTGGGATAGTTCAAGGATGATATTTGGAGTGTGTTTGAGGTTTTATCTGGTTTGGTAAGTGACTGAATCAAGACATGGCTTGAAAAATGCAAAAAAGTGCCATTTTGAGGTTTTGAGATGTGACTTTGTGATTTTGTGATTACAGGTCACTTGTGATAGTTTGCACAGCTTGCATATGATATATATGAGGTGTGTGTGTGAATAGTTTGAGTGGAATTGCTCTCTAACTCAAAAACTCAGAATTACTTGCTTTGGAAGGCAAATTTGAGGTGAAAGAAGAGATTTTGAGGAAAGCATCTGTTTGATGGTTTTGGTGTACTCAAACTGAGCACAAATGAGCTCTATTTATAGTAGAGCAAGTTTGTTTTCACAGCAATAGTGAATGGTGGCTGCAGCAGAGGTTTGGCCAATGTTGTCCAATGAGAATCCAAGTCTCCTCTAGCCATTGACTAAAGGTTAGGGCACATGGTTGTGGTTCCCTTGGTCTTGGATAAGTCTTGACTGAATTCAATTGAGAATGGCTCAGTCCATGCCACCTTGATGCTTCCATTGAATGCTCTAATCCAAAATTGGAGTCTTGTCCCTCTTTTAGGGATTTTTAGGAATAGCATACTACTTCTTGTTCCAAGGACTTTGGAGGCTTGGCTCAGTGATTGTCCCCTTTAGATTTGATCCTCAGATGTGTCCAAGATGATGCCAAGGCTTGGAAATTCGTGTGGCACAAGAAATGTGCAAATCTGTCCCATGAAAAATTCAGCTGCAGCAAGCCTTTTTGTAAAATCCATAACTCCCTGCTCGAGTATGCTACATGGACGTTCTAGGACTTTCTGGAAAGCTGAGATGATGTACTTCAACTTTTATATTCAAGGTTTGGCTTGAATCAACTTGGATCATGAAGAAAAACATCCTTGAAGTTGGAACATTCTTGCTGGAAAAAATATTAGTGATGTCCTATGCAATGTTGGAACATCGGACATTAAGAACATTAATAATTCCAAACTTCAATCACTTGTATATTTTAATCCACTATGATATTTTGAGTTAAAGTGAATTGCCTCTTTGATGCTTGTCTTGCATGGTGACAAAGTTTGAAAATTGGGTGGCACAAGAAAAGTGCGCAAAATCAGTCCTAAAAAATCAGCTCGAGCAAGGCATGTTGTGAGGTTCATAACTCCTTGCTCAAGTTGAATTAATGGGAGTTCTTATACATTTTGGAAAGCCTTAATGACATACTTTAACTTTGATGTTTGACTTTGGTCTCGGTTCAGCTTGCAAAGTCATCAAAAATGGTCTTGAACTTGTGTAGTCAAATCTGTCCTAAAAGCTGTCATGAAAATTCTGCTTTATCAATGCTTTTTGCAAAAATCATATCTCCTTGCTCGAGTATGCTACAAGGACGTTCTACAACTTTCTGGAAAGCTGAGATAACGTACTTCAACTTTGATGTTCAAGGTTTGGCTTGAATCAACTTGGATCATGGAGAAAAACATCCTTGAAGTTGGGACATTCTTGCTGAAAGAATATTAATGATGTCCTATGCAATGTCAGAACATCAGACATTTAGAATTCCAAACTTTGATCACTTATATCTTTCAATCCTTATGATATTTTGAATTGATTCCTTCTACAATGTTGAAGTATCAAATACCCTCTTTAAAAGTAGCTCTTACTCAAAATCAATGGATGCTTGGATCAATAGTTACAACCTTGAAAAGTTGTGCCATTGAACATGATTTTAACTTAGAAAAATTTCTAAGTTTCTTTTAATTTGATCAATTTTGTAATTTTGCATGATTTCTTGATTTAAATTTGACCAAATTAAATCATCCATCATATTTTCTTGAGTAATGGCTTGTGAAGCTCATAGTTGACCAAAAAGTCAAACATTGACTTTTCGTGTCAGTTGACTTTGTATTAGATGAACTTGAGGCTTGATCCACTTGAAATATTGCACTCTTGTGCTTAATTATTGATGTGGAAGTCCTCTTGATCCTTTGTGGATGTTTAAGAGGTTAGACAAGTTGAAGATCATGTCATTCCTTGATTGATCCTTTGTCTAAAGGCTCTGAGAGGGCTTGAAACCCTAAGCTTGATTGTAGTGAACGCTCAACAATTCCTTGAGGAGATTGATGAGGCACAAAGGTACATCCATATTGTGCTGATGATTTACACCATGATGGGAAATCTTAGTGGTCAAAATTTGGGGTATGACACTAGGTTTTAGCCCCGTATCCTCAACTGTGACCGCCCCGCTCCGCCCCATTTTTTTAAGCATTTACGGGGCGGGCCTAAACGGTACGGACATGTCCGTTTACCACCCCTACATATTATTGGCTGCTGAATTAAAAGAGGGACCAGAAGAGAGAAAAGTGTCGCTGCACTGTTTGATGCCGCACTTTTACTAATTCAAGGGAGACCGGAAAAACTTAGAGATTTTCGCTTGCTTTTTATTTTTCTTCTTCAATTACCGGTACGGAATGTATTGTTCATGATATCCTAATTTTTCCAACCAATTTATCGTGGCACATGTATTGCTTTAATATAAAGGAACTTCACATGCTAATATGGTATAATGAAACGTATAGGTGGTATACAGTAACCAATGTTAATATATATAGTGATCCGTTTTGTTTTAAGTTTGGTTTTAATAATCTGTTTTATTTTAATATATTTGTTTGGATCGAATCATGTCGATACGCTGTCTGTACATATGGGTGCATGATGCGTGACATTTATGTTAATTCGATCTAGTTGTGATGATCGTATTTTTACGTTAACAACATTAGTGTTTTAAAATGTTCTAAAAATTTCTTTCTTGCGTTTCGTTTTGTGATATTTAGATTCGCACGATTTGGATCTATGTTGCGATGATCACGTTAAGTGTAGTAAGTTAATTGTTTTGTCGTTTTATGTGTGATATTTTTAATTGATTATCATGGCATTTCGAGTTTTTACATGCATCCGACGGTTTAGCGTATTGACGATTCACTCTTTTTGCGCTTACCGATTCGCGTCTCGGTTTGCAATTTGTGATTTTTTTATTACCTTGTTGTTTCTTGATTCGATTTGCGATGACCGCTTACGCGGTAGCAATTTGTCTTTTTTTTTTTAATTTGTGCTAATTTTTGACGATCCAATATCGTTATGATTATATTCGATTAAATTTGTTGTGGTAGGCTTCACACTTGTTTGCGCACACGTTCTTGATTCGCGTATTTGCATTTTAATCCTTGCATTTTTCTTATCAATTTATGTTTAAATTCATTTGTTGTGTGATGTTAATATTGTGTGTGCATTTTATTCCCCTTCAGCCTAACTTCAGGCAAACATTCGTATGACAACATTAAGTTAGCTCCCTCCTAACCTCAACTATAGGACCATTTGACATGACAACATCTATGACTGAGTCTCCCTTAGAATTTTCTGTTACTCTTTGAGTCTCTCTCTTCTCTCTCTTAATACAAGTAAAATACTTAATAACTACGATGTGTATTATGTGCCACGAGCCTTAAGCACATAGGAAAAGATGAGAGGATGCATTTCTAACCTCACCTTAGGGTACTTTGTGCGCGAGACGTTTGGATCGTTAGCGCGAAGTATTCGATCCTATGTTATAGACTTTAGTGCGATACACGTCACAAATAAAGTCAATCCACTTCTCTAAAATCCTTGAACAAATTCAAACCATTTTGTCCTTCGGGATTTCCTTTCAAACCTTTTCAAAAAACGTGTTATCTTCGTTCTACCGCAAACAGGCATCGACCCTAACTGCTAGAACGTGAGCTTAGCATTGCGAATAAAAGATACCAACCAACCCGTGGTAGGTCGAACTACGAGCGCTCTGGCTTCTTCATTCTCTTCCGAATGAGGATACGTAGGCACAAGACGGCGATGTCTTGGTGAGCATAATCCCCCCATTCACCCGTATTCCTCCGAACTACGTTGACTCTGACTTTCCCGTTGCACGAGGGAATACGTAGGCATAAGACGACGATGTCTTATCGAGTTACCTTTTGTTCAGTTTCCGTTTGGTAAACAGGCTTTAGATAAACACACCCTTTAATTAGAACGACAAGAGTGGATCCTGTTGAGTACAACGGAAGCAAGAGGGTGCTAATACCTTCCTCTCGTGTAATCAACTCCCGAACCCAGGATTTGGTTATGATGGCCATGTATTCTCCCTTTTAAGGTTTCTTCGATCGTTTCCTTTCCCCCGTCGGGATAAATGACGTTCGGTGGCCATTCTGTTTTTTCGCCGGTTGTTTTTTTGCGTCGCGACAAAGGGGCCCGATCAAAGAAGAGAAAAATTCAGCAACCAGTATCTGAGCTTTCTTCAGGAATACCTTAGAATCCATAGGCCTGGTTTTCCTTCTCGCACTTTGTAAAATAATGTAATTTTCCCTGTAAGATACTGCAATCCTTTGAATTCAATAAAAGGTTTCCACCGCTATATGATATTTGCAAAATAATTGTTAAAAGTTCTTTTGAAAACAAAACAAAAAGATTATTCTCATTCTTTGCATATCATTCATCATCCTTGTATTGCACATCTTTTTCATTGAGTCTTACACATGTGTCACACTTTAGAGTCAAACTGTCTCATTCGTACAATACTCTGGCTAATCGACAAAAGAAAATGGACGATCTCGAAGAAGAGAACAGAGAACTAAGAGAAGAAATCAACACTTTGAAGGAGAGTTTGGAGAAACTCCACAACACAATTGAATCCCTGGCAGCAGCTCAGGATCAACCACCTCAAAGGACTGCGATCTCAGAGATTATGTCTACACCAGCATTTGAGACACCTGACAGTCATCCTCACTACAACATGCCGAAAGGTTTTCCCTGGGGCATGCCTTTCAATTTTGTACCTGAAGGATATATACCTCCAGTCACTGAAGACCTAGAAGCTATAGCAGGATCCTCCAGACCTGAAGGTTACAAACTTTAGGCAAATGAAGACACAAGGGTTACAACGGAGAATCCTTTACTTGAAGCTTACAAACTTCAGGTTACTGAAGTGCCAAGAGTTACTGCCGTAATGTCTATACCACAACCTGTGGTACATACTATTGTCGTTCCCGGGATTTTCATCCAGGTACAAACGCAAAAGTGGCGCGGAAAACTGAGTCGCCAGCCGTGTAAATTTATCCCAAGAGAGGGAAAGGGAACACCGCATAAACCTGAGGAAGAGGGAAAGGAATGGTCATCGCAACCATAGCCTGGGTTCGGGAGTCGGTTACGCGAGGGGAAGGTGCTAGCACCCCACGCGTCCATCGTACTCGATGGGATCCACGCTTGTTGTCTATTCTAAGGGTGAGTTATCCTATCATCTAGGGCTGCACTAAAACGGGGAAGGGAAAAACTAAGACAGACCCGGTAGGACGTCGACGTCCTAGGCCTACGTACCCCCTTTGTGCAATGGGGAATTCAGAGTCAACATAGTTCAGACCAAGTCCTTTTTGTGTTTTTATGAGCGACGTTAAGCTCGCGTCCGGCAGTTAGGGTCCGAAGGATAAAAAGGTTTGAAGTTTGTTTGTATTTTTTAGGACAGAAGTGACTTGAGTTAATTCATAAATCAACTTAAACCAAATTCTATGACACGGGAACGAATGCGTCGCATGGTCGTCCCCAATGGGACGTATGCTCAACACTCTAGAAGAGAGAAGGGGGACCCCTCAATCTTCATTTCCTATGTTAAAGGCTCGTGTGCAAGGCAAGTTGACCTTCTTAAGTATCTTAGAAATGTTTTGACATGAGAAGAGGGACTCAAAAGAAAAGAAAAGACTACGGGGAAAAATATATCCTATTGTTATCATGCAAAGATGGCCCTAAGGGGAGGTTTGACAACAATCTAAGCCTAAAGAAGAGCAAAGATGAGAGGAAGAAAGAATGAGAGTGGACATGGATAACTATCCACACCCTCAAATAACTTACCTTAGCCCCTGCATAAAAGGTTAGTACAGACAGATATAAATGACAATAAGACTAATGAAACTCAAACAACTTACAAACCAAAGAGAAATGATCATGAACCAAATGAAATCAGTCCTAAAAAATCAGCTCGAGCAAGGCATGTTGTGAGGTTCATAACTCCTTGCTCAAGTTGAATTAATGGGAGTTCTTATACATTTTGGAAAGCCCTAATGACATACTTTAACTTTGATGTTTGACTTTGGTCTCGGTTCAGCTTGCAAAGTCATCAAAAATGGTCTTGAACTTGTGTAGTCAAATCTGTCCTAAAAGCTGTCATGAAAATTCTGCTTTATCAATGCTTTTTGCAAAAATCATATCTCCTTGCTCGAGTATGCTACAAGGACGTTCTACAACTTTCTGGAAAGCTGAGATAACGTACTTCAACTTTGATGTTCAAGGTTTGGCTTGAATCAACTTGGATCATGGAGAAAAACATCCTTGAAGTTGGGACATTCTTGCTGAAAAAATATTAATGATGTCCTATGCAATGTCAGAACATCAGACATTTAGAATTCCAAACTTTGATCACTTATATCTTTCAATCCTTATGATATTTTGAGTTGATTCCTTCTACAATGTTGAAGTATCAAATACCCTCTTTAAAAGTAGCTCTTACTCAAAATCAATGGATGCTTGGATCAATAGTTACAACCTTGAAAAGTTGTGCCATTGAACATGATTTTAACTTAGAAAAATTTCTAAGTTTCTTTTAATTTGATCAATTTTACAATTTTGCATGATTTCTTGATTTAAATTTGATCAAATTAAATCATCCATCATATTTTCTTGAGTAATGGCTTGTGAAGCTCATAGTTGACCAAAAAGTCAAACTTTGACTTTTCGCGTCAGTTGACTTTGTATTAGATGAACTTGAGGCTTGATCCACTTGAAATATTGCACTCTTGTGCTTAATTATTGATGTGGGAGTCCTCTTGATCCTTTGTGGATGTTTAAGAGGTTAGACAAGTTGAAGATCATGTCATTCCTTGATTGATCCTTTGTCTAAAGGCTCTGAGAGGGCTTGAAACCCTAAGCTTGATTGTAGTGAATGCTCAACAATTCCTTGAGGAGATTGATGAGGCACAAAGGTACATCCATATTGTGCTGATGATTTGCACCATGATGGGAAATCTTAGTGGTCAAAATTTGGGGTATGACACTAGGTTTTAGCCCCGTATCCTCAACTGTGACCGCCCCGCTCCGCCCCATTTTTTTAAGCATTTGCGGGGCGGGCCTAAACGGTACGGACATGTCCGTTTACCACCCCTACATATGATTGGCTGCTGAATTAAAAGAGGGACCAGAAGAGAGAAAAGTGTCGCTGCACTGTTTGATGCCGCACTTTTACTAATTCAAGGGAGACCGGAAAAACTTAGAGATTTTCGCTTGCTTTTTATTTTTCTTCTTCAATTACCGGTACGGAATGTATTGTTCATGATATCCTAATTTTTCCAACCAATTTATCGTGGCACATGTATTGCTTTAATATAAAGGAACTTCACATGCTAATATGGTATAATGAAACGTATAGGTGGTATACAGTAACCAATGTTAATATATATAGTGATCCGTTTTGTTTTAAGTTTGGTTTTAATAATCTGTTTTATTTTAATATATTTGTTTGGATCGAATCATGTCGATACGCTGTCTGTACATATGGGTGCATGATGCGTGACATTTATGTTAATTCGATATAGTTGTGATGATCGTATTTTTACGTTAACAACATTAGTGTTTTAAAATGTTCTAAAAATTTCTTTTTTGCGTTTTGTTTTGTGATATTTAGATTTGCACGATTTGGATCTATGTTACGATGAACACTTTAAGTGTAGTAAGTTAATTGTTTTGTCGTTTTATGTGTGATAATTTTAATTGATTATCATGGCATTTCGATTTTTTACATGCATCCGACGGTTTAGCGTATTGACGATTCACTCTTTTTGCGCTTACCGATTCGCGTCTTGGTTTGCAATTTGTGATTTTTTTATTACCTTGTTGTTTCTTGATTCGATTTGCGATGACCGCTTACGCGGTAGCAATTTGTCTTTTTTTTTAATTTGTGCTAATTTTTGACGATCCAATATCGTTATGATTATATTCGATTAAATTTGTTATGGTAGGCTTCACACTTGTTCGCGCACACGTTCTTGATTCGCGTATTTGCATTTTAATCCTTGCACTTTTCTTATCAATTTATGTTTAAATTCATTTGTTGTGTGATGTTAATATTGTGTGTGCATTTTATTCCCCTTCAGCCTAACTTCAGGCAAACATTCGTATGACAACATTAAGTTAGCTCCCTCCTAACCTCAACTATAGGACCATTTGACATGACAACATCTATGACTGAGTCTCCCTTAGAATTTTCTGTTACTCTTTGAGTCTCTCTCTTCTCTCTCTTAATACAAGTAAAATACTTAATAACTACGATGTGTATTATGCGCCACGAGCCTTAAGCACATAGGAAAAGATGAGCGGATGCATTTCTAACCTCACCTTAGGGTACTTTGTGCGCGAGACGTTTGGATCGTTAGCGCGAAGTATTCGATCCTATGTTATAGACTTTAGTGCGATACACATCACAAATAAAGTCAATCCACTTCTCTAAAATCCTTGAACAAATTCAAACCATTTTGTCCTTCGAGATTTCCTTTCAAACCTTTTCAAAAAATGTGTTACCTTCGTTCTACCGCAAACAGGCATCGACCCTAACTGCTGGAACGTGAGCTTAGCATTGCGAATAAAAGATACCAACCAACCCGTGGTAGGTCGAACTACGAGCGCTCTGGCTTCTTCATTCTCTTCCGAATGAGGATACGTAGGCACAAGACGACGATGTCTTGGTGAGCACAATCCCCCAATTCACCCGTATTCCTCCGAATTACGTTGACTCTGACTTTCCCATTGCACGAGGGAATACGTAGGCATAAGACGACGATGTCTTATCGAGTTACCTTTTGTTCAGTTTCCATTTGGTAAACAGGCTTTAGATAAACACACCCTTTAATTAGAACGACAAGAGTGGATCATGTTGAGGACAACAGAAGCAAGAGGGTGCTAATACCTTCCTCTCGTGTAATCAACTCCCGAATTTAGGATTTGGTTATGATGACCATGTATTCTCCCTTTTAAGGTTTCTTCGATCGTTTCCTTTCCCCCGTCAGGATAAATAACGTTCAGTGGCCATTTTGTTTTTTCGCCGGTTGTTTTTTTGCGTTGCGACAAAGGGGCCCGATCAAAGAAGAGAAAAATTCAGCAACCAATATCTGAGCTTTCTTCAGGAATACAGTAGAATCCATAGGCCTGGTTTTCCTTCTCACACTTTGTAAAATAATGTAATTTTCCCTGTAAGATACTGCAATCCTTTGAATTCAATAAAAGGTTTCCACCGCTATATGATATTTGCAAAATAATTGTTAAAAGTTCTTTTGAAAACAAAACAAAAAGATTATTCTCATTCTTTGCATATCATTCATCATCCTTGTATTGCACATCTTTTTCATTGAGTCTTACACATGTGTCACACTTTAGAGTCAAACTGTCTCATTCGTACAATACTCTGGCTAATCGACAAAAGAAAATGGACGATCTCGAAGAAGAGAACAGAGAACTAAGAGAAGAAATCAACACTTTGAAGGAGAGTTTGGAGAAACTCCACAACACAATTGAATCCCTGGCAGCAGCTCAGGATCAACCACCTCAAAGGACTGCGATCTCAGAGATTATGTCTACACCAGCATTTGAGACACCTGACAGTCATCCTCACTACAACATGCTTAAAGGTTTTCCCTGGGGCATGCCTTTCAATTTTGTACCTGAAGGATATATACCTCCAGTCACTGAAGACCTAGAAGCTATAGCAGGATCCTCCAGACCTGAAGGTTACAAACTTTAGGCAAATGAAGACACAAGGGTTATAACGGAGAATCCTTTACTTGAAGCTTACAAACTTCAGGTCACTGAAGTGCCAAGAGTTACTGCCGTAATGTCTATACCACAACTTGTGGTACATACTATTGTCGTTCCCAGGATTTTCATCCAGGTACAAACGCGAAAGTGGCGCGGAAAACAGAGTCGCCAGCCGTGTAAATTTATCCCAAGAGAGGGAAAGGGAACACCGTATAAACCTGAGGAAGAGGGAAAAGAATGGTCATCGCAACCATAGCCTGGGTTCGGGAGTCAGTTACGTGAGGGGAAGGTGCTAGCACCCCACGCGTCCATCGTACTCGATGGGATCCACGCTTGTTGTCTATTCTAAGGGTGAGTTATCCTATCATCTAGGGCTGCACTAAAACGGGGAAGGGAAAAACTAAGACAGACCCGGTAGGACGTCGACGTCCTAGGCCTACGTACCCCCTTTGTGCAATGGGGAATTCAGAGTCAACATAGTTCAGACCAAGTCCTTTTTGTGTTTTTATGAGCGACGTTAAGCTCGCGTCCGACAGTTAGGGTCCGAAGGATAAAAAGGTTTGAAGTTTGTTTGTATTTTTTAGGACAGAAGTGACTTGAGTTAATTCATAAATCAACTTGAACCAAAGTCTATGACACGGGAACGAATGCGTCGCATGGTCGTCCCCAATGGGACGTATGCTCAACACTCTAGAAGAGAGAAGGGGGACCCCTCAATCTTCATTTCCTATGTTAAAGGCTCGTGTGCAAGGCAAGTTGACCTTATTAAGTATCTTAGAAATGTTTTGACATGAGAAGAGGGACTCAAAAGAAAAGAAAAGACTACGGGGAAAAATATATCCTATTGTTATCATGCAAAGATAGCCCTAAGGGGAGGTTTGACAACAATCTAAGCCTAAAGAGCAAAGATGAGAGGAAGAAAGAATGAGAGTGGACATGGATAACTATCCACACCCTCAAATAACTTACCTTAGCCCCTGCACAAAAGGTTATTACAGACAGATATAAATGACAATAAGACTAATGAAACTCAAACAACTTACAAACCAAAGAGAAATGATCATGAACCAAATGAAATCAACCAAGACAGAATGTGGATGACCTAAACATGCATTGTGAAGTCAAAGAAACACACCCAAATGATGGCACAAGTGCCTTTTCAAACAAGTGATCAGACATGGTCAAAGAAGTGCATATAAGAAGACCTCAAATAAAAGCAATCAAACAATTAGCAAAACATCTTCTAAAATCACCAAATTAATTATCAACATATCTCAACCAGAAGCAAGCAACATGTCTAAAACTCATGCCAAAATTCAAAATATAAGTCACTCAAACAATCATGCAAAGTTCAGACAAGAAACATGACTCAATATGCAAAAAAGGAGGACTAAAATGCAATATGAAATGCTTTTAAAAATGATAGAAAAATATTTTAATGCAATTCAATGTGTTGATGAATGAATGCAAAAGGAATGAGTCCAAAATATTTTGTATGCTATGAGAACAAAATTCTACAAGTTTAGGTATGCATGATATGAACAATTCAAAAAGAAAATAAACAAATAATTATTTCAGATGATAAAACTAAAATAAAAAATAAAAATAAAATTTGAGAAAATTTTATAAAACTAAAAATATGATTCATGAATTTTTTTGGGAATTTTTTAATGCAATTAACTATTTTTAAAAATTAAAAATGAAATAATGTAATTAAATGTAAAATAAAATAGAGAAATAAGCAAGGGGTGTGTTCAGCAGATAAATCACGTACAAAAAGGCAACTGGGCTCATATGGGGGGTGCGAACAGAAGGCCCAATCCAAAATCCATCAGAAAAAAATAAAAATAATAAAAAGGATGCACACGTGAACTTAGTCAATGGTCAGACTCAATACCAGCCCTTGGATTGATCCTTCGCTTATCATTAAGTCGTCCAAATAAAAAGTAATAAAGATTAATGGCTATGATTACCAGACATACCATAATAACCATGCATGCACACACACACAATTGGTCAGAAATAAATTAAAAAACATGTGCGTGTCATACTCCCTCATTAATGCGTTGGCCTTATAATGGCCATCAGATCCATCCTACGCATGGCTTTGAGTCAACAAAAAAGAAAGTAGTTAAGATGAGAGAACATGATATGATGCACACGATAGTAACCATGGGGTAATAAACACACAATCATTAAAATAAAAACTCAAAAATAAAAAACGTGGCACAATATGGAACGTTGGATTTGGGCAACGGACGATCACGATTATCTCTTCTACCTCCAAACCCTAGCTCGCCGGAGAAAAGGCCAGACGCCGGAGCCCTAGCTCCGGTCGTCTTCTCTGGCCACCTGCAACCAAAACTTCACCAAAACATGCAACCAAATACACCATTCTGACAAGAATTTAATCAGGATCTCAAATATCACATTAAAATTTGCAAACAATCAACACACAAGGAGATTCGCACGAAACAAGTTAGGGTTCAAAAACTTTAAACACACGATACAACCAAACCATGCGTCCAAACACAAAATAAAATATACTAGAATGATCAGCAACAATCACAGATTATTATGCGCATCAAAAAGAGGAGTTTTAGGAACATGCAAATTGCACTAACCAGAGATTATGCAGACTGTATCCCGTGCTATTAGCTTCAAGTGATGGACGATTTGTGCTCTATATATGCCATGGATGAAGTTTGTGGAAGAAGTTTTGGAAGAAACCTTGTAGATTGTGAGATTCGAAGGAATGATCTTTTTTAGGGTTCACTTGAAAACTCTACCAAAATAACATGTCCTCTTTCTAACCCTAGCATGAGTTAGCTTAAATAGATTAGGTTAATCCACTGATGATCACTTGGGCCTTGTTAATTCTCCACTTAATGAGTTTTGGGTGATTTGTGAAATTTGAATCATGTGAAATACACCCTCCTCCATGCATGTATATCCAAAACTCTTATGATGGATCACTTATTAATCAATTGTTAATCACACCTAAATTGAAATTGGGCCTTGAAACATTTTGATTCATGAGTTTTGATGCCTCTTGCAATTTTGAATAATGGGAAATAAGTGATGAATCAACCATGGATCCACTTGGTTAAAAGGCCAAAAATGCTCCTTATGGAATGTACTTTGATGTTAAAATATGGCTTGAAAGAAAGGGATCAATTATAGGTCCATATGTCCCAAAATGCAAAAGTTGTGAAAATGGAACCCTAAAAACCACTTTGCCTTCTTTTGATCATAACTTGAGTTTCACAAATGATATGGAGACCCACTAGTACTTGTTGGAAAGGGGAGAAAAAGATATTCAACTTTCATGTTTGAGTAAAATTCATTTGAAGCTTCTTTGAGGATGAAAAGTCAAGTTGAATGTAGTGTAAGAATTTGCCCAAAAAGGAAACTTTCAAATTATAGGTCATTTCCATATTTAGTAACTTTGCACCAACCCTTGATTCTTGATAAATGGTATGAAACTTGACCCTTGAAGACCATATGAGGATGTGAGACCTTGAAAGAGAACCTCAAAATTTCACAGTTGATTTCCCCTCTCACTGTTGATTTTTCCCCAATTCTCCTGATTCCCTATCCATTGGCCAATTGAACTTCTCATGAACCAAACTGATGGACAATATTCCATCCATAGATACTTAGGGACCCAAGGAATACCATGTGTATCCTCTCCAACAAAGATAAGATATGCCATTTGGTGATGATAAAGACCCAAGGAGCTTGCCCATTGGAGCAATAAACCCAAGAATCTCAAAGCCCTAATTTCTGGACTGGTTAGGAGAGAGTGATCCACTTGAGCTCTCTTGGACAATATAAGGACTCTTGCTTGAAGAACATCTTCTCCTCTTGAACTGCCTCAGGCACCTTGACCCCATGCTAAGAACCAATGATATGCACACATGATAATGCAAAAAATGAAATGAAACATAAGCCTGTTAATACTAAGGTAAGGAGGGCAAATTTTGGGGTGCTACAGCTGCCCCTATTCAATCAACTGGGTCCTGAGGGTATGATAGCGACGACTTTCAGACAATCGGGATACACGGAGATTGAATACCAAAGAACCCAGAAATTTGCAATCCTCAAAGGAGGGACGACTCCACTGGGGAATAAGCAATAAATGATGCACTTGCCACAACACGTACGAGCGTTGGGAAACAACACGAACAAAGTATTGGAATGTCATGAAATAAACACAAACGGGTGTTAACTATGCTGGGGATAAACACGAACGGGTGTCAAGGGGTCAAAGATATCGGATACGAACAGGATACCGAAAGGATACACGGACGGGTGTGAAAAGGTTCAATATGGACGGGTACTGGAAAGGTAAAAGAATTCAATACGGACGGGCATAGAAACAAAAGTTCAAACACGGACGGGTGCTGCAAGGATAAATCTACCGGGGGTTAATCTCGCTGGTGAATGGAAGGAAACACGGACGGGTGTCATCAAAAGGTCAATACGGACGGGCATTGAAACAAAAGGTTCAAACACAGACGGGTGCTGAAAGGACACGGACGGGCATCAAAGGTCAATATGGATGGGCATTGGCTTAAAAGTTTCAAACACAGACGGGTGCTGAAAGGACACGGACGGGCATCAAAGGTCAATACAGACAGGCATTGAAACAAAAGGTTCAAACACGGACAGGTGCTGAAAGGACACAGACGGGCATCAAAAGTCAATACGGACGGGCATTGAAACAAAAGGTTCAAACACGGATGGATGCTGAATGGACACGGATGAGCATCAAAAGGCAATACGGACGGGCATTGAAATAAAAGGTTCAAACACGGACGGGTGCTGAAAGCACACGGACGGGCATCAAAAGTCAATACGGACGAGCATTGAAACAAAAGTTCAAACACTGACGGGTGTGGATGGTAAAAACTCTTGGGGGAATAAACCCAAGGACCACCTGGACGAAGGGGTAAAAATGAATCATGGATTAACGCTCCTGGCAAACAACTCTGCAAGGGAAAGCCAAATACTGCTTTGGATGACTGAGCCTAACACTTGTGAAGTAAAGTCGAATGATATTCTCCGAAATCTGCTTGTTTCCTGACGAAGGAAAACTCAAACCTGGCTTATGCTTCGGATGCATATGTTTGAATTTTGCCGTAATGCTCCACACGAAGTGGAAATGCTACGCTTTTGCGGATGCAATGCAAATGCTTATGATATGCAAAAAGGGTCTCTCCAGTAAAATAAATGCTGGAGAGAAAAGACCAATTCAACTGGGGATGACAAAAATAAATTGTCCTCCGAATCCAGGAACTCTGCTGAGAAGGATCACACTGACCGACTCCTTGGATCCACAACTTCTGCCGGGGATGAAATCCAAAAGCATATACACTCTGTCAGGGATTACACACGTCCTTTACTAAAGGTGACATCGAACCTGAGATTCCTCCTCTGCTGGGGGAGTTGAGAATGAATGCTAATAACGGAATCGGAAGTCTGTTACTGAGGATTGCCCATAACATATGGGCTTAGGACCTGCTGGGGGATGCCAGCCCATAATACCATCCTGCTTGGGGATACTGCTGAACTTAACCTGCTGACGGGGAGAATGACTTTACTCCCATCTTGCTGGGAATTAGAATATGACATCGTCGATGAAGGAATGCGTCCTGACTGGATGGGGAGGGTGAACACCCTGATTCTGTGGGGAAATAACGTCTTGATCCGGAGAAAATACTTCCCAAGTCTCCTGCTGGGGAAGGTCTGCTCTGCTGAAGAGAGGTGCAATCTCAATGCTGGGGAGAGCCACCCTACTGGGGAGTACAACACTGTTGCCCTGCAAGTCAAATAATAACAACAAATAGAATATGCCACAACATGACTATCACCATTAATGCCTAGGTAATTTCTACTGCTTTTCGTTATGCTCCGCAAGGCTCGAAGTTTTATATGCAATGTTTATAAAAAATATCGGACGTTTTTGCAAACAAAACAGTAAAAGTAAAACAAACAATGGAAAGCTCTTTGAGTGAAATGAATATTTTATTGAGAAAAGTGGCCTGTAAATAGGCATTTACAACTGGAAGCAATTCCTAAAAAGAGGTAATTGCGCAAAAACAAAAGGAAAATACATATGTCGGCAATGCGGGAACAGATATCCACCATGATTCGACTCAGCTATGACCCATATGTCTTGCTTATCCATAAATGTCTTGATCTTCGAAGAGACTAACTGTACTGATTCCTTTCTTTCAGAATTTCCAGGTATTGAAAGTGCTCACAGATCGAACGCAGACCATAGCCTTTCGCTTATAAATCCCTAACTTTTGCCTGGATCGCCCTTTTCGGGTTTTCAATCCAACGGGATACCCATTTTTGCCAAAGTTTCCTTTACCGGTTTTCAACTTTGTGGGTTTACACATTTCTTTTTTACATTTTATCCCTAATTTTTGCCTGAACCTTTTCCTTTTTATGGTTCGCCAGGATGCCCCTTTTTTGCCTGGACCTTCTTTTTATGTCCAGCGGGTCTCTTTTATGCGAAGTATTTTTTTACTACGTCTGCGTTCACAGGGGATGTAAAATCTTCGCCATCCATGGTGGAAAGTAGTAAGGCTCCACTAGAGAAAACCTTTCTTACCACATACGGCCCTTCGTAGTTTGGAGTCCATTTTCCCCTGTGATCTGTCTGAGGAGGAAGGATCCTTTTCAACACTAATTCACCTGTCTAAAAACTCCGAGGACGCACTTTCTGGTCAAAAGCGTGCTTCATCCTACTCTGATACAACCGACCATGTCCGATGGCTGCCAATCTCTTTTCTTCAATAAGGTTCAACTGATCCAATCTGGAACGTACCCATTCAGCTTCATCAAGCTTCACATCTGCCAGAATTCTCAAAGACGGAATCTCGACCTCTAAGGGTAAAACTGCTTCCATACCATATACCAATGAGAAAGGGGTTGCCCCTGTTGACGTACGCACCGAAGTACGATAACCATGTAGGGCATACGGTAGCATCTCATGCCATTCTTTATACGTTACCACCATCTTTTGCACAATCTTCTTGATGTTCTTATTCGCCGCCTCAACAGCACCATTCATCTTCGGACGGTATGGAGAAGAATTGTGATGCTCGATCTTGAAGCTCTGACATAGTTCTTTCATCATCTTATTGTTCAAATTCGAGCCATTATCAGTAATGATTCTCTCCGGGACCCCATAACGACAAATGATATCCTTCTTTATAAACCGGACTACCACTTGCTTGGTGACGTTGGTGTACGAGGCTGCCTCCACCCACTTTGTGAAATAGTCAATGGAAACCAAAATGAAACGATGCCCATTGGAAGCAGTGGGTTCAATCTTTCCAATCATATCTATGCCCCACATTGCAAAAGGCCAAGGAGATGATAACACGTTTAGAGGCGTAGGTGGTACATGCATCTTATCTGCATAAATCTGGCATTTATGGCACTTTCGAGCGTACTTGAAACAATCAGACTCCATAGTTATCCAATAATATCCTGCCCTCAACAACTTTCTAGCCATGGTGTGTCCACTGGAGTGAGTACCAAAAGAACCCTCGTGAACTTCCTCCATCAATAAGCCTGCCTCGTGTTCATCAACATAACGTAGCAAGACCATATCGAAGTTCCTCTTATATAACACATCATCCTTGTTCAGAAAGAAATTTCCTGCCAACCTTCTCAAAGTCTTCTTATCCTTGGTGGAGGCACCCTCTGGATACTCCTGTCTCTTCAGAAAGACCTTAATATCATGATACCACGGTTTGCCATCTGACACATCTTCAATTGCAAACACAAAAGTTGGTCTGTCCAGGCGCATAATTCTAATCGAAGGAGTTTCGTTCCAACGGTTCACCTTATACATGGATGCCAATGTCGCCAACGCATCAGGCATCTGATTCTCAGCTCGGGGTACATGATGAAAATCCACCCTGTTAAAGAAAGGTAACAACCTTCTGGCATAGTTGTTATAAGGCACCAAATTCTCCTGACGAGTCTCCCATTCTCCTGTAATTTGATTAACCACCAACGCGGAATCACCATAGACATCGAGGTTCTTAATTCACAAATCAATTGCTTCCTCTAACCCCATGATGCATGCTTCATACTCCGCCTCGTTGTTGGTACACACGAATGCTAACCGGGCAGTGAAAGGTATATGAGAACCCTTTAGGGTTGTAATGATTGCCCCAATTCCATTACCATATGAGTTGACAGCTCCATCGAAAATCATCTTCCACTGAGACCCAATCTCAGGTCCTTCGTCAAGCAGAGGCTCTTCACAATCTTTCATTTTCAGAAACATAACATGCTCGTCCGGAAACTCAAACTTCATTGGCTGATAATCCTCAACCGGCTATTCAGCAAGATATTCCGACATAACACTTCCCATGATGGCCTTTTGAGAAACATACTGAATATCGTATTTTGTCAAAACCATATGCCAACGGGCTATCCTTCCAGAAAGTGCTTGCTTCTCAAACACGTACTTAATCGGATCCATCTTCGAAATCAACAAGGTTGTGTGGTTTAACATATACTGCCTCAGGTGCTTGGCTGCCCAAGCGAGCACACAACATGTCTTCTCCAACATAGAGTATCTTGATTCGCAATCAGTGAACTTCTTACTCAGGTAGTAAATGGCGTGCTCTTTCCTACCTGTCTCGTCGTGTTGACCGAGCACACAACCCATCGAATTCTCAAGAACCGTAAGGTACATAATCAACGGTCTCCCAGACACCGGTGGCATAAGGACTGGAGGTTCCTGCAGATATGTCTTTATCCTTTCAAACGCCTCTCGACAATTTTCATTCCACTTGACCTCTTGATCCTTTCTTAACAACTTGAAAATTGGCTCACACGTGGTTGTCAGATGAGAGATGAACCTAGCAATGTAATTTAACCTCCCCAAGAACCCACGAACCTCTTTCTCTGTTCCTGGCTCAGGCATCTCCTGTATGTCTCTTATTTTTGCAGGATCAACCTCGATACCTCTTTCACTAACAATGAATCCCAGCAATTTACCAGACCTCACACCGAAAGTGCACTTGTTCGGATTCAATCTCAGTCTGAACTTCCTCAACCTTTCAAACAACTTCTGGAGGTTTACCAAGTGTTCTTCCTCTGTCTGTGACTTCGCAATCATGTCATCAACATAGACTTCAATCTCCTTGTGAATCATATCATGAAAGAGAGTCACCATTGCCCGCTGATAGGTTGCCCCAGCATTCTTCAATCCAAAGGGCATTACCTTGTAGCAAAATGTTCCCCACGGTGTTATGAACGTAGTGTTCTCCATGTCCTCTGGGGCCATTTTGATTTGGTTGTACCCAGAGAAGCCATCCATGAAGGAAAATACAGAATATTGAGCAGTATTGTCTACTAACACGTCAATGTGGGGGAGTGGGAAATCATCCTTCGGGCTCACCCTATTCAAATCTCGGTAATCAACACACATCCTGACCTTCCCATCCTTCTTAGGTACAGGTACAATATTAGCAACCCACGGAGGATAATTTGTCACAGCAAGAAATCCGGCGTCCAACTGTTTCTGAACCTCTTCCTTGATCTTGACAGCCATATCTGGTTTTGTCCTTCTCAGTTTCTGCTTGACTGGAGTACAACCCTCTTTAAGCGGCAATCGGTGTGCAACAATGTCAGTGTCAAGCCCGGGCATGTCTTGGTAAGACCAGGCGAAGATATCCACATACTCTCGAAGAAACTCAACCAATCTTCCTTTAACAGTGTCTTCCAAGGCAGTCCCAATCCTTACTTCTCGTTTAACATCCTCGGTTCCCAGATTAATAGTCTCAACTTCCTCCTGATAAGGTAGAATAACCCTTTCCTCTTGTTTCAGTAGCCTGGCTAATTCTTCTGGTAAGTCACAGTCTTCGTCAGTCTCTTCCTCGGCCTGATAGATGGGATTGTCGAAGTCATATCGAGCCATAGCTAAGTCATGATGGGTGGAATCTGAACAAAGGAACCTGCATGATGGATGTTTTATGTTTATTATGAGTGCAACAAACAAGAAAACACATTGCCATTTTGATGTGGGTTAATGGAAAAAACAGAAAGACAGGGATCAAAATATTTGAATGAAAAACATCCTTTATTGATGATAAAAATAGCAAATAAAACATCCAAGCCCTACAAATAAGTATCACTACGTCTTGGGCAGAACGTAGGATTCAACATAACAGAAAACAAAAGTAAATTACTCCGGGCGCGTCACTTGGATGACTTTCTCGGAAGACCAGTTGCCTAAACTCTGACCAGGGGTGCAGGGACGGATCCACTCATCCATGTCACAGTCACTATCACCTTCATCCTCAATAGCATTGACTCTGTCGAAGAAAACACCGGCACTGGTGAAACGGACTGGACCATAGAACTTGGGAGGCTCTTCAGGATGCCTAGGTGGCTTGTAACCCAGTCCATGAGTATCTTGCTTTCTTTGAACATCAATGACACTGCCCCACTTCTGAGAACTACCAGCTTCAACTATAGCGCGCGCCTCTTTGAAAGAGGACATTGGAACCTCTGGTTGTCTGACAACTTCAGGTTGGGCAACCACCTCAGGCTGACTGAATGCCTTTAGGGGTTCCTCGGGAATTTTCACAGCTTCGAAGGCTTGGCATAAAGTTTCCTATACTTCACCATCTACCTCTACATACTTGAAGGTCGATAGGTGACTCACCATAATATCTTCCTCACCACAAACAGTCACAACGTGGCCATCCACCATATACTTCAACTTCTGATGCAGCGTAGAAGTTACTGCCCTGGCACCATGGATCCAAGGGCGACCCAACAAACAACTATAGGCAGGCTGAATATCCATTATGTAAAAGGTGGTGTTGAAAATTTCAGGACCCACCTTGATTGGCAGAACTAACTCTCCAAATACCGACCTCTTGGAACCATCAAAAGCATGTACCACCAAGTCACTTGGTGTACAAATCAACCCACGAGTATCCAATTTCATCAAAGCCTTCTTCGGTAACACATTCAAAGATGATCCAGTATCAACTAACACATGCGACATTAAGGAACCATGACATTCCACTAAAATATGCAGAGCGTTGTTGTGATTCCTCCCAGCCGGAGTCAGATCTAAATCGGTGAAACCCAAACCATTACCAGCATTCACATGAGCCACAACCCCTTCTAACTGGTTGACAGATATTTCCTGCGGTACATAAGCCATATTCAAAACCTTCAGCAATGCATTTCGGTGTGCCTCAGAGCACAACAGTAAGGATAGAATGGAAATCTTCGATGGAGTTTGGTGAAGTTGATCAACAATCTTGTAATCACTTTTCCTGATCAACCTCATAAACTCTTCTACGTCTTCTGAGAAAGTATCTCCAACTGGCTTTGTCATAGAATTATTTGCTTCCTGTCTCTGTACAGACTCATCCATCATCTGTTTACCTTTGCCCTATTTTGAACTGCCAACTTGATCTTCGGACGGAATAAAGACTCTACCACTCCTAGTGATAGCCCCTGCTTCAACAAGATTTTCAACCCCTGTATTCACAGCTGATGTCTCTTCCAATTCCTGCTTCTTACCATTAACAAACACCTCGGCCCCATAGTTCCATGGGATGGCCTTGGTACTCTCATACGGGACTGGTCCAGGAACAGTGATAGTGACCGACGCTAGTCTCGCCGGCGCTGATATAGTTATTGTCTTGAACAGAATTGTTATTGTGGCAACATCAATTTTTCTGTCAGTAACTTTACTCTGCCTACAACCTCTGTCAAACTGCAATATCCCTTCACTGATCATTCTCTGAATACCTGCTTTTAATGAATCACAACCGCCTGGCTGCGACACACATTCTACACAACCTTCATCACAGCCTGGAAATACCCCTCCCTTCAACAGTCTTTCTTTCACCACACCCAAGGGAGTTTGGACTTCGTTCACATCTGAAATCAAACTCAAGTTTTCACAGTCTCTAATAATAGCATTGACCCTCGGCTCACTGTGATTCGGCATCGGGTTCTGGTTCACATTTGGAACATCATTGGAGAAATTGATGGCTTTGGAATCCACTAAATCTTGAACCAGATGCTTAAAAGCTCTACAGTTCTCAGTATGATGTCTGGGTGCTCCAGAATGGAATTCACAGTGGGCGCTGGCGTCATAACCGGGAGGTGGATTACCAACAGGTGGAGCCAATGTTCTCTTCTGAATTAACTGTAGCTTTAACAAGTGCTGAAATAATTGAGAATAGGGCATAGGCAGAGTGTCAAGATGCCTATCCCGCCTAGTCGCGTTCTGTGGTCTGCGAGGAACCTGATTTTGTTGTTGAGACACTGCTGGCTGCTGAGGTGCTGCTGGGATGGTTATAGAAGCCACCTGCTGATTGAAGTTCTGACGAGGTCCATCTCTACCATGATATGATGACACAGAGTTTGTATCTCCCTCCTTCTTCTTGTAACCACTGGCATAAGGCTTCTTACTTCCTCGAGATGAGGTCCCATCACCCCTGATATTTTTCCCGCCTTAATTCCGCTTTCCACCATCTCTCCTACTAAGATCAAATCAGCAAACTTTCCAGTCATACACAGTACCAGCTTTTCATAGTAATGACCCTGCAAGGTGGCCATAAACATAGTTATCATTTCCCATTCCAACATGGGAGGCTGAACCCTCGCTGCCGTTCAAGCCACCTCTGGGCGTACTCCTTGAAACTCTCATTGTTCTTCTGTGATAAGTTCTGCAGCAGTGTTCTGTTAGGAGCCATGTCAGTGTTATATTGATAGTGTCTAATAAATGCCCCTGCCAGATCTCTCCAACTATGCACATCTTTCCTTTCTAGTTGCATATACCACTCCAGGGATGCCCCAGATAGGCTATCCTGGAAGCAATGCATCATCAGCTTCTCATTCTTCGCATGCGCAGCCATCTTACTCGCGTATGCCCTGACGTGTGTCCTTGGGCAAGACATACCATTATACTTCTCGAAAGTGGGAGTCTGAAATTTGTGCGGGATAACAACGCCTGGAACCAGCCCCAAATCCTCTAGATCCATACCCACAGAATCCTGATTCACAACACCCCTTAGTTATTCCTTAATTAACCTGAATCTCTGATCATTGTCAATCTGGGGACCAGCATCCCCACCTGGCACAGAAAATGCATCATCTTGAACATCATCATACTGACGGCCTTGAATAGCACAGACACCAATACCTCCTCCCCTAACATTTTCAGCTCTGCCCGGAGGGATCACAACACTAGAAGCAGGAATACCTCCGCCTGAAGGACCATTCTGACCATTATTACCATTATTACCATTATTACCATTGACACCAATATGAATTCCCCCATGAAGGACACCCTCTTCATCAACTCTCGCAATCAGTGGCTGAACAAGAGTCCTTAACTGTTCTTGACCTTGAGCAACCCCTTGTATTAACTCCATGAATTGGTTCATGCGAGTCCGCATCTCAATCGTCTCATTTTGTAGCTGATCCATGAGTCTCTTCTGATTTTGTCTGGTAGAATACCGGTGAATGTGCTGATCTGCAATCCTGTACTACGGAGGAGAACAAAGTAAGAACACCAGAGATAAACACCTGTCATGCTGCGACCTTGTCAGCTAGATCTTGTTTTGTCATAGCAAGAAGCTCTGTCTTCAACTTGGCGGTATGAACAGCCTCACCCCACTCATGTTTCAACTGGTAAATCTCTCTTCGTAGCTCACTGTTTTCTTCTCGCAGCTTTTCCTTTTCAGCCCACAACTTGTTAAACTTCTCTATCACAACTATGGTAGGAGGCTCAATCAGCAAGGGGTAAGATGGTGGTTCTTTGGAGAATGGCAAGAGCTCCTCCTCTACCTTTTTCTGAATCCAATCTTAATACGCAGGAAATGTTCTGCTGTTGCTCTTCCCAAAATAAGTCTTCCCTTTCTTGTGACGATCTTCCCAAGTATTTGCAACTTCTTTTAACCGTTCTAGATCAATTTCCCCACTCAGATATAAAGATTCTTGGACCTCCTCATCTCTTGGTGGCTCTTTCAAGGCATACCCGAATTGCCTAATAGCCAGAATAGGGTTGTAGTTAATTCCCCCTTTCCTTCCTATTAGAGGCACATTTGGGAGACTTCCACAACTAATCATGATATCTTGGCCCAACAAGTCACGGTTAACCCAAATTAGATTATTTTCTTTCAAACCCATCAATCTTTTGGACCACTCCAAAGTTCCTTGAGTATCTACAAATGCCCCAGATGTGGGAAGACGATCAGTAAACCATTTGTAGAAGACTGGCGCACAAAAATAAAGGGGTCCTCCCCTCCTCTTCTCGTTCTTATAATGCACTGAATAATACAGATCTCCAAGCAAATTAGGTACCGGATTCTTCATGGTAAATATCCGGACAGCGTGCATGTCCACAAAATCCTTCATATTTGGAAACAACACCGTTCCATGGACATACATAGCCAAGATGGCGTTGAAAACTAACCAACATCTAGCCTTAGCATACACAGCAGCCAGTTCTATCAAAAATTTCACATGAAAACCTTTACACCCTCCCTTACTGGCAATATTATTTTTCAACAAAGATGGATCCAAATACAAAGCCTCGGAAACTTTTCCCAAATCAGGGAGTTCTTCAGAAGGATAGAAAGGAGCTTCTTCTTTAATAGAAACATCCAGGATGAGAGCAAATTCCTCCAATGTCGGAGCCAAAAGATAATCAGTGAATAGAAAATAGCACAGGTGAGGGTCATAGAATTGCACCAGAGTGTGCAAAGCCCTATACTCGTATTCAGTGATGTTGCGAGCAAAATTCAGAATTCTTCCATACTCCTCTCTAAAGTTTGCCAATACCCCAGGTTCTGCCATAGACACAATCTTGTGAACAGTATCCAGAAAAAGTAATGGGAACTTGTACACTACGATGCTTTTTCTCTTCTCAGTACTCATCCTTAATAGTCTTCAAAAACCAGAATCAAAGTTAGGATGCAGCCCTGCAAATGAATAAACATGTTAGGATGCAAGGTGATGATGCAAATGCACATATGGGATCAAGGATGCCACATAGACTGGACAACTGCTGCACTGCACAACTGTATAATCTCAAAGGTCTGCCCAAATATCCAGAATACCAACATAACCATAGTACCACACTGATAAATCTGCTGATTAGAAAACCGGGTATGTTGAAGGTCAAGGTTACCTGCAAACCTATAAACACCCTGCCCTCTCACATGTGGGTACTAGAAAGCCGAGGATCCTCAATATCACGGGCTCTCAGGTCGAGAAATGATGATACATTCACCATTTCTGGTTTGGCATCATCACCAATCGAGGAGGCCTCAACTGATTCCCCTCTAAAAAGAAAACATCCTAGGGAAAGTCCTCAGCTTCGGCACTGAGGTCGAGAAGCAATAGTACATTCACCCCTCGGGGTATAGTACTATCGCTAAACGAGGAGTGCTTCCACCGATTCTTTTCCAAAAGGAAACCCTATAACAAGTTCCCAACATTGGGTCCTTGGATCGACATGTGTAATGGGTTTGCCATCTCTGGTCTTCCATTATCACGTCTCGGGAGGAGTACCGTTACTGAGTCCTCGGGAATGGCCACCAGAGTCGACAATTTTCCAGGTAACATTCAATCATCTGCACCAATGCACAGGATAGAACATTACCAAAGAGAACCTCGTCTGGATGTGGAGTTTTCATGTATACTACGTCTGGCCAAATGCCACACGAGTCACACTACTTGCCATGCTAATCCTACGTGTATGCTCAAGCTTGGGTATTGGGCTTACCTCTCAGAACTCCCAACCCGCCAAACAGAAAAACAGTGCAGCAGCTGATAATAATATGCAATGCAAAAATGCAGTAAAAAAATAAAAAATAACAAATAAAGCAAAACAAAAAACAAAAACACCCAAAGAGAACAAAGACAAGCAAGCGCTAGGATTAACTCGCTTAGGGATGGACCAGCATAGGTCAACTAGAGTCCCCAACAGAGTCGCCAGTTGTCGCTCCCAGGATTTTCATCCAGGTACAAACGTGAAAGTGGCGCGGAAAACAGAGTCTCCAGCCGTGTAAATTTATCCCAAGAGAGGGAAAGGGAACACCGCATAAACCTGAGGAAGAGGGAAAGGAATGGTGATCGCAACCATAGCCTGGGTTCGGGAGTCGGTTACGGGAGGGGAAGGTGCTAGCACCCTACGCGTCCAGCGTACTCGATGGGATCTACACTTGTTGTCTATTCTAAGGGTAAGTTATCCTATCATCTAGGGCTGCACTAAAATGGGGAAGGGAAAAACTAAGACAGACTAGGTAGGACGTCGACATCCTAGGCCTACGTACCCCCTTTGTGCAATGGGGAATTCAGAGTCAACGTAGTTCAGACCAAGTCCTTTTTGTGTTTTTTATGAGCGACGTTAAGCTCGCGTCCGGCAGTTAGGGTCGATGCCTGTTTGCGACTCTGACGGAAAGTAACGTGCCCTTTTTGAAAATAGCCCTTAGTTTGACGATCCCAAAGGATAAAAAGGTTTGAAGTTTGTTTGTATTTTTTAGGACAGAAGTGACTTGAGTTAATTCATAACTCAACTTGAACCAAAGTCTATGACACGGGAACGAATGCGTCGCATGGTCGTCCCCAATGGGACGTATGCTCAACACTCTAGAAGAGAGAAGAGGGACCCCTAAATCTTCATTTCCTATGTTTAAGGCTCGTGTGCAAGGCAAGTTGACCTTATTAAGTATCTTAGAAATGTTTTGAGATGAGAAGAGGGACTCAAAAGAAAAGAAAAGACTACGGGGAAAAATCAATCCTATTGTTATCATGCAAAGATGGCCCTAAGGGGAGGTTTGACAACAATCTAAGACTAAAGAAGAGAAAAGATGAGAGGAAGAAATAATGAGAGTGGACATGGATAACTATCCACACCCTCAAATAACTTACCTTAGCCCCTGCACAAAAGGTTAGTACAGACATATATAAATGACAATAAGACTAATGAAACTCAAACAACTTACAAACCAAAGAGAAATGATCATGAACCAAGTGAAATCAACCAAGACAGAATGTGGATGACCTAAACATGCATTGTGAAGTCAAAGAAACACACCCAAATGATGGCACAAGTGCCTTTTCAAACAAGTGATCAGACATGGTCAAAGAAGTGCATATAAGAAGACCTCAAATAAAAGTAATCAAACAATTAGCAAAACATCTTCTAAAATCACCAAATTAATTATCAACATATCTCAACCAGAAGCAAGCAACATGTCTAAAACTCATGCCAAAATTCAAAATATAAGTCACTCAAACAATCATGTAAATTTCAGACAAGAAACATGACTCAATATGCAAAAAAGGAGGACTAAAATGCAATATGAAATGCTTTTAAAAATGAGAGAGAAATATTTTAATGCAACTCAATGTGTTGATGAATGAATACAAAAGGAATGAGTCCAAAATATTTTGTATGGTATGAGAACAAAATTCTACAAGTTTAGGTATGCATGATATGAACAATTCAAAATGAAAATAAACAAATAATTATTTCAGATGATAAAAATAAAATAAAAAATAAAAATAAAATTTGAGAAAATTTTATAAAACTAAAAATATGATTCATGAATTTTTTTGGGAATTTTTTAATGCAATTAACTATTTTTAAAAATTAAAAATGAAATAATGTAATTAAATGTAAAATAAAATAGAGAAATGAGCACGGGGGTGTGTTCAGCAGATAAATCACGTACAGAAAGGCAACTGGACTCATATGGGGGGTGCGAACAGAAGGCCCAATCCAAAATCCATCAGAAAAAAATAAAAATAATAAAAAGGATGCACGCGTGAACTTAGTCAATGGTCAGACTCAATACCAGCCCTTCGATTGATCCTTCGCTTATCATTAAGTCGTCCAAATAAAAAGTAATAAAGATTAATGGCTATGATTACCAGACATACCATAATAACCATGCATGAACACACACACAATTGGTCATAAATAAATAAAAAAACACGAGCGTATCATACTCCCTCATTAATGCGTTGGCCTTATAATGGCCATCAGATTCATCCTACGCATGGCATTGAGTCAACAAAAAAGAAAGTAGTTAAGATGAGAGAACATGATATGATGCACACGATAGTAACCATGGGGTAATGAACACACAATAATTAAAATAAAAACTCAAAAATAAAAAACGTGGCACAATATGGAACGTTGGATCTGGGCAACGGACGGTCACAATTATCTCTTCTACCTCCAAACCCTAGCTCGCCGGAGAAAACGCCAAACGCCGGAGCCCTAGCTCCGGTCGTCTTCTCCGGCCACCTACAACCAAAACTTCACCAAAACATGTAACCAAATACACCATTCTGACCAGAATTTAATCAGGATCTCAAATATCACATTAAAATTTGCAAACAATCAACACACAAGGAGATTCGCACGAAACAAGTTAGGGTTCAAAAACTTTAAACACACGATACAACCAAACCATGCGTCCAAACACAAAATAAAATATACCAGAATGATCAGCAACAATCCCAGATTATTATGCGCATCAAAAAGAGGAGTTTTAGGAACATGCAAATTGCACTAACCTGAGATTATGCATACTGTATCCCGTGCTATTAGCTTCAAGTGATGGACGATGTGTGCTCTATAGATGCCAAGGATGAAGTTTATGGAAGAAGTTTTGGAAGAACCCTTGTAGATTGTGAGATTCGAAGGAATGATCTTTTTTAGGGTTCACTTGAAAACTCTACCAAAATAACATGTTCTCCTTCTAACCCTAGCATGAGTTAGCTTAAATAGATTAGGTTAATCCACTGATGATCACTTGGGCCTTGTTAATTCTCCACTTAATGAGTTTTGGGTGATTTGTGAAATTTGAATAATGTGAAATACACCCTCCTCCATGCATGTATATCCAAACCTCTTATGATGGATCACTTATTGATCAATTGCTAATCACACCTAAATTGAAATTGGGCCTTGAAACATTTTGATTCATGAGTTTTGATGCCTCTTGCAATTTTGAATAATGGGAAATAAGTGATGAATCAACCATGGATCCACTTGGTTCAAAGGCCAAAAATGCTCCTTATGGAATGTACTTTGATGTTAAAATATGGATTGAAACAAAGGAATTAATTATAGGTCCATATGTCCCAAAATGCAAAAGTTGTGAAAATGGAACCCTAAAAACCACTTTGCCTTCTTTTGATCATAACTTGAGTTTCACAAATGATATGGAGATCCACTAGTACTTGTTGGAAAGGCGAGAAAAAGATATTCAACTTTAATGTTTGAGGAAAATTCATTTGAAGCTTCTTTTATGATGAAAAGTCAAGTTGAATTTCGTATAAGAATTTGCCCAAAAAGGAAACTTTCAAATTATAGGTCATTTCCATATTTAGTAACTTTGCACCAACTCTTGATTCTTGATAAATGGTATGAAACTTGACCCTTGAAGACCATATGAGGATGTGAGACCTTGAAAACCTTGAAGAGAACCTCAAAATTTCACAGTTGACTTCCCCTTTCACTGTTGATTTTTCCCCAATTCTCCTGATTCCCAATCCATTGGCCAATTGAACTTCTCATGAACCAAACTGATGGACAATATTCCATCCCTAGAAACTTAGGGACCCAAGGAATACCATGGAATCAAGTCTTGCCCAAAAAATCAGAAATAAACTGACTTTATAGCAAACCCTAATCTTGGTACCCTCATTCTAGGAGGAAATAGCACAGTCTCCAAATCCAAATTCCTCTGAATATGATGTGTATCCTCTCCAACAAAGATAAGATATGCCATTTGGTGTTGATAAAGACCCAAGGAGCTTGCCCATTTTAGCAATAAACCCAAGAATCTCAAAGCCCTAATTTCTGCACTGGTTAGGAGAGAGTGATCCACTTGAGCTCTCTCGGACAATATAAGGACTCTTGCTTGAAGAACATCTTCTCCTCTTGAACTGACTCAGGCACCTTGACCCCATGCTAAGAACCAATGATATGCACACATGATAATGCAAAAAATGAAATGAAACATAAGCCAGTTAATACTAAGGTAAGGAGGGCAAATTTTGGGGTGCTACAACTATCCTAGAGGAACAGATTATGCAGGCCACTTATGGCAAAAATGAAGAAGTATGTGAAAGGATGAATGGATTCCAAGAACAATTCTTACAAATGCAAAAAGAACTGCTTGCCATTCGCGGACAGGACTTGTTTGGCAAGGACGGCGCTGACCTCTGTTTGGTCTCTAATGTAAAGATACCGCACAAATTCAAGGTACTTGACTTCGAAAAATACAAAGGCAATTCTTGCCCTCAAAGTCACTTAGTAATGTACGCCCGAAAAATGTCTACCCAGATAGAAAACCAACAACTACTAATCCACTACTTCCAAGACAGTTTAACTGGTGCCGCACTCAAATGGTACATGGGTTTAAATTGTACCGAGATCAGCACATTCAGAGATCTTGGGGCATCTTTTGTTCGACATTATAAATACAATTTGGACATGGCACCAGATAGGGACCAGCTCAGAGCAATGTCCCAGAAAGATAAAGAAATCTTCAAGGAGTATGCTCAAAGATGGCGTGAAATCGCCGCCCAGATCTGTCCTCCTCTCAAGGAAAATGAAATGACAAAAATTTTCTTGAAAACCTTAAGCTCGTTTTATTATGACCGAATGGTCACCAGTGCGCCTAGTGACTTCACCGAAATGGTGAACATGGGGGTACGCCTTGAGGAAGCAGTCCGAGAAGGCCGGTTAGCCAAATATGCAGAGCCATCTAGCATTACTAATAGATACGGTAGTGTTTTCCAAAAAAGAAAGAGCAAAATATCAGTAATATCTCTCAGGGTAAGCAAAGGCGAAGGTATCAACCTTGGCAGGTAGCAGCAGTAGCTCCTGCTATCAACCCAGCACCAGCTCCGACATATCAACCACAGATTGCTCAAAGCCAGCCAAATCGACAACAGTATCAGCAAAGGCAGCAACTGCCTCTTCAGCATGCTCACCCGCAGTACAATAATAACAATCGTATCACACGATCGCCAGGGTTTGACCCTATACCAATGTTATATGCAGAATTATTCCCACTTCTACTAGCCAAGGGGCACGTTCAAACCAGGAGTCCTCTTACAATACCAGACAATCCACCTTTTTGGTTCAAAGCCGATCAATCTTGCCATTACCATCAAGAGGACCAGAACATAACATTGAGAATTGTCTCAACTTTAAATCTGATGTACAAAAGTTCTTAAGAAACGAGGTTTTATCTATCAAAGATATGAACCCGAATGTTCAAACGAACCCGTTACCGCAACATGAAAAAACTTCAGTAAACTTGATAGAAGGAGAACCCGACAACAATTATCAAATTCATGATGTACGCCTATAAGGAACAAATCTGGTAAAAATGCATTGCAGATAGAGCGGGTACGACCATGTACTATCTCACAACTATCATCAATGTGATATATGTTCTAAGAACAATCAAGGATGTGTCATTGTACAAGTAGCTCTTCAAGAACAAATGGATCTAGGCTGGATTCAGGATCATAGGATTCGTGAAGTAAATATGGCCTATCAACATTCGAACATTGTTAAAAACCATGACATCCGCGCAATGAATGTCAATCTAGTGGCAATACATTCAAGACAAAGTCAGTACTATAATTTGCCGCTGCACGATTACAACGCTTATCCGATTTGCTTAAAAGACAATCAGGGATGCTCTTTTGTAAAAGAGGCCCTCCAGCGTCAAATGGATCTTGGATGTATCCAAGACTACCATGAAAGGAATGATCATCAAGTCAACATAATTCAGATCTTTGACATTCGGTTAATAAATACCAGTCTAGTGGAATTGCATGCCAAGCAGGTCATACTCGGTTTTACGTCATCGCATAATTATCAAGACTGCGAAGATTGCTCCAAAAATGATCAAGGTTGCGCACTTGTACAAAGAACTCATGAACATCTGTTGGACCATTGGTGGCTCCCAGTCTACCAGGACGAGGACACACATCAAGTTAGTATAACCAATAGAAATTCGGGCAGACACCAAAGCTATGACAACCGCTTACTGGAAACATATTTGGTAAAGATGCACTGCATACAGAGTGGGTAGGGCAGGGTACCACCTCACAATTATGAACGTTGTGGAATATGTTCAGAAAATAGCCAAGGGTGCTACCTTGTGCGAGCAGCTCTCCAACATCAGGTAGACCAAGGGGAAACCCAACTAAGCCTAAATTCTCAATCAATCAACATGGTACAAGGTTGCCCCCTTGTCCAAAACAAGATCCAAGGACTACTGGATAAAAGTACTATCACAGTCTTCAATAAAAGAGAACCTGTTAATTACGGAATTAACAAGGATGTTTTCACCATAATTCCTTTGCTCAAGGAACCAAAGCGCGTGGAAATCCCTCTTGGCAGTAGAAAAGTTCCCAACCTAGAACCGATTAAGGTTACTTATGATGGTCGAAAGACCCAAATAGCCCCTGTGGTCATCTACTTGCCATGACCAATACCATACAAGTCAGAGAAAGCTATTCCGTATAAGTACGGTTCGACTGCAATAGAAGATGGAAAAGAAATTCCACTACCATCCATTGTCAACATTGCGGATATCAGTCGGGTCACCCGAAGTGGTCGAATCTTCAATAGAGGAGTTGGAGAACCTGCAAAAGAAATAGAACCTCAAGCTAAAGTTCCTAATCAACAAATTGATCAATCCAGCAGCGTAGAGCTTGTGAAAAATAACGATGAAATGTTAAAACTCATCCAAAGAAGTGAATACAACATTGTGGATTAATTATTACAAACTCCTTCTCGGATATCCGTGTTATTTTTCCTGCTCAGTTCAGAAGCTCACAGATAAGCTCTACAGAAATTCTTGGAATAAGCCTTTGTAGAACAAGATGTGACAGTGGGTCGGTTTGACAGCATTATTAGCAACATCACTTCCTGCAACAATTTGGGTTTTAGTGATGAAGAACTTCCAGAGGAAGGCAAGAATGATAACATGGCACTCAATATCACAGTCAGTTGCCAGAACGATGCTTTAGCCAGAATATTGGTAGACACAGGTTCATCCTTGAACTTCATGCCAAGATCAACTTTGGTACGACTATCTTTTCAAGGTACTCCCATGAGAGGCAGTGAGATCATAGTCAAAGCCTTTGACAGATCCAGGAAAAAAGTTATCGGCAAAGTCGAACTTCGCATAACCATTGGTCCACACACTTTCCAAGTCACTTTTCAAGTCATGGACATCCGAGCAGCATACAGCTGTTTATTGGGAAAACCTTGGATACATGAAGCAGGGGCAGTCACTTTGACACTTCACCAGAAGCTAAAGTTTGTCAAGAACGACAAGTTGGCCACAGTATACGGAGAACAAACTTTAATCGTGAGTAACCTATCATCATTCTCCTATTTAGAATCAGAGGAGGTTGTTGGAACTCAATTTTAAGCACTCTCGGTGAGCAATGAGAATCACCAAGAAAAAGGAACGTCAATTTCCTCGTACAAAGACGCTCTCCAAATAATGGGAAACAGTGACATAAAAGGATGGGGGCAATATGTGGTTCCTGTTGATAACAAGACAAGAAAAGGTCTCAGTTTTTCTCCAGCACTTACCAAGACTACAAAAAGGGATGAAAGCTTTTGTCTCATTCAAGATTTCTTCCACAATGGAGGTTTCCTCCACCCGATTTCCCAAGAAGTCCACACCATCGAGGAGAACAACTCTTCTGATATAGATGAAGATTGGAAATCCTATTTCAATGATGAAGGTTATATATCTCAAGAAGAAACATACATGCCATTTTGCTCTCCAAAGCAAAGTCTTAGATATATACCAAGATTAGACGTCAGAATGATCTACGGAGATTGCGATCCCGAAGGATGCCGTGCTCCACCCAACTTATTAGAGGAGGATACTCTGATGAAAGACAACTTCTATTACAACTCATATGATCGCATGGATGATTTTCCCATTTAGAAACCTTACATGTGTTATTTATGTGCTTTTGTGGTTGGCATTTATTTTGCTAAAACTATTATAGCAGCAAGATGTTGAATCATAATATTCTAAGTGGCTGCTTTCAACATGTCGAATGAAGATGTTCCATGGCAGCTCATAGGACCTGTCGAATGCGCTGTGAAGATAGTTTTAATGCAGATTCTGTTACTATGATTTGTTACTGAATATTCTGTGAATATTTGGTTATCCTATGTGGCATCCAAAGCATTTTTGGATTGTGTTTATTTGTTGGTTTTCGGATTTGCTGTTGTTTCTAATTATGGAGACAAAATAGGAAACTTTGGATTTAAGACCTATTTTGTTGGAGTTATTTTTGCAGATTTGTGAGTAGTCTATTTGCTGCGTTTTTGAAGCCCAATTCAGTCCAAATTAATTGCTATATATTGAGTGATGTAAACCTAGTTTTATGTGTCGAACTTACATGTATTTTTAAGGTTGTGTGCTTGTATTTTGGGAGCCTAACTGGTATCTTATGATAACAGTATAAGGACTGTAGTGTAAGTTGTGTAAGGTTTCTCATAAGCTTTTAAGCATTGAGTGGTTGTGTGTTAATTCTCATAAGCAGTGAAGTATTGAGAATTTATGTTTCGACCATTGTTACTTGTCTTGTAAGGAACCAGTCACGGGTTGTGATTGAAGAGGGATTTGAGGAGGGCCTCATACCTAGGGGAGTCTTAGGTAGAAGTCATAGGAAGGGTAGTGATTAAGTGAGCTGATTGAACCGGGTGTGGTTATCAGTGAATTGATATTATCGTATATTGATTTCATCCCTGGCTTGGTAGCCCCCAGATGTAGGATAGTTAGATCCGAACTGGGTTAACAATTTCTGGTGTTCTTTACATTTTCTGCACACTATTGTATTGAAATTGTTCATTGTTGTCGTATATCAGTGTCTCTACATCTCGATAGGACATCTGATATATAGGCCAGAATTTTAATTGGCATCAAGAGCAGGCACCCTTAGTTGTTTCTGGGTGAGATTCAGGGAAGGTACTTTCTGGTACAATGGACAGGGATGGAGGAGCTCTGAATAAACCACCTCTGCTGGATGGTTCAAACTATGAGTATTGGAAACCTAGGATGATAGCTTTCATCAAGTCCATGGATGATCAAGCATGGAAAGCTGTTCTCAAAGGTTGGGAGCCTCCAAAGGTAAAAGATGGAGAAGGAAATCTTACTGATGTTCTGAAGGAAGAAGAGGACTGGGATGATGCTGACTACAAAGGGTCTGTTGGAAATTCTAAAGCCATGAATGCATTGTTCAATGGTGTCAACAGAAATATCTTCAGGTTGATTGAGCATTGTAGTATTGCCAAAGAGGCTTGGCATTTCTTGAAAGTCACACATGAAGGAACCTCAAAGGTGAAGTTGTCAAAGCTTCAACTCATCACTTCCAAGTTTAAAAATCTGAAGATGAAGGAAGATGAGAGTATTCATGACTTCCACATGAATATCATTGAGATAGCAAATGCCTCAAGTGCTTTAGGAGAAAAGATGTCTGACGGCAAGCTGGTCAGGAAGATTCTCAGGTCTCTACCTAAGAGATTTGATATGAAGGTCACTGCTATAGAGGAAGCTCAGGACATTGACAAGATGAAGGTGGATGAGCTTATGGGATCACTCCAAACTTTTGAGTTAGGATTCAGTGAAAAGGCTGAAAAGAAGAAGAGTATAGCATTTGTGTCGAATGCTGATGACTCAGATGATGAAGGAAAACTGGTCAAAGATGAAGATGTGTCCAAAGAGCTAGTGTTGCTTGGAAGACAATTTAATAAAGTGTTGAAAATGATGGACTGGAAGTCAAGAGAAAATGTTCAAAACAAGTCTCTCGAAGGGAAGAGAGTTCAATGCTATGAATGTGAAGGATTTGGGCACGTAAAAAATGAGTGTCCCACTTATCTCAAAAGACAGAAGAAGGGATTATCTATGACATGGTCAGAAGATGATTCTGAAACTGAAGCTGATGAGAAATCTGCAAAGTTGTGCATTGAACATGAAGAAGTATGTCAGCAGAAAGAAGAACAAGCATGTGTTATTGTTCATTTAAAAGCTGAGAATACTGAGCATGTGTCTACTATAGTTGATCTACAAAGTGAAGTAAATGTTTTGAATTCAAAACTGGACAACATGATCAAAAATGTCAGAATGTTAAATGGGAGTTCTGATGTACTTGATGAAATTTTGAAGTCAGGAAGAGATGCTAGAAATGTCAGTGGTATAGGATTTGAAGGTACAAATGAATTAGATGAAGGAAAGAAATCTGAGGAAGTACCCGTTCAAGATAAGAGAAGTTTGAAAATGTCGAATAACATGTTGCAACATCCTCCCAGACATCAGAAGAAGTTCATAAAGAAAAAGAAACAAAGATGGACATGCTACCATTGTGGGAAGTTTGGTCATATAAAAGCTTTTTGCTACAAGCTACATGGTTATCCCAAACCCATGCAACAATATAGTAGAAAAAAGAGCAGGGTTGAAACAAAAAGGATATGGACTTCGAAGGATACTGTAAAAGAACATAGGGACTACAAGTCTTTCAGAGTCTCTACAGATGAAAAATAGTTCTTTGATAGTGGATGTTCTCGACATATGACTGGTGTTAGTAGATATATGTCAGATGTTAAGTATCATGCTCCTAATGAGGTGATTTTTGGTAATGGATCAAAAGGAAAAGTGCTTGGTGTTGGAAGAGTGGATTGTCCGGGACAGCCAATTCTGGAAGAAGTATTACTTGTTGAAGGATTAGATACTAACCTAATAAGCATAAGTCAGTTCTGTGATCAAGGTCTTAGGGTCATCTTTACAAACTACGAATGTTTAATAATGGATGAAAAGAATTCTGTTGTTATGAGAGGTGAAAAAACCTCAGAGAATTGCTATTTGTGGAAAGATGAAAGCACTATTGTGAAAGTGTTAAACCAAAGAACTTGTGAATGGCACGTGTATAAGGACCCATTTCCAAAACTTATAAATAGCCCAGCTAACACATTCCAACTTCAATCCTACAGTGCAAAAACTTCATCTGACCTATTCTTTCAAAACTCTTCTCCGCTAGGGTTTGCTCTTACTCTCTTCAATACTGCATTTTGTGAGCAACAAAAAATGTCTCAACATCATGATTCTCCTGCTGATTCAAGAACTTCTCAAGTCAATGATGAAGACTATGATCCTCACCGAATGATCAAACTCACAGACCTTGTTCTTGATATCGCCCCGTTGAATGTTGTTCCTGCTGACACTTGAGGTGAGCAACCAGTTTCCCACTCTGTGAATGAAAGTATGTCAAGTAAAAAGTCTAAACCCCTTTCATCTAGGAAGAAATACAAAATGATTACTAGGTTTTATTCTGATAAGATAAGCCCTAGAAAAAATGTTACTGATAAGAATTCAAATAGGAGGGTGGATGAAACTAAGAATGATAGTAGGACTCTTGATGATAATGTTTTCAGTAGAGATCAGAGTCTTAGAAGATTATATATCTCAAGAAGGTTATATATCTCAAGAAGAAACATACATGCCATTTTGCTCTCTAAAGCAAAGTCTCAGATATATACCAAGATTACCGTCAGAATGATCTACGGAGATTGCGATCCCGAAGGATGTCGTGCTCCACCCAACTTATTAGAGGAGGATACTCTGATGAAAGACAACTTCGATTACAACTCATATGATCGCATGGATGATTTTCCCATTTGGAAACCTTACATGTGTTATTTCTGTGCTTTTGTGGTTGGCATTTATTTTGCTAAAACTATTATAGCAGCAAGATGTTGAATCATAATGTTCTAAGTGGCTGCTTTCAACATGTTGAATGAAGATGTTCCATGGCAGCTCATAGGACATGTTGAATGCGCTGTGAAGACAGTTTTAATACAGATTCTGTTACTATGATTTGTTACTGAATATTCTTTGAATATTTGGTTATCCTATGTGGTATCCAAAGCATTTTTGGATTGTGTTTATTTGTTGGTTTTCGGATTTGTTGTTGTTTCTAATTATGGAGACAAAATAGGAAACTTTGGATTTAGGACCTATTTTGTTGGAGTTATTTTTGCAGATTTGTGAGCAGTCTATTTGCTGTGTTTTTGAAGCCCAATTCAGTCCAGATTAATTGCTATATATTAACTGATGTAAACCTAGTTTTATGTGTCGAACTTACATGTATTTTTAGGGTTGTGTGCTTGTATTTTGTGAGCCTAACTGGTATCTTATGATAACAATATAAGGACTGTAGTGTAAGTTGTGTAAGGTTGATCATAAGCTTTTAAGCATTGAGTGGTTGTGTGTTAATTCTCATAAGCTGTGAAGTATTGAGAATTTGTGTTTCGACCATTGTTACTTGTCTTGTAAGGAACCAGTCACGGGTTATGATTGAAGAGGGATTTGAGGAGGGCCTCATACCTAGGGGAGTCTTAGGTAGAAGTCATAGGAAGGGTAGTGATTAAGTGAGCTGATTGAACCGGGTGTGGTTATCAATGAATTGATACTATCGTATATTGATTTCATCCCTAGCTTGGTAGCCCCCAGATGCAGGATAGTTAGATCCGAACTGGGTTAACAATTTCTTGTGTTCTTTAAATTTTCTGCACACTATTGTATTGAACTTGTTCATTGTTGTCGTATATCAGTGTCTCGACATCTCGATATGACATCTGATATATAGGCCAGAATTTTAACATGGAAGACTCAGGGAAAAAGGGTTAGCCGGATAATGCATATCTACTGAATGACTTTGAGAAAAATACACCTATTCTCCCAGAGTCATGGAATCCTTACCCAGAACATTCCGAAGATGTCCAACGCCACGTTGGTGAATTTTCAAAGATCGTAGGACAAGAATTTATCAACTTTGCATTTTGTGAGGTCAATGCCATTGAAGAAGATGACTCATCTATCCCCTCAGAAACTTGGGATACTTTGGGGAAGCCAAGCGACAAGTATGACTTTCTTGTGAAGTACACTTCTCCCGAAAGCTCTCGCATCAGATATGAGGACATCCAGCCAACTGGATGGGGAGATCCTCTTAAAAATGAAAATACTATTGAAGAAATAATAGAGGAATCCTCTTATGATAACGCTGCATGGGAAGAAGACTCTAGTGATCCAACTCCGCTAGAGATCAGTGTTATTACTAAAGACAATCCTGGAAGAAAAATACCGAACTTTGTGATCCACAAAGGAGTTCATCGCCATTGGGTTGCGGTCGATGTCCCGAATGATGTTCATAAATCAAAGTAATTGCCTTGTCTTTGTTTTGACCTTTCACTTTGCCCGGGTGAAAAGGATGTTTTATAGGGCTTGTTTTTCTGTAAATGTCCCTCTTCGCTTTACCCAGAGCGAAAAAGTTTTGTTTTATAGGGTTGTGTTTCAAGAATCAACAAATCATAAATACATAATGTCATTTTGAATTCCTGCATTTATTGATATTTTCACTTTTCGCTTTTCCAGAAAATGATAATCCTAAAAAACAGACCAAAATAAAAACAAGCGTTTTCAAAAAAAATACACTGCACACACTTTTGCATTCTCTTTGTCTTTTCTAAAAAAGGAATCATCACGTCATGCATATTACTTGTTTTAAACCCCATGAAACATACGACCCAATGCCTTCTCCCAACTTTTGAAGCCGAAGAAGAAAGGGTCGAAGAATGAGTGTAGCGAGCAATTTTTGTCGGTGACGTGATCACCTTATCCCTGAAGTTTGGGTTTTCCTCCTCGAGGAGAAAGGGTGCTACTTTTTGATTTCTTATTTATCTCGTGAAGCTGGAATGGAAAGGGAAGCTATCTAAAACTAACCTTGCACGCGAATGTTTAACGGAACAAATGCTTTAAAGAGATTGGGGGTCCGGGGTCAGGTTATACAATGGGTAGTTGTCAATTACCCATCCTATATGTGGTTATCCACAGGATGTTAGCTTTTAGGTTTCGCTTTATAATTGATAGTGTTTATCTGCTGATGGGTTGGGAAAGTTTCTTGGGAAAGATGAGTGAGTGAGTGAGTTTTTGTTGATGTTCAGGTTTTCCCGATGTTTTTGGTAAGGTACTGGACCTAAGTTTTGATTGATGTGTAAAGGTACTGGACCTAGAGTTTTTGATTGGTATGCTCGCTAATATTTCACAATCTTATGCCTACGAATTCCCGTTTAAACGAAACGGGGAAATCAGAGCAAATCGTAGTTCCTCCTATTCTAAGGGAGGAAAAAGGTGTTTTGGTGTCTTGTTCAAAGCCCAAGATTGAAGCTAAAAGGGTATTTGTGTCTTGTTTAATTCCCAAGATTGAAGCTAAAAGGGTAATTTGTGTCTTGTTCAAAGCCCAAGATTGAAGCTAAAAGGTTTGACTGAGAGAGAATTTGTCATCTCTAAAGAGAGATTGTTGACTTTTGTGTGCCTTGATCAAAGCACAAGGTTGATGCTAAAAGGTTGATTGACTCTACTGGGGAAGTCCTTATACAAAGCCTAAGAGGAGGCTAAGGATGACTGACTCAACAAGAGAGTGTTTATATATGTCTTGTACAAAGCCCAAGATTGAGGCTAAAAGAGACTGACTCTTTGGGGATATCATTATACAAAGCCTAAGAGGAGGCTAACAGTTTGACTTTTCCGGGGAAAATGTTATTTTTGTCTTGTACAAAGCCCAAGATTGAGGCTAAAAGGGATTTTTTACTCCGTTGGGGAGGTTTATATGTGTCTCGTACAAAGCCCAAGATGGAGGCTGAAATGAGTTTGTCTCAACAAGAGATCGCTTTTATATGTCTTGTACAAAGCCCAAGACGGAGGCTAAAAGAGTTGACTCAACAAGAGAGTCTTGCAAAGGTGATTGACCCAACAAGAGAGTCTGAAAGTTGATTGACTCAACAAGAGAGTCTTTTATACTCAACAAGAGAGTGATTTGTTGTCTCGTACGAAGCCCGAGATTGAGGCTAAAAGGAGATTGACCTAACAAGAGAGTCTTTTATACTCAACAAGAGAGTGCTGAAAGGTGATTGACTCAACAAGAGAGTTTGAAAAATGATTGACTCAACAAGAGAGTCCGAAAAGTGATTGACTCAACAAGAGAGTCTGAAAAATGATTGACTCAACAAGAGAGTCTGAAAAGGTTAGCTCCGCTGGGGGAGGATCATTGTACAAAGCCCAAGAGGAGGCTGACTGTGTTGAGGAAAGATCAGTATACAAAGCCTAAGAGGAGGCTATCTTACTGTTGCGGATTAGATCCATAGGCAGGCCCAAGGGTGGGGAATTCCCATGAGAGAGACCGGGTTTTTGCTGGAGATTTATCCAGAGTGATTGGTGTTTTTTCTTATGTTTGAAAGGAACTTGAGAATGTCTTTGAGACTCAAAGGGGTTTATACTGTCCAAGTCTACTGGTGTTAGAGAGTTTTATCTTTTGTAGAATGCCGGAAAGAGGGCAAGGGCATTAAGGGATGAGAATCAACCCTAAGGTGATTTTACCTCTCTCAACGATGTCTTAATCCACTATTCAATCAAATCAGTACAATGCACTAGCCAAAATGCTGGTGACTAACACAACCTCTAAAACTCTCAAGTTTTAGACTTCTCAAATAATACAACCTCACAGGTCTTACTCAAGGAACAACCTCTAAGACTACACGTCCTAGATTTCTCAAGAAATACAACCACACGGTATTTCTCAAGGAACACAAACCTAAGTTTGAATAAATTTCATTTACAGACAAGTGCTTCTATACAAGCTGAAAATGTAAACACGTTTCGACCAGAATGACTTAAGAAAGATTTAGAAAGAGTATTGCAGTAGCGTTCGTGTGTATCTTTCTTCAAGTCTTTTGCTTCTTTTATAGCCGTGTAGAAAGAGCCGTTGAAGTGTAATCATTATAGCTAACTAGGCCGGCGGCTAGAAGCGTGAGGACAAATAAAAACTTTTGATATATATAATGCAGGGAAAATAACATATTTTAAAGATAACTTATCCTTCGTATGAAGTACTCCCCCTGAGTCTTAGACTTGATGAATTTCTGTGCTTGGGCTCCCCCTGACTTTAATAGGTCCTGAGCTCTTAGTCTTGATTCTCTTTTCAGCAGAGTTCTGATTTTCTTAATGAATCTTGATTTGGATCAGAATTCCTGGAAAAGAAAAACACTCTAATAGAAATAACAGTTTATCTGTTAGCATGTAAACAACGTTGTTTTTTAGAGATTGACTATGGAATCAAAATATCACATTCATATTACTTCTCCCCCTTTTTGTCATAGATCAAAAAGAATAGTGGTAAATGGGTGAAAAACAAGGATCTTAAAGATAAAAGAGACGTAGATTTTAGGTGCTTCCAGAGGACATCTTGTCCCATATTTTCTAAAGCATGCCCTGAAGATTAGCATTGACAGTCTTTTGTTCCTCAAAGTTTTCTCTGAACTTCTGTTGTTCTTCTCTGATTTCTCCAATTGTGTTTTCCAAACGCTTAACAGCAGGATCAGATGCCGTATCTTGCTTGGCCTTTTCCATGGCTTCATCTTCTTGTGCTATTCTGGCTTCTTCAGTAACCTTTTCTGCAAAAAGTCTATCTTTCTCAGCAGCCTTTTCTTCAACTTCTTTCTGCTTTGCAGCCAAGAACTTAAGTATCCTGATCCGCTCTTCAGCTTCTGCTCTTTCCTTTGCCCGTTGAATTCCAGCAGAGATGGTTGCGTCTGAGAAGCTTACAATCCTTGCAAGTTCAATATCCAACCATTTCTGGAAGTTTTTACAAGAGCTTTCAAGCTCCAAGGGCTTGGCGCTTATGTTGAAATCTTTTCTTAAGTTAGCAAACTTGTTTAATGCCTTCTCACTAAATTGACCTATGCATTCTTCAAAATATTTTGGAGGTGGTATGTTATAGATAACCAAAGCAAGGTCAGGCTTGACAGAATTTGTTTCAGGTGGTGTTTGCTGAGATGAAACGATCTTAGTAGGAGCATGTTCATTAATTGTTTGATCAATAGGATATGTCACTTCTATAGTGTCTGAGCCTATGAGTGATTCAGGGGTGAGAATCTCTAGAGATTCAGAAATTGTATCCTCAGAGATAGACTCAATGCTGAGGGTTTGAGATTCAGAGATTAGGTTCATGGAACTTTGTTTATTTGGCTGAATGATTGACGAAGTTATTGACTAAGTGTAGGTAGGAATGGCTTCAGTCAAGATAGGGGTACTGATTGATGAGTTGGGTAAAGATTGGATAGTGGTAGTTAGAGGAGGAATTGAAAAAGATGGTGGTTTAAACTTCACCTGTGGATTGGAGGTAGGAATGGTGGTTTGAGATGATGATGGTGCAGTGACAGTCTCAGTGACATTCATGGACCCAGAAGAATTGATAGCCGATTTATTAATTTTCTCAAGAAGAAGAGATTCCAGTCTAGAAGTTTTGGAGGCTTCAGTTTCATCCTTTTTCTTCTTCTTAGGCTCAGCATCCTCTTCAGTTTGCTTCCTCTTACTCCTGGTGATGTATTTTGATTTAGGAACGACATCTTCAACTCTAGATTTTGGAATGTCATGCCCTTTATAGCTACAAACGAAGCAATTGCTGTTGGATTATCTTCTTTTTGATAGTAGGGGTAGTTCGTTACTGGACATCTATTTTTTATCACAGTGTCCAGAGGGATAGATATGGGTTTCACATCAACACTTGTAATCATTTTCATATGCTTAAGGTTCACAGCATTGAAGGCTTCTCCTACTTTGCCAGTCAGATAATCTATGTATTTAGCTTCCTTGACTAGATACTCCACTAGGCCGTATTCAACAAGGATATCAGAGAGAAGTCTTCCAAAAGGAATGTAGTTTACAATCTTCCTATCTGGTGAAGCTGTTGTTCTTGTCTTGCGCACTATATCTCTCAGGTAGTAGAATAGAATGGATGGAAGACACATTTTCTCATTCTTGTGCTAGTAATACAGCATGTACTTTTGATTTGTGTTGAAGAAATCTGCAGCACGCTTTAGAGGTCTTGGATTGATACATCCAAGAATAATTTTATGCCAGATTCTCAGATTGTCACGCAGATTCTTGCTTTTGTACTCTGTAGTCCCAGGTTAACAATTTTTGAAAATAGCTTTGTTGATGACAGAGTCAGATATTTCAGTTTTTCCATAAACTCTTTTTCCTTCCAAGAATTGCATCCTTAGTAGGTCTGAAATAGATATTTCAGTGATAATGATCTTTTGATCCATAACAAAAGATACAACATGAAGATTGTCTGTTTCAGCGTGTCTCCAGAATTCCTTTACTAGGTCATCAAAGGTTGGTCCTCTAACTCTGTCAAAGTAACTTTTACACCCTTGAGTACTTAGTTGATCAGTTAGGTTAAACCCATTATCGCGAAGATTGTCGAAGTCGACATATATCTCTTTCAGAACAATTAGTTCATCTGCATGCACAACACAAGTGACAGAGGAATTTCTCTGTGTTACATGGTTTGCATCGATAGTGGGAAGAGATAATGGAGTTGAATCGATCGTCGCGGTGGTCGAAGAGGTTATAGAAGGTGTAATAGATGAAGATGGTAGCTCTTGAGAGGGATTCAGTTACGCTTCAAATTCTTTGGAGAGGAGAACAGTTTCTCGTTGAATGATGTTTGTCATGATGATAGGTAAGATCAGAGAGGATGAAAATAGGGATTTGAGTTGGTTTGAAGGAGATAGAGAAAGAAAAACGATTAGGGTTTTTAGAGTTTCCTTTTGAGTGAGAGTGGGAATAGGAATGGTTTTTTTTTTTGAAAATTTAAGGAGATAGACACCGTACAGGGGAAAAGTGAATAAATGTAATAAAGTTTTGAGTCAATCTCAAGAAAATTACTGTTCATTTGATTTGAATAAATATAGTGAATTAGATATAATCTAATCACATGCAGTATTTATTTGCTAATCAAATGACACGTCAAAACTGACTTAGAAAAAATTTATCAGAACTGAGACACATCTCACAAAAGTGATTCTGATGATTTTAAAAATACTTATTTCCTCTGACTAAACACATTTGGTTCTGAAATAATCTCATTCTGAACAGTACTCCATTTTCAGATGTTTTAAAATAATTTGAAATCTATCTTCAGCTAAGGGTTTTGTAAAAATATCAGCCCATTGATGGTCTGTATCAATAAATTTTAAGCATAAGGTTCCCTTCTGAACATAGTCTCTGAGAAAATGGTGTTTTATTTTAATGTGTTTAGCCCTAGAATGTAAAATTGGATTTTTACTTAAACAAATAGCAGCAATATTATCACAGAAGGTATGAATGTTACTCTCATATATCTGATAATCTTCCAGCTGATTTTTCATCCAAAGCATTTATGTAGTGCATAGAGAGGCGGAGATGTATTCAGATTTTGTTGTAGAGAGAGCAATTGTAGATTGCCTCTTACTTGACCATGAGATTAGATTGTTCCCTAGGAACTGACAGTTTCCAGATGTGGTCTTTCTTTCCAATCTGTCTCCAGCATAGTCTGCATCGCAGTAACCAGAAAGAGTGTACTCTGATGTTTTCTCATACATCAAGCCAAGGTTAGTTGTTCCTTTCAGATACCTTAGAATTCGTTTAACAGCAGTTAAATGAAATTCTCTTGGATCTGATTGGAATCTAGCACATAAATGCACACTGAATAATATATTAGGTCTAGAAGCAGTTAGATATAAGAGAGAGCCTATCATACCACGATAGAGCTTCTGATAAACCTTAACTCCTATTTCTTCTTTTCCCATTATACATGTTGGATGCATTGGTGTTTTAGCTGTATTACAATCCATCATGTTGAATTTCCTCAGAAGTTCTTTTGTGTACTTACTTTGATGAATGTAAGTGGCCTCTGGTTTCTAATCGATTTGAATTCCCAGGAAGTACCTTAACTCACCCATCAGACTCATTTCAAATTCTGCTTGCATTAACTTTGAAAATTCTTCACATAAAGAGGGGTTAGCAGAACTAAAAATGATATCATCAACATAGATTTGAACTATAAGAATATCTTTCTTATATGTTTTATAGAAGAGAGTTGTGTCAACCTTTCCTCTGGTGAAATTGTTTTCTAAAAGAAATTTGCTCAATCTATCATACCAAGCTCTGGGAGCTTGTTTTTAACCATAGAGTGACTTTTTGAGTTTAAAAACAAAATCTGAATTTTCTGAATTTTCAAAACCAGGAGGTTGTTTGACATAGACTTCTTCTGATATATAACCATTTAAGAATGCACTCTTAACATCCATCTGATATAGGGTGATGTTATGATTTACTGAAAAGGAAATTAATAACCGTATTGCTTCAAGTCTGACGACCAGAGCAAAGGTTTCATTGTAATCAATTCCTTTTTGTTGACTGTATCCTTGAGCAACAAGTCGTGCCTTGTTTCTGACAACTTCTCCCTTCTAATTTAGCTTATTCCTGAATACCTACTTGGTTCCAATAACATGATTATTCTTAGGTTTTGGAACTAGATCCCAAACGTCATTCTTTGAGAATTGATTCAGTTCTTCTTCCATATCCAGAACCCAGTCCTTGTCTATAAGAGCTTCTTCAACTGTAGCTGGTTTGATTAACGACACCAGTCCCAAGAGTGTTTCTTCTGATGGTCTGAAGGCTGATATGGTTCTGATTGGAGCGTCCTTGCTACCCAGAATTAGTTCCTCAGGATGAGAAGTAGACATTCTTCTTTTCTTTTGATGTGGAGTATTCTGAGTTGCATCAGTGGTATCCGGCGTATGATCTTACTGGTCTTTAACTTCATCTGCCTTTTCTTTAGGTTCTGAGAAGCTAATTTCCAAATCTGCAAGTTTTTCAACTAGATCTGACATTTCAGAGTCAGTCTTGTCATCGAATCTAACATGAATTAATTCTTCCACAATCCGTGATTCTGTGTTATAAACTCTGTAGCCTTTTGAGTGTTCAGAGTATCCTAACAGCAGCCACTTCTGTGCTTTGGAGTCAAACTTGCCAAGATTCTCTTTAGTATTAAGCATAAAACAAGTACATCCAAACGGATGAAAGTAAGAAATATTAGGAATCTTTTTCTTCCACAATTCATAGGGAGTTTTATTCAAGATAGGTCTAATAGAGATTCTATTTTGAATATAACATGATGTGTTAATTGCTTCTGCCCAAAAGTGTTTAGCCATGTCAGTTTCTTGGATCATGGTGCGGGCCATTTCTTGTAAAGTTCGGTTCTTTCTTTCTACAACTCCATTTTGTTGTGGAGTTCTAGGACAAGAAAAATCATGGGATATCCCATATGAATAAAAAAGGTTTTCAAAGTCTTTGTTTTCAAATTCTCCACCATGATCACTTCTGACTTTGACGATTTTGCAATTTTTCTCATTTTGTACTTGAGCGCAGAAGGAAGTAAACACAGAATGTGACTCATTCTTGTGCTTTAAGAATTTCACCCATGCCCAACGACTGTAATCATCAACGATGACTAGTCCGTATTTCTTACCATTGATAGAGGCAATTTTCACTGGTCCAAAAAGATCAATGTGAAGAAGTTCTAACGGTCTGGAGGTGGAAACAATATTCTTTGCTTTAAAAGAGGTTTTTGAAAACTTGCCTTTCTGACACGCTTCACAAAGAGCATCTGAAGAATACTTCAGATTTGACAAGCCTCTGACAAGTCCAAGCTTGTTCAGCTGAGAAATTCTTCTCAAGCTAACACGACCAAGATGTCTGTGCCAGACCCATTGCTCTTCATTTACAGAAAGAAGACATTTTACATTTTGATGTTTTAAATCTGATAATTTAATTTTGTACGTATTTTTCTTCCTCTTTCCGTTGAACAGGACATATCCATCCTTTTGACTTACAGCTTTACAGGATGTTTGATTAAAAATAACGGCATAACCATTGTCACTAAGTTGACTAATTGACAATAGATTATGCATTAGACCTTCAACTAACAGAGCATTATTAATAGAAGGAAGCTTACCATTTCCAATAGTTACGGAACCAATAATTCTTCCTTTCTGATTTCCTCCGAAACCGACGACACCTTCGGGTTTAAGTTTCTGATCTTGGAACATATGCCTTTCTCCCGTCATGTGTGTAGTGAGCGATTTTGGACGCGGTTCTTAAGCGCTGGTCGCTCTCTGCGGTTTGAGCTTACTACAGGTCGATTCATTTTTTATCCTATTAAAGTTGATGAAGGAATGGAAATAGATGTCTCCAATTAACCCTGCTTGCATACTAAGTTTAAACAGGGGTCTGTTAGGTTATGGATGCTATCAATGTGGGGGGGGCCTTTGTACTGGTTATTTGTATTTTCGCCAATACGGTTTTCTTTCTTTTCCTTTGGACAGAAGGTTTCTGGTGGGGAACAAGGATTAAGATGTTAAGACTGATGCTTTTTGATAGGTATGTGAGAGTATGGGATTTTGGTTTTTTGTTGATTGTGCTCGCTAAGATCTTTTCTTTCGATCTTATGCCTACGTATTCCCGTTTACCGAAACAGGGAAATCAGAGCGTTCGTAGTTCCTCCTATTCTATGGGAGGAAATGGGTGTTTTTGGTGTCTTGTTCAAAGCCCAAGACGTGAAGCTAAAGGTGTTTGTATCTTGTTCAAAGCCCAAGATGTGAAGCTGAAGGGTCTATTTGTGTCTTGTTCAAAGCCCAAGACGTGAAGCTGAAGGGCCTCGACTTTAGAGAGAATTTGTCATCTCTAAAGAAGGGTTTGTCTGTCACAACTGTTGGGTGACTGGTTATAAAGGAGAATTACTTTAACCGGGATACGCGGATCCTAGCAATGCCATAATTTTCCTTTATAGCGGTTTTTAACCTGAAGGAGAAGACTTTAACTCAGTGTAGAGATATGCTATCTTTCCTTAGGAATTTCTCATGCTAAAAGAGGGACAGTGGCATGGATGTAGATGATCCAGAGGCTTGTCGCGTACAGCAATTAGATGAAGGGGAAGGAGTTATTGATGTTTGTGTACTGTGAACGAGGCACAACTTTGATGCTAAAAGGTTGATTGGATCAACCAGTGATTTTCTTATACAAAGCCTAAGAGGAAGCTATTGGCCCAACAAGAGGGAGTTTTTATGTGTCTCATACAAAGCCCGAGAGAGAGGCTAAAAGGGTTGACTCAATAGGATAATCTTTTATACTCAACAAGAGAGTGATTTTGTATCTCGTACGAAGCCCGAGATGGAGGCTGAAAGTTCGACTCAACAAGAGAGTCTTTTATACTCCGCAAGAGAGTGTTTTTTGTATCTTGTACGAAGCCCGAGATGGAGGCTAAAAGTTTGACTCAACAAGAGAGTCTTTGTATCTCGTACGAAGCCCGAGATGGAGGTGAAAGGGGTGATTGACTCAACGAGGGAGTCTCTTATGTGTCTCGTACAAAGCCCGAGAGAGAGGCTAAACGTTGTTTGACTCAACGAGGGAATCTTTTGGTATCTCGTATAAAGCCCGAGATAGAGGCTAAAATTGTTAGCTCCGCTGGGGAGAATCATTGTACAAAGCCCAAGAGGAGGCTAACTTCACTGAAGAAGGATCATTATACAAAGCCTAAGAGGAGGCTATGGTTACTGTTTCAGTTGAGTGACAGGTCCAGTATACTGACCTTAAAGAGAAAATCAGTTCTTATATGAGTAATGATGTACTCAGGGATTTGATTTGAAGATCAGGGATATTTCCTTTTCTTTAAGGAAATGGGAAATCCCAAGGGTATTGAGACTGTCTGAGTCTACGGGTTTCCTTCCTATTTAACAAAGGGGTCACTTGAGAATGTCTTTGAGACTCAAGGAAATTAGACTGTCCAAGTCTAGAGTTTTATCTTTTGTACTATGCTTTGAGAAACAGTAGTAGACTCTATGACAGGACTGTTCTATAAAGATGACTAAGTTCTGTTCCTATACCTTTAGGAGGTCTTCGGGACAATTTGTATGAAGCCCAAGGGGAGGCTAGAGACTTTTAAGAGCCGAGAGGTCCTTGTACGAAGCCCAAGAGGAGGCTATCATTCCCGGAGGAAGAGATCATTATACGAAGCCTAAGAGGAGGCGGTGAATACTTCTAAGAAGCCCATGGGTCCTTGTACAATTCCCAAGAGGAGGCCGATGCTTTTAAGAAGCCCGTGGGTCCCCAAACCCCGAGAAATTCAAGGCAAGCTATTCACAAGGAATAGATCAAGTCAGGAAAGTTCGAGAATTTGGAAGAAACTCAAAGATGCCATTCACGGAGAATACATTCATCTCTGGGAGTAGAGTTTCTTGACGATTCCTAATGAGGACAGCCGAAGAGAAGACTGTATCTGGTGATCCTATTGGGGATCTAGTTGTCTATTTCTACGAATAAACGAAACGGCGTCACCTAGTTCTAGACGTAGTTGCCGGGGAAACTCTAAATATCTATACTATTATTACACAGTTGATATGAGTTTATGAAAGAAGACTTACAGCAAAACAGCCCCACAATACAGTTATATGTATATGAAAGCGGTAAATGAAAGCAATAACCACTTACTCGGTTATAGAGCTTCCATGCTGTTTGGTTAGTTGTTCAACAAAGAAAGATTGAAAACAACAGTATAATTCAAAATCAAAGGAGAAAGTGCTTTGAAAAAGAAAGATTTGGGGCTTACAGCTCAAGGAGAGGCCCAGGGTTTTATCAGTGAGCGCACTATTTGAATTTGTACAGAGGGACTTATACAAGTGACTGTGGCCCAAAATGTTTTCTATACAAAGGGATGGGTCTTACACTCTCTCAAGAGGCCCAAAATTTTTAAAGAAAAAGAGTGGGGCTTATAACACGAGGGTAGGCCCGATTGATTTTTTCGTTTAAAATGGCGATCACGCCGAGGTTTTCTTTTAACGCAGAGGGATTTATACAATAAGTGAGGCCCAAAAATATTTTGGTTAAAAGGGGATTGGGTCTTACACTCTAATAGAGGCCCAAAAGTTTTGAATGGGCCTTATAGCTCAAGGAGAGGCCCAAGGGTTATTTTTCAAAAGGCGACGATCGCGCCGTTTGTTTTTTACGGTATCGGGACTTATACAATACACTGAGGCCCAAAATGATTTGGTCAAAAAAGGATTGGGTCTTACACTCTATTAGAGGCCCAAAAGTTTGAATGGGTCTTATAGCTCAAGGAGAGGCCCAAATGGTTTTTCAACGGATGATGATCGCGTCGAACTTTTTGAAATACAACGGGACTTATACCATAAGTGAGGCCCAAAATAGGTTGTATTTACAAAGGGTTGGGTCTTACACTCTATTAGAGGCCCAAAGAGTTTTTAGAAATAGGTCTTATAGCTCGAGGAGAGGCCCAGGTTATTTTTAAACTGGCGACGATCGCGTCGTTTATTTGAAAAATGTACAGGGGGACTTATACAACGAATGAGGCCCAAAATTATTTCTGTACAAGTGGGTTGGGTCTTACACTCTAATAGAGGCCCATGAGTGTTTGAAAAAGTTTGATGAGGGTTGAATTAATCAGAAACCCTAATTTCATTTTTTAAAGGGCATTTTTCAAAGAAAAATCAAGTAAAAAATGATAAAAAATATCAAATAAAATCATTAATCATGTTATAAATCGTGATTAAGGTTTATGAAAAAGTATTTTATCCACATGAATATTTAAAATCATTTTGATTTAAAAATCAAGAAAAAGAAATCATTTTAAAAGCATTTAAAACAATTTAAAACAATATTTTTGAATATATTAAAAATATATCAAATAATAATAATTTTTGTGATTTTTTGGTGGATTAAAATATTATGGAGTGTGAATAAGAAGTGTGTAAAACAGATTTTAAAAATGATAATTTTTGCTATGTGAAAGAATTGGTTGAGTTTTGAAGATAAACTAAGAAAAAGAGGAAAGATGTCACAACATCTCATTCGACATCTTTCATGAGTTTTCAACATCTTTTTTATCACACTTCCAACACCCATTGCTTTCTCAAATCTCAATGGTTTGAGACAAAATTTATATGCATCTGGCCCAGAATTTCACAAGGAATCCAATGGTGGTGGTAGTTTTTTCAGATCACACTCCTTCCTCAAAACCCGATAGTGGTTTTGAAAAGGACCTATAATTGCATTTTCTGCGCTACACTTTGATACAGGCATGGATTACATGGTGAATTAGCCCAAACACAACATATACAACATGTATGAGATGTGTATGATCAGTGGACTTCAAAGCAATGCATGATTTCAAGGATTCCAAGTTGTGATGCTTACCTCTTTTTGAGCTTTTTGGAGTTTTTGTGCAATCTGTCAAGCCTCTTGTTCCAGAAATGATTTGATACTTTAGACACACTCAAATGACCCCTTAGAAGCTTTTAGGATGATTGGAATCAACTGGTACCTGCAAAAACACAAACTGTCCCTTTCTTGCAAAAGGGGTTAAAAGTGACCAAAATAGCAACTCTCTCAAATGGTGTTCCAGATGTTGGGAACCATTTGGGACAGTTCAAGGATGATATTTGGAGTGTGTTTGAGGTTTTATCTGGTTTGGAAAGTGACTGAATCAAGACATGGGTTGAAAAATGCAAAAAAGTGCCATTTCGAGGTTTTGAGAAGTGACTTTGTGATTTTGTGATTACAGGTCACTTGTGATAGTTTTCACAGCTTACATATGATATTTATGAGATGTGTGTGTGATTAGTTTGAGTGGAATTGCTCTCTAACTCAAAAACTCAGAATTACTTGCTTTGGAAGGCAAATTTGAGGTGAAAGAAGAGATTTTGAGGAAAGCATATGTTTGATGGCTTTGGTATACTCAAACTGAACACCAATAAGCTCTATTTATAGTAGAGCAAGTTTGTTTTTGTAGCAACAGTGAATGGTGGCTGCAGCAGAGGTTTGGCCAATGTTGGCCAATGAAAATCCAAGTCTCCTCTAGCCATTGACTAGAGGTTAGAGCACAGAGCTTTGGTTCCCTACTTGTTGGAGGAATCTTGACTGAATTCAGTTGCAAATGTGTCAGTCCATGCCACCTCTAAGCATCTATTAAATGCTCCAATCCAAAATTGGAGTCTTGTCCCTCTTTTAGGGATTTTTAGGAATAGCATGCTACTTCTTGTTCCAAGGACTTTGGAGGCTTGGCTCAGTGATTGTCCCCTTTAGATTTGATCCTCAGAGTTGTCCAAAGTGATGAAAAGGCTTGGAAATTCGTGTGGTATAAGAAGTGTGCAAATCTGTCCTGAAACATGTCTTAAAAATCAGCTGCAGCAAGCCCTGTTGTAAAATTCATAACTCCCTGCTCGAGTATGCTACATGGACGTTCTAGGACTTTCTGGAAAGCTTAGATGACGTACTTTAACTTTGATGTTTGACTTTGGTCTTGGTTCAGCGTGCAAATTCATCAAAAATGGTCTTGAACTTGTGTAGTCAAATCTGTCCTAAAAGCTGTCATGAAAATTCTGCTTTATCAATGCTTCTTGCGAAAATCATATTTCCCTGCTCGAGTATGCTACAAGGACGTTCTATAACTTTATGGAAAGCTGAGACAACGTACTTCAACTTTGATGTTCAAGGTTTGGCTTGAATAAACTTGGATCATGGAGAAAAACAACCTTGAAGTTGGGACATTCTTGCTGGAAAAATATTAACGATGTCCTTTGAAATATTGAAACATTTGACAACTTTGATCATTAATAATTCCAAACTTTAATCACTTGTATATTTTAATCCACTATGATATTTTGAATTGAAGTGAATTGCATCTTTGATGCTTGTCTTGCATGGTGACAAAGCTTGAAAATTGGGTGGCACAAGAAAAGTGCACAAAATCTGTCCTAAAAAATCAGCTCGAGCAAGGCCTGTTGTGAGGTTCATAACTCCTTGCTCAAGTTGAATTAATGGGAGTTCTAATACATTTTGGAAAGCCCTAATGACATACTTTAACTTTGATGTTTGACTTTGGTCTTGGTTCAGCTTGCAAAGTCATCAAAAATGGTCTTGAACTTGTGTAGTCAAATCTGTCCTAAAAGCTGTCATGAAAATTCTGCTTTATCAATGCTTCTTGCGAAAATCATATCTCCCTGCTCGAGTATGCTACAAGGGCGTTCTAGGACTTCTGGAAACCTGAGATGATGTACTTCAACTTTCATGTTTGACTCCAGACCTGGTTCAACTTAGATCATGGAGAAAAACGTCCTTGAAGTTGGGGCATTCTTGCTGAAGAAAAATTAATGATGTCCCAATGCAATGTCAGAACATTGGACATTAAGAATTCCCAACTTTGATCACTTATATCTTTCAATCCTTATGATATTTTGAGTTGATTCCCTCTATAATGTTGAAGTATCAAATACCCTCTTTAAAAGTAGCCCTTACTCAAAATCAATGGATGCTTGGATCAATAGTTACAACCTTGAAAAGTTGTGCACTTGAACATGATTTTAACTTAGAAAAAATTTCTAAGTTTCTTTCAATTTGATCAATTTTTCAATTTTGCATGATTTCTTGATTTAAATTTGATCAAATTAAATCATCCATCATATTTTCTTGAGTAATTGCTTGTGAACGTCAAAGTTGACCAAAAGTCAAACTTTGACTTTCTGCGTCAGTTGACTTTGTATTAGATGAACTTAAGGCTTGATCCACCTGGAATTTTGCACTCTTGTGCCTAATTCTTGATGTGGGAGTCCTCTTGATCCTTTGTGGATGTTTAAGAGGTTAGACAAGTTGAAGATCATGTCATTCCTTGATTGATCATTTGTCTAAAGGCTCTGAAAGGGCTTGAAACCCTAAGCTTGATTGTAGTGAATGCTCAATAATTCCTTGAGGAGATTGATGAGGTACAAAGGTACATCCATATTGTGCTGATGATTTGCACCATGATGGGAAATCTTAGTGGTCAAAATTTGGGGTATGACAGATGCCCCTATTTAATCTTCTTGGACCCGAAGGTGTGAATGACGAAGGTATTTGGGCATTCGGGGTGCAAGAGGATTAAATATAGGAATACCCAAAATTTTGATGGCTATGAATGGCAGCTTGCGCATTCATCTTCTTTTGCTAAGCAATAATTCTTAGAAAAGGTAAACTTCCCCTCGATCCTGGTTTCCTACCAAGGAACTGGTCTCAGTTTTCTTTTGAGATGAACTTACCCTCGATCCTGGTTTCCTACCAAGGAACTGGTCTAAGTTTCTGATTTAAACTTCCCATCTATCCTGGTTTCCTACCAAGGAAATGGTCTGAGTTGAAATAAACCTCCCCTCGATCCTGGTTTCCTACCAAGGAACTGGTCTTAGTTTCTGATTTAAACTTCCCCTCGATCCTGGTTTCCCACCAAGGAACTGGTCTCAGTTTCTGATTTAAACTTCCCCTCGATCCTGGTTTTCTACCAAGGAACTGGTCTTAGTTTCTGAACTAAACTTCCCCTCGATCCTGGTTTCCTACCAAGGAACTGGTCTCAATTTCTTTTGAAATAAACTTCCCCTCGATCCTGGTTTCCTACCAAGGAACTGGTCTTAGTTTCTTCTGTCAATAAACTATATTGACAAGGGACGCTATGCGTAGCAATTTTCCTCAAACTTCTCGCCGAATTTTCTTGGGGAGATGCCATTTGATGGGAAAAAGTTTGACGTTAGACTCGTTGGGGAGCCCAATCGTCTGAGTTGTAGAGGTGTACAAACTTCTCTGTTTGGAGACGCCATTTGTCGACTCTACTGGGGAAAGCGAGTCTCTTGAGAGACTGCTTCTGCATGGGATCTTACATCATACTTTTCTCTGGATCTTCCCGGAGAAATGCCATATGATGGGGTCCAATTTTGAGGTGCCGATGACCTTTTCATCAGCGATCTTTTCGGAGCGAAACTGGCATGCTGCCGAATCTCTGATTATGAGGCTTTCTCTGTGGATTTTCCTTAATCCGGGAAAGCTAGTATATCGTCTTTGATGGCGAAGAGCGACATTTGTTGAAAGTTTTCTCTGGCTTTTTAGAGGTTCAAGTTATCAAAGTGGTCAAGGACCAACTTCATTCCAGAAGTAAACTGGAGGAGAGAGATTGTTCAGACACAGTATTTCCTGACGAGGCAGGAACTGACAACTCGATTGAGAGGACCTCTACCACTAGGGGACAAGACCGACTGGAGTGATAGTGATGCAATATGAAATGTGAATGCAAATCAACAATGCATGATGTACGTATGTTTATGCTGACAAAACTGACGCGACATACAAACTAAAAGATGAACATGACTGGATACTCGTCCATCGCGGGGCGTGTAAAAATATCGCTGGTTCAAAATAGCAATTCCACCTTGCTTAGGAGAGATAGTCCCTATTGGAGAGCTACCGTTGGTCGGGCTTAGGAGATAAGAACTCGGCCGAAGGCGTGTCAGATGAAACAAGGTCTCTGACACAGTTGATCCCTTTATTCAGGCGTACTGGGTTAGAAGGAGTACTTTGATTCTGCACTTTGAAGTTCAAACGCCTTTGGAGACGCAATCGATGCTCTTTCGATGTTCAACAGTCAAAAGAAATTGCCATCTTTATTAAAAAGCAGAAAAAGTTTTAACAAGTAAATTCATTTTTGTTTTATTTCAAGAATCGTTGATCATATTAAAATGTCATTTTGTAAAGCTACTAAAACAAATAAGAATTACAAACAAAAGCACAAGGGCTCAAATTTTATTGATAAGATGGAGATCAGCCAAACGCGTGATTCTATTGAGTATTTACAAAGTTTGAAAATGGTAATTTACAGGGAAAAGGGCTACGTTGAAACATAACGACCACTATCCTTCTACCAACTTTGAATTCGGGGCATCCTGAGCTTCTGTCGAAGATGACCTTGACTGGAGTTTTCCTCCGATGGATGGTGTAACTGCTGCTACTGAGGGACTTGCCCCTGTTGAACATAGTTACTTTCCATTATCCCTAATTTTTGCCTGGATTGTACTTTGATGTTTCCAATCCACCGGGATGATTTTTTTTCATGTCTCTAACTTTTGCCTGGACCGCCCTTTCGGGTTCAATTCACCGAGACGTTTTTTTTTTAGGCGAAGTATTTCTTGACTACATCAACATTCGTGGGGTAGGCAAATTCCTCTCCATCCATGGTTGCAAGTCTCAAGGCACCGCCTGAGAAAGCTTTCATGACCACATAGGGGCCATCATAATTCGGAGTCCACTTGCCTCGCGAATCAGTGAGAAATGATTGTATCTTCTTGAGCAGTTTGAAGATCGGCGCACATGTCGCGGTCATGAGAAATATGAATCTGGAGATGTAGTTCAAACATCCCAAGAATCCTCTGACTTGTTTTTCAGTTCTCGGAGAAGGCATTTCTTGAATGGCCTTGACCTTTTCAGGATCAACCTCAATTCCTTTCTGGCTAACGATGAACCCTAAAAGTTTCCCTGAACGGACACCGAAGGTGCACTTGTTGGGATTCAAGCGGAGTTTGTACTTTCGTAAACGCTCGAATAGTTTTGACAGGTGGGTCACATGCAACTCTTCTTTTCTAGATTTAGCAATCATATCATCAACATATACCTCGATTTCTTTGTGTATCATGTCATGAAACAGAGTAGTCATGGCCCTTTGATAGGTTGCCCCGGCGTTCTTCAAACCGAACGGCATTACCTTGTAACAAAAGGTACCCTATGGGGTAATGAACGAAGTTTTCTCCATGTCTTTCGGTGCCATTTTGATCTGGTTATAGCCCGAGAATCCATCCATGAAGGAGAAAATTTTGAACTTTGCTGTGCTGTCTACCAGCATGTCAATGTGTGGTAAAGGAAAGTCGTCCTTTGGACTTGCCTTGTTCAGATCCCTGTAATCAACACACATTCTGACCTTTCCGTCCTTTTTGGGAACGGGTACGATGTTGGCTAACCATTGAAGATGTTGAGATGTAGCGAGGAAACCCGCGTCAATCTGTTTCTGCACCTCCTCTTTGATTTTGATGGCCATGTCCGGGTGAGTGTGTCTCAACCTCTACTTTACTGGCGGACATTCCGATCTCAATGGTAAGTGATGTTCCACGATGCTGGTATCCAACCCTGGCATATCCTGATAGGACCAAGCGAATACATCGGGGAATTCTTTGAGAAGCTTTATCAAACTTTCTTTGACAGTTGGACTGAGCAGTGCCCCAATCCTGATTTCTTTTCTCTCTTGCTCTGAACCCAAGTTTACCATTTCCAACAGTTCTTTGTGATGTTCAATGGACCTTTCCTCCTGTCTGAGTAATCGGGAGATCTCTTCTGGAATTTCGTCGTCAACTTCTTCTTCAGCCCCAAATACCAGGAACTCAAAGTCAGGAGAAGACATCGGATCGTATGTTTCAACGGGGTTTAAAACAAGCAATCTGCATGACGTGATGATTTGTGTTTAGAAGAGATAGAGAGAATGCAAGAGTGTGTGCAGTGTATTTCTTTTACTGCTTGTTTTTATTATCGAGTTGTTTTTTAGGATTACCATTTTCTGAGAAAAGCAAAAAGAGAAAACAACAATTAATGCGAAAATTACAGAACGACGTTATTTTATTAATGAACAAGTCGATTCTTGAAACTACAACCCTATAAAACAAAACTCTGTCGCTTTGGGCGGAGCGAAGAGGGAAAATTTACAGAAAGCGAGCCCTATCAAAACATCTGTTTCACCTGGGCAGGGTGAAAGGTTAAAGATGGCAATTACTTTGACTGAGGTACGACCTTCGGAACGTCGACGGCAACCCATTGGCGGAGAACTCCTCGGTGAATCACAAAGTCTGGCACCTTCCTCGATTTGTCTTCAGAAATGACGCTGATTTCTGGTGGAGCAGGATCATTGGAATCTGTCTCCCAGGCAGAGTTGTCATAGGAGGATTCCTCTGTTGCATTTTACATAGCATTTGTGCTCTCAGCTGTATCTCCCCATCCAGTTGGTTGGATATCTTTAAGCCTGATACGAAAGCTTTCGGGAGCAGTGTACTTGACCATATAGTCGTATTTTCCACTCGGTTGTCCCGAGGTGTCCCAAACTTCTTTGGAATTGGAGGAGTCATCCCTCTCGATGACGTTGACCTCGGGAAAAGCATAGTTGATGAATTCAAGTCCTGCAAACGTTGCAAATTCATCGTCATGTTGAGTAGTTTCTGAATGACCTGAGTGTTGATCCCATGACATGGTGGGGACACATGTATTCTGTTCAATGACGGTCAGCTGATTTTCATTACTCGGCTGACTTTCTTGCCCCAAGTTTCCTGGAGAAGGTTGCCACATTGGCAGACCATCCATTGGGCCATGGTAGGTGTAGTCAAAATTTGCTTTCATCGGAGTGTCTTCCTCTAATGAATTTGGCGGAGCACGACATCCTTCCAGATCACAATCTCCGTAGATCATTTCGACGTCTGATCTTGGTATAAATCTCGGACTTTCTGTTGGAAAGCAAAAAGGAGTAGGCACCTCTTCCTGAGACATATAACCGTCCGTGTTAAGATAGGACTTCCATTCTTCATCCGTGTCAGAGGGATCTTCCTCATTGATAGCATGTACTGTTTGAGACACCGGGTGAAGGAAACCTCCACTATGGAATAAGTTTTGAAGGGGATGAAGACTTTCATCGTTGGCAGCTGTCTGGGTACAGGTTGCAGAAAAACCAAGACCCTTCTTTGTTTTATTGTTAGTGGGAATGACAAGCTGTCCCCATCCTGTCATATTGGTACTCTCGATCGCTTTGATATCATCGTTGTATGAGGAAATTGAGGTTCCTCCTTTGAAATGATTGTCCTTGCTCACCGACAGTGCTTGGAACTGAGTTCCAATAACCTCCTCGGGTCCTATACCAGCAGATGATGACAAGTTGCTTACAAGCAAGGCTTGTTCCCCACAGGCTGTGACAAGTTGATCATTCTGAACGAACTTCAGCTTTTGGTGGAGGGTTGAAGTAACCGCTCCAGCCTGATGTATCCAAGGTCTTCCTAATAAACAACTATATGTTGCCCAGATGTCCATGACCTGGAAAGTGACTTGGAAAGTGTGAGGACTAATAGTTATGGGAAGATCAACTTTGCCGATAACTGTTTTTCTGGATCCGTCGAATGCTTTGACGACGACCTCGTTGACTCTCATCGGAGGGCCCTTGAATGATAATTGCATCAAAGTGGACTTCGGCATAACATTCAAGGCTGACCCTGTGTCTACCAGTACGCTGGCTAAAGCATCGTCCTGGCAGTTAACTGTAATGTTGAGCGCCATGTTATGACGGCGACCCTCTTCAGGTAATTCCTCATCACTAAATCCCAAATTATTGCAAGAAGTGATGTTAGAGACAATGCTATCGAACTGTCTGATTGTTACATCCTGTTCCACAAAGGCTTGCTCCAAGACTTTCTGTAGAGCCTCTCTGTGTGCTTCTGAACTGAGTAACAGCGATAATACCGAGATCTTTGAAGGAGTTTATAACAGTTGATTGATAATGTTGTATTCACTCCTTTGCGTGAGCTTCAACATCTCATCATTATTTTTCGAAAGGTCGGGATTACTGGATTGACCGACTGAGGGATCGGGAGCTTCTGTCTGAAGTTCCTTTTCCTTGTTAGGTTCTCCAACTCCTCGGTTGAAGATTAGACTGCTCCATGTTACACGACTGATGTCTGCAATATTCACGACGGAGGGTAATGGAATTTCCTTTCCATTCTCAATTGTTGTTATACCGTATTTGTAAGGGATAGTCTTAGTTGATTCATACGGTAGTGGTCCCGGTAGATAGATGACTATGGGAACTTTCTGATTTTTCTGACCATCATAAGTAATCTCGATCTGTTCCCGGTTGGGAACTTTAGATTCGTCAAGTAGAGGGATGATGGCAAAAACATCCCTGGTCTGGTGACGACCAGAGATGGTGACAACATCCTCAACTTGATCGGCAAGGTAATTCGGCGTCCAGTTGATGGGTCCAGAACCCGGATATGGACGAATTTCTCCACGGTCCACCTGCCCCTGGAGAGCTGCTCGCACAAGGTAGCACCCTTGGTTACTTTCCGAACAGACGCTACAATGATCGTAATTATGTGGTGGCACCTCGCCACGCCCACTTTGAATACAATGTAACCTCACTAGGTTAGCTTCCACAGATCGGACATCCTGACTTTGACGCCGAGTGGGATTCCTGTTATTGATACTAATCTATTGAGTATCTTCATCCATATAGATTGGCATCCACCAGTGATTTAACAAGTGCTGAAGTGCCTCCTGGACAAGGGTACAACCTCGATCGTTTTCGCAACCCGCTTTACAGCTTTGATAGTCATGTGATATTAAGAATTCGAGTCGGACCTGCTCAGCATGTAACTCTACCAGGTTAGTATTCATCACGCGAATATCGAAGATCTGAACCATGTTGATCTGATAAGGGTTCCTATCATGGTAGTCTTGGATCCATCCAAGATCCATCTGACGCTGGAGGGCCTCTTGTATGAAAGAGCATCCCTGTTTGTTTACCAAGCAAGTCAGACAGGAACTGTAATCGTGTCGCAGCAGATTATGATACTGGCTTTGCCTTGAGTGCATTGCCACCAAGTTGACATTCATTGCACGGATATCGTGGTTCTAAATGACGTTAGAATTCGTGTAAACCATGTTAACTCCACGAACTCGGTGCTCTTGGATCCATCCGAGATCCATTTGTTCCTGTAGAGTTGCTTGCACCACAGAACATCCTTGGTTGTCTTTAGAGCAGATATCACACTGGTGATAATTATGAGGTGGCACATGGCCATATCCACTCTGTCTACAATGCATCTTGACCAGATTGGTCTTCAACAAGAGTACATCATGAATTTGATAGACATTGTTAGTCTCTTTCTCAATCAGATTGACTGCAGCTTTCTCGTGTTGAGGCAGCGGGTTCGTAAGAACATTAGGATTTGTATCCTTGAAGGATAAGACCCCGCTCCTAACAAGTTTTTGCACGTCAGATTTGAAATTGAGGCAAGTCTCTATGTTATGCCCTGAACCTCCTTGATGATAAGGACATGTTTGATCCACCTTAAACCAAAAAGGCGGATTTTCCGGTACTGTAAGAGGAGACTTAGTCTGAATGTGCCCCTTAGCCAGTAGTAATGGAAACAACTCTGCGTACGTCACGGGTATAGGATCAAATCCTGATGGTCGTGTTGTACGGTTGTTGTTATATGGAGGACGAGCCTACTGAAGAGGCTGTTGTGTCCTTTGCTGATCAGGTTGGCTCTGCGCAACCTGAGGTTGATACGTAGGAATAGACGCAGGGTTGATAGCAGGAGTCACAGCTGCTACCGGTTGATAACGTCGCCTTTGCTTTTCGAGAGAGATATTCCCAAAATCTTGCTCTTTTTTCTTAGGGAGAGCACTACCGTATTTTTTAGTACCGCTCGTCGATCCAGTGTCTTTTACCAAACGTCCTTCTCGGACGGCTTCCTCAAGACGTACGCCCATGCCGACCATCTCGGTGAAATCACTGGGCGCACTGGCAACCATTCGGTCATAGTAAAATGTGCTTAAGGTCTTTAAGAAGATCTTTGTCATCTCTTTTTCCTCAATAGGTGGACAAATTTTAGCGGCAATTTCACGCCACCTTTGAGCATACTCCTTAAAGGTTTCCTTGTCCTTTTGCGACATCGATCTGAGTTGATCTCTGTCGGGTGCCATGTCCAAATTGTATTTGTACTGTTGGATGAAGGCAGTGCCAAGATCTCTGAATGTGCTAATCGTGGCACGGTTTAAACCCATGTACCATTTGAGTGCGGCACCGGTTAAACTATCCTGAAAGTAGTGAATCAGTAAATCCTGATTCTCTGTCTGAGCTGACATTCGCCGAGCGTACATCACCAGATGGCTTTGAGGGCAAGAGTTACCCTTGTACTTTTCAAAGTCGGGCACTTGGAATTTGTGCGGAACTTTCACATTGGGGACCAAGCAGAGGTCTGCGGCGTCCTTTCCAAATAAATCCTGACCACGGATGGCTTGCAGTTCTTTCTGCATTTCCAAGAACTGTTCCTGGAATTCATCCATTCTGTCAAACATAGTTTCCTTCTTACCATAAGGTGTCTGTAGAATCTGTCCTTCCGGGACAGTGTGCACCACAGGGGGTGGTACCGTGACTACGGTAGTGAATCTTGGCATTTCCCGAAGTTTGTAACCTACAGGAGTCTTCAGTATGCCCCTGGCATCTTCGCTTTCCCGAAGTTTGTAACCTTCAGGCCCAGCGGCTTCTGTTGTGATTCCCTGATCCTCAGTGATCGGCGGAACATATCCTCCCGGGATATAGTTGACAGGCATGCCCCAGGGATGATCTTTCGGCATCTGATACCTAGGAATGAGCATTCTCGGTGAACCCTTTCATAGACTGTCACTCGTAGAAGTTGTCAAGAAACTCTATTCCCCAGAGATGATCTTTTCTCCGTGAATGGCATCTTTTGAGTTTCTTCCAAATTCTCGAACTTTCCTGGCTTGATCTATTCCTCGTGAATAGCCTGTCTTGAATTTCTCGGGGTTTGGGGACCCACGGGCTTCTTAAAAGCACTTGTCAAGAAACTCTATTCCCCAGAGATGATCTTTTCTCCGTGAATGGCATCTCTTGAGTTTCTTCCTAATTCTCGAACTTTCCTGGCTTGATCTATTCCTCGTGAATAGCCTGTCTTGAACTTCTCGGGGTTTGGGGATCCATCGGATTCTTAAAAGCATCGACCTCCTCTTGGGCATTGTTCAAGGACCCACAGGCTTTCTAAAAGCGTCCCCGCCTCCTCTTGGGCATTGTACAAGGACCCGTCGGCTTCTTAGAAGTATTCACAGCCTCCTCTTAGGCTTCATATAATGATTCTTCCTCCGGGAATGATAGCCTCCTCTTAGGCTTCATACAAGGACCACTCGGCTTCTTAAAAGTTTCCAGCTTCCTCTTGGGCTTCGTACAAATTGTCCCGACGACCTCCTAGAGGTATAGGAACAGAAATCAGTCATCTTAATAGAACAGTCTTTCCAAGAGTCTACTACTGTTTCTCAAAGCATAGTACGAAAGATGACACTCTAGACTTGGACAGTCTAATTTCCTTGAGTCTCCAAGACATTCTCAAGCACCCTTCAAGAATAGGAAGGAACCCCGTGGACTCAGACAGTCTCAATACCCTTTGGATTTCCCATTTCCTTAAAGAAAAGGAAATAACCCCGATCCTCGAATCAAATCCTTGAGTACAACATTACTCATATAAGAACTTATTTTCTCTTTAAATCAGCATACTGGACCTGTCACTCAACTGAAACAGTCACAATAGCCTCCTCTTGGGCTTTGTACAATGATTCTCCCCAGTGGAGCTAACAATAGCCTCCATCTCGGGCTTCGTACGAGATTCAAAAAAATCTCTTGTTGAGTCATAATCCTTTTAGCCTCCGTCTTGGGCTTTGTACAAGACACAAATCACTCCCTTGTTGAGTATAAAACCTTTTAGCCTCCATCTCGGGCTTCGTATGTGATACAAAAAAACTCTCTTGTTGAGTCAAATAGCCTCCATCTCGGGCTTTATACGAGATACCAAAAGACTCCATCGTCGAGTCAAAACCTTTTAGCCTCTCTCTCGGGCTTTGTACGAGACACATATTATCCTGCTCTTAGGCTTTGTATAAGAAAACCACTGGTTGATCCAGTCAACCTTTTAGCATCAAAGTTGTGCCTCGTTCACAGTACATAAACATCAACAACTCCTTCCCCTTCATCTAATCGCTGTAAGCGGCAAGCCTCTGGATCATCTACATCCATGCCACTGTCCCTCTTTTAGCATGAGAAATTCCTAAGGAAAGATGGCATTGCTCTAAACTGAGTTAAAGTCTTCCCTTTCAGGTTGGAAATCCCCTATAAAGGAAATTATGGCATTGCCGGATTCACAAATCCCGGTTAAAGTAATTCTCCTTTATAAACAGTTGTGATGGATAAACCCCTCTTTAGAGATGACAAATTCTCTCTAAAGTCAAACCCTTTTAGCTTCACATCTTGGGCTTTGAACAAGATACAAACTATCTTCAGCTTCACATCTTGGGCTTTGAACAAGATACAAACCACCTTTAGCTTCACGTCTTGGGTTTTGAACAAGACACCAAAACACCATTTCCTCCCGTAGAATAGGAGGAACTACGATCGCTCTGATTTCCCTGTTTTGGAAAAAACGGGAATACGTAGGCATAAGATTGAAAGAAAAATCTTAGCGAGCACACTAAACAAAAACCCAAAATCCCATACTTTTATATATTTGTCCTAACATCCTAACCGATAGCCTAAAGCACCCCTTTTCAACAAAATAACCTAGGAGAGACCCCGAATCTTTGTAGCATCTGTAAACCAACAATTTTGACTGTTTAACCTCAGTATGCAAGCAGGGTTAATTGGAGACATCTATTTCCCTTCCTTCATCAGCTTTAATAGGATAAAAAATGAATTGAGCTGTAGTACCAGAGCGATCGTGCTTCGCAACCACATCCAAAAATCACTCGCTACATACATGAATTGGAGGAAATGAGGAATGCCGCATATCATTCTAGTTGGTTGTATAAGGAAAAGATGAAAGGTTATCATGACAAGAAGATCTGTCAAATAGATTTCAAGGTTGGCCAAATGGTATTACTGTTCAATTCCCGGTTGAAACTTTTCCCGGGAAAGTTAAAATCGAAGTGGTCAGGACCGTTTCTTGTCAAAGAGGTGAAAAGTTATGGAGCTGTTGTGATTGAAGATTTGCAGAAAAAAGAAAGTTGGTCCGTGAATGGCCAACGTTTGTAAATTTATCTCGTAGGCGATTTTGATCGCGATTTGGGTTCTGTGTTTCTTGATGATCGTTGATCATCATGGGCCGTCGAGCTTATCCGACGTTAAACAAGCGCTTGTTGGGAGGCACCCCAACATTGTAAGTATTTCTTGCTTTTAAGTGTTTTTATTGTTGCATTACCTTTTGGAATGAAAAATTGAGTTTCTGCATGTTTTGAAGTTGAGATTGCTTAGAGTGCAATAAAAACTGGTCTGCAACACCATAGCAGAAAAATATGCTATCTGGTGTGGAGCGCCCGGCGGTGCAAAAAATTTTAAAGAGGCCTCGCCTCTGATTGGCCAGGCGAGAGAGTTTAGGGTGGGAAATTTGACCGTTTGCTGATAAACTTATTGGTTTAGTAGCTCCAATTGAATTTGTTTCCCATTTTTCCCCTGGTTATTTAAAAAGGCTTGAGAGAGAGTTTTGAAACTTTTCTCTCATTCTTTCCCGTGGAAACCCTAGCTCTCACTCTCTCACTCTTTGCTCTCTCACTTTCTCTCATTTTAGATCCCCCAACCTTCAAGGTATACATGTCTTCACTTTGCTTTGTATCTTTTTCTCTTCATCATGATTATTTAGTACAAATGTGGTTAGGTTTGTTAATGGTTGACATAGATGATTGTTAGCTAGACATCCTTCTTCAACCTTGCATGTTCTTATTGGTGCTATCTGTGTTGATTTTTGGTATTGGGTTGAAGAACGATGTGCAAGAAAAGAGCAGAGCTGCTCTTAAAAAAACTGTTTCTGATGTCGCTTGTACCGCCCGGTGGTAGAGGGGCGCAGCAGCGCTCTTGCGTCACCCGACGGTGCTCAGGCGCCTGCCCTGTTTGCCCAGTTTTGGATTTTCACTATTTGTTTCAAATTTTTTCTTTTATGCTAACAGTGCTGATGTATATGTGTGTGCTGCGATGTTTTTGTTTGGTTTGTGCAGATGTCTCACCGTTTTGCTCCACAACATGATTCAAAAAAGAAACAAAAGAATGTTACTACCTCATCTAATATTCCACTTGAATATGACAGTAGCCAGTTTTTGTCTGCCGAGCATGAAGCTCGAATCAAGTCTCTTGAGGGCAGAAGTGTTCTCTCTGAAAAGAGGTTTGCAATCAACCGTGAGGGGGACTACCGGTGGATTCAGACGATCTTCGAAAATAAAAAGTGGGATAACCAGATGAACCCGGCTGATCGCGTTTATTACCAGCTGATCAAAGAATTCTATGTGTTGTGGTGAAAATCAAATATCAAGCTATTAATTAACTTGCATCACATTTCTTTTACAACCGACTTTGATTTATCCAAAGGAAAGGTTCAAGATCGAGAAAAACCTAAAGGGGGGAGATCTAAGGTTTGGGGGTTGGTTACGCCTAGGGAAGGTATTAGCACCCTAAACGTCCGCAGTACTCTAAGGAAGCCTCTTGTTTTACTTGTTATATCTTACTCGCTTGTTAAGGGTTCTATGCTAAAGGTTAAAACCCTAGGGGTTTGTATCTAAGTATACTTGACAAAGCATCGCACTTTGCGCCTACGTATCCTTACGGGAGTGGAATCAGAGTATCCGTAGTTCACCGATATAAGGGTGAGGGATAGGAACCATTGACTATGGCCAAAGTTCCAAAGGGAAATGAGTATAAGCTCATTTTAGAGTTCACGATAACTCTCTAAGTCTACGTTATAGGGGAAAGTGAGTTCTCATGATGATGAGAATCACATGGAGTTTAGGAACTCCAACCTACTTCTAAGTTATGATTTCAATGGCTCATGATAGCCAAGAAATAAGGGTGAACCTAGAAGGATGAGGTAAGGTGGTTGTTTAGTGACTCATGAGTAAATTTAAGGTGTTCTCCCTTTGGAATGGGGGGAAAGATAACAGTTGTAAGATTATCAAGATAAAGAGATATAATGCAAATATGATGATGTAAGAGACATGAATACCATATGAGATGAAACAACATGATGATTTCAATGCAAAATTAGAATCACACATGTTGGATAATGATTAAGCATGATCAAACATCCATGTATGGAAATAGATAGTGAAATAATTCACAACAGATAAGCACATGAGGACACATTCATATGATTAAAAGCATCCTTAAGTTATCAAAGGAAAACATCCAAGGTAATAGACTTAACAATAAAGCCAAAAGATACCAACAAAACCCTAATGGAATAGGCTCAACCAAGATTAAGGAACTTTCCTAAACAACCCTCTCATGTACCACAGAACAAGACGAGGAAAATTCTCACCAAGCTCTCAAGAAACAAGTGATCTTAAAGGAAGTACAAAGATAAATACAAGGTTATGCATTTTTTTGGAATTTTTGGAAATAAATAAGAGAATAAAATAAAGTGAAGAATAAATTTAGAGAAAGTTAAATTAAGCATAAAAAGGTATTTATGAATTTTTGGGAGTTTTGGGTTAAAGAAAATATTTAAAATAATTGAAGTTGAAGTGAAAATTAAAATAAAAACGTGTGAAACAAAAGTGAGGGAGGTGTTTTAGAAATCAGGCGCATGGGCCCATATCCGAAAAGAGCATACATCAGCCAAAAAAAAGAAGAAAAAGAAAATGACCGAATGTACAAAATCAAGTGAGCTTACCAATCAATTGGGTACTTGTTTTTTTAGTAACAAAACGACAAAATAGTTCATGATCACTCACATGCCGCCACGACTTCTTTTCTTTCCATGCAACATGCGATAAATTCACGAACTCCTTGTGAACAACAGCAAGACAACAACAAAGAGTGATTTAATTATCACCTTGTTCAATCATTTGCAAGTTCATATCTCAACCAAAAATCATGAAATAAGGTATCATTCTGTAGTGTTCAGAACGTAGAGTAACCTCAAACCCTAAACAACTTAAAACGTCGAGCTAATCACGAAGAAAAATAGAGTGGAAATGGAGCGTTCAAAACTGAAAATGAAAAGTTACATGATGACGATGATCAATACTTCCAAACAGACAGACACATTATCATTCCATTCAATAGATACAATGTATGATAACACTTCAGAACAGTTGAACATTAATCATGAAAATATAGGGACAAGGCAGAAGCTTACAAACATTAACGGGAAACACCTTACCTCCTTACTAAAAAAAGTATAACAAGTTGACATGATGAGCTAATATTAGCGAGGGAAACACATAACCTATATACGTACTTGCAAACAACACACCAAAGGCATGAAAATAACACCTATGAGAGGGTGAAGAGTAATACTGATACCTCTATTTTCAGTACGTAGCGTTGTAGTTGAAAGCGTCGTAACCGTCAAACTTGTATGCTGGCTGTGATGTTGGTGGCTTGGATGGCAATGGAGTATTTCCCACAGCAAGAAAATAAATGGTGTTGAATGGATCTTACTCGCAGCAACAAAAAAATGGTGATGGAAGTTTCACTTGCAGCAAGAAGATATGGTGATGTTTTACAAAGGTGATACGAGATATCCTGATAGTTTTTGTCGTTGATGATTATTGGTGAGGTTGTGTTGTTGTGTTGTGGTGGTGATAGATATGAGATAATGAAGGAAGGAAGTTTTGTGTGGCTGTTATGATGAGGGTCACGAGCATGTCACGCTGTTGTTGTGGTCGAAACTGTGACGAAAATAAATCGGAGTGTTATGGTTCTGTGTAAAACGTGGTGGTTATTGAGAAAAGAGAGAGAGGAGAAACTAGTTTGCTACTAGCGTAGGCCTGTGCTAATGATGAAGATTCATGTTTTCCCTTCGTATCCTTTCTTTTAATTTGCAGTTGTGGTTTTAGTGAGGTGGTACTTCCTCTCTTTTTTTCGCTGCCCGGGTTCTCCCTCTTTACGCTTAAATAAAGTAAGCCTTCAAATCCTACCGTTGAGACTTGTGAGAAAAGAGCCGTTCTGATTTCTAGGACATGTTGGTGCATTGCTCGGCATGAAAAGAGGAGCAGGGTTTGACTTGGTATCATTTTGATGAAATAATGTCATAGGTTGCTTAAAGTGTCTTACTAATATCCTTGTTTTGGTGTAAAGTTATAGAAACGTGGGCCAGGCTGTTGTGAGGTGGAAAGTTAACAGGTTTGTTTTTCTTGACAAGCTGTGTATGGTTTGGAGTTGAGTGGCTTATGGAACCTGGTGGCAAGGCCTGTGAAGTTGGTGCGTGATGAATCAAGATGGGAGACGTCTGCTTACTAAATTGTGGGGATTTTATTGAGGGATTCAAGAGTGGTGTAGGTTTTTAATCCTGAACTTCTATTATGAATTTGTTGATATGGAAATGTTGTACAATTGCAGCTTGAATTTCCTTCTTGTATGACCTTGGATTGTGTTTGAATTTTCAACCGCCTGGTATTGGACCTGTATTGCATCATGTGTATTTGTAATGGTCTTGCAATTTGGACTCATTTGTATTTTATGCAATTTGTTGTATATTTTGGAATTGCATTTTCCTTGCAATTTGTATCTTGAATGCCACTTGGAAATTTGATATTGAATTTGGAATTAATTTGAAATAATGGTTTGAAACTTTGGTATTTGGAATTGGCAATTGAAATGGAATATTAAAATGAATTTGAACTAAAATTGGGAATATTGACTTGGATCATGAACTCAAAATTGATGATGAATTGAAACTTGGAAATACACTAGAAAATGAGATTGGAATTAAACTTGAATTGGATTGAAAATAATCATGAACATAAAACTTGAATTGGATTGAAAATAATCATGAACATAAAACTTGAATTGGATTGAAATGACATTGAAGCTTGAAATTGAACTTGAATTTGAAATTGGATAGAGAATGAAATTGGCCATGAGAGGAATTGTAACTTGAAAACTTAGAAGATGAGACAAAATTTTGGATTTGGCTATTTGAAAGAAGTCGTGGCTTGAAGTTTTGGCATTGGACTTGAATTTTGAATGGAGTAGAACTTGAAGATTGGTTTTGAATTGATGTAAATTGAAGTGTAACTTTAACTTTGGAATATTTAATTTTTGAATAAAATTTGCAAGTTAGACCAAACCAAGAATCAATCCCAAAAGTGAGACACCAGAACTACATTGAAAACCTAAATCAATTTCACCATATCCTGATTCTATTTTGAAATAGTCTTGACTTTTGAAAGCTTGAATCCTGCTGTGCAAAGAGCATGAACCACATAATCAGGGCTTGTGAATGACCTGATATATTGACCAAAAGTCCTGACTTTTGGTGGCTCTGCAACTTGACTTTAATCAGATAAATTTTGATCTCACACAAAACCCTAATTATGATCACTTGACAACCTCCAGACACAAACTTCTTGAAGCTGACACTTTCTTGCCCTCAAAACAATCCATAACACAGGTGACCTGAACTGTTTTGCCGCTGTACCAAACCCTAATTGAAGTTCAACTGCCCTTGATGATTATCACCTTGAAACAAACTGCCTTTGCCACAGTCTGATAACTTGGTCCTAAAACAAACCACTTGTTCGACCAAGATTAGGTCAAACTTCCATTGAATTTCAAACCACACCTCACACACCCTTGACATGATAACTTTTCCTGATTCTTGATTCGACCTTGCAAGACCTAAACCTCGAAGAACTTGTGATGAAACTGTATTGCACTGGATTATCGAGGAAGGGAGGTCTCTTGAAAGTATGAGAGCTTTCTTGGTTGATGCTCTATCCAAAACCTTGATTGGTCACTCCATTGAGCCTTTGGAGCAAACCCTGGTTCACAAGTGAAACTAAATAAAGCAAAAGGTTGATAACTCGGTTAGCTATGCATGAATGATTGACCTAAATGATATGCAAAAGATCAAGGAATCTAAGGGTAAAATTTGGGGTACAACAGTTGCCCCTATTTAAATATCTTCACCTGATGACATGAGGGATGAAAATTCTCATGACATCGGGGTGAAGGAAATTTAAATACAGATAACCAAAAATTTTGTCCTTAGATACAAAGACGTGCAATGCTACTAATATGATGATATGATGCCATGAAAGATGCAAAAATGCAAACAAAACAGGACACCAAAGAAAGAAAAGCTACCAAACACAGAGGAAAGCTTCACTGAGGAAGCAAAGAATAAGGTTAGTACCCACAAGGAAGACACTCCTTGGGGATGCAGACTAACCAACAAAAGAGACTCACTGGGGAGACTCCGAGGAAACATCGGGGATAGAAAACAAAAGGGTATTCTCCACTGGGGAAGGATCCAGGGAGATGGACGACATGTTTAAATATGACTGGACGACACTGGGGAAAAGGCACAATCTTACAGGGCAAGAAACCAGAAAGAAGACATAATCTCCACTGGAGATCAGTTGAAACAAAAGGATAGACACCCAAAAAAGATTTTCTGGGAATTTCTTATACCGAAGAGTTCAAACGGGATCTTCAAGAAAAGCCAGAAAAGACAGAGACGAACTCTGCGTGCCAGATAAAAACACCTGGAAATCAAGAGGTAATAAGGCTAATGAGCCAAGAATAGATTCTGGTAAACTTATTGGAAGTAAAACCAAAGATGGACCCCAATAAAGGTATCTAGAATGATTGATCATCAAATCTAACGTGACTAGATGACATTCCAGAAAGGATCCACAATGAAGGTTGAACCGGAGAGACGATCTTCACTGGGGGAAATACATCCAAAGTGATGGAACAACATGTTCAAGTATGACCGGTTGGCACTTTAGAGGGAAAACTAACCTTATTGGAAGTAGAACCAAGAAATGGGTTCCAATAAAGGTATCTAGAATGATTGATCATCAAGGCTAGATGACATTCTAGAAAGAAAGGATCCACAATGAAGGTTGAACCAAAGAGACGGTCTTCACTGGGAAAATACATCCAAAGTGATGGAACAACAGGTTCAAGTATGACCGGTTGGCACTTTAGAGGGAAAACTAACCTTATTGGAAGTAGAACCAAGAAATGGGTTCCAATAAAGGTATCTAGAATGATTGATCATCAAGGCTAGATGACATTCTAGAAAGAAAGGATCCGCAATGAAGGTTGAACCGAAGAGACGGTCTTCACTGGGAAAATACATCCAAAGTGATGGAACAACAGGTTCAAGTATGACAGGTTGGCACTTTAGAAGGAGATATAACCTCGTTGGAGATAGAACCAAAGATGGGCCCCAATAAAGGTATCTAGAATGATTGATCATCAAGGCTAGATGACATTCTAGAAAGGATCCGCAATGAAGGTTGAACCGAAGAGATGGTCTTCACTGGGAAAATACATCCAAAGTGATGGAACAACAGGTTCAAGTATGACCGGTTGGCACTTTAGAGGGAAAACTAACCTTATTGGAAATAGAACCAAAAGAAATGGGCTCCAATAAAGGTATAGTATCTAATAGGTTAGTACCGGGGTTGCACAACTGAAGATAAGACTTCCTGGGGAATACCCATTATGGTTGCAAAGAGGCTGGATAGTACCAAAGATAGATAAGCTGCTTATAAGAGACTACCACTTATCGCCATTGAAAAACAAGCTTCTTCAAGAGATTGCTGCTTCAAAGATATGTTGATATCACAACAATGTTGGAGAAATAATTTTGTCCTCAAAGAGGATCTTGAGATTCTTCTTGTGAGATACAGTGCAAAATAAATGCACGTTCAAAGATAGGTTAAAAAAACCACACCTACCAGGGACCAAAGTTCAATCTAGGGATAAGCTAGAAATAAACTGTCAAACAAGACTCTAATTAAGGAAAGAACTCAAATGGGGATTTATCTTATCCAAAAGGAAAAGATAACTGAACCAACCATCGCCCACGAGGATAAAACTCTGTGGGGAATTCAGAAAGAATGGGCACTTTATGCCTAGGGCTGACTTTCTATTGGAGAGAATAGACAAACCCAGTCACTTGGGGAGATAAACACCAAAGTGAACAAAGACAGGTAAACACCAGAAAAAGGAAGCAGAAATGCTAAGATGTTGTGCATATGAAAATGCGTGTATGCCATGCTTATGCTTATGCTGACAAAACAGACAAAAGGGAAGCGAGACTGGAGATGAAATAAACATCTCGACAAGGATACCCAGCCAAACTCAATAGGTTAGACCAATACTGGGGATGAAGAAGAAGAATCAATAACTTTACTGGTGAAAAGAGTATTCCACCTGAGGTATATCATCATGAGGATTGCCATCATGAGCTTGATCTCTTTGTTAGAGGAGAATCCATGGAGAAATGTCAAGATTAGCTGAAGTAAAAGCTTATCGGGGAGTTAGCAGAGGATATTAAAAGAAAAAGTAATTCTACATCCCACTGGCATAGTGATCATCTTCAAATCTTATCTGCCCCAGGCCATATGGTTTGTCGGAAGACGATAACAAGAGGATTTTATAGAAGAATTGGCATACAATGTGCTTCAATATCTTCAAACGCTTGGAGAGATCTCGGCGTAACTGCCCCAGACTAACTGTATTCACACAACAGGGTCCTTGAACTTGCTTCAGACTGGTTGTTTGACGATTTGGGGAATAAACTTGCCCCTGTCAGCTTGGTTGATCTGCAAAGGAGATGTCGTTAACTTTTAGAGATTTATCGAATCTCAACTGGACTGCCTCTGATTAACTGGTCTGTGAGGGCAAGTCATCAAAAGGATTTCACAGAACAATTGACGCACCAGATGCTTCAATATCTTTAAACTTTTGAAAAGAAATGAACCCAGACACAATTGCCCCAGTTCAACCGTATTCGTATTACTCAAACTGTAGTAGAGACGACTGGGGAACAAAACCTGCCCCTGCTGATCGGTACTGGAGTCCACACTTGTCATAAGATGATTTGGAGAAGACTTGTTCCAATATTTTGAACTTTGACGAGTTCTGCTCCTGATTCTTGGCTATTGGGATGGTGGATTGGCAAAACATTCTGCTTGGTTGCCCCTGATTGAGCTTCCTTTATCCAGTCGAATCTCCTAGCTGGCTGCATTTGGTGGGATTCCTTTGATATTGAATTGTTTTTACTAACAAGTATTATTCATCAAAAAATTGGCAATTTCAATGCAAAATTCATGCAAGCTTTTGAAAACAAAGTTTTACTGATGAAACACACACGGTGGAATGATTAAATCAAAAACAAAGTGAATCTAGTCATTTACAGAATGACAGATGAAGTGATTAACATACACAAATAACAAAGATTATTAGGAGTCAGGTTAATTAACCTTGCTGTAGTATGCTTTCAAAACAACCTTGCCTCAATTAGGTCTTTTAAGGGTTATAACGTGGCTTGGTTCACGGTTTGTGAAATGAAGGATAAGGCTCAAAGTTTATTTGTCCCCACCCAAACTTCGTGATGAACTTCAGTCCTATGCTAAGTTAACTCAGGTTATACATTCAAGTTTCCAAAAACTAGGAAGTCACTTGATTTAAGAGAGCTGACTGGCGCCTTACACGAAGCGCTTGCGTTCGATTGCATAACCAAGTTAAATTGAGAACTACCCTGCCCCGAGGTTGAGATTTAAGGGTTTTTTGTGCAAGAAAAGGAAGCTCCCACTTCTAGGCTCGAAGGGTTAACAAGGGATCATCTTCCTTATTTCTCCAGTGTTTAGGGATTGAAACAATGCCTCACATCCTCGGAAAGGTTTAATCGAAAGCATACCACAGCTATGTAATGTTTTCATCATCCTCCCCAACCTTTGCTTAACAATAAGTTTGATAAATGGACAGAAATAAGATGAAGATATTATTATATTTTTTGTATGGCGATAAAAATATATGAGTGAAACGAATGGACTTAATCCAAAAGATGCACAAACATTTCATTAACCTTGCTAACTTGAAAGTACAACAAAGCTTATAAGCGAATACAAATTCAAAGTGCAAAGGAAATACAATAAAATTGCTGAAACAACCAAAAGATTGCCAGCTTTAAGGAATCAAATACAGAAAATCAAAGAGGAGCTCAATCACAGTCACCTAATCCCTCTTTGTCTTGATACATCCTCCACGGCATTACTTATCTCATGAGTGGGTAAGGAATGTTCTTGATATTAGGCTGGGAACCATTGAATGACAAAATGTTTCTCTTCACTAAGTCCTTCACAATATGCTTCAAAGCAAAACAACCTTCTAAACTATGGCCTGGGGCACCTTCATGGAATGCACAATGAACATTGGGATTGTAAGAAGGTGGAAGCGGATCAGGAGGTGGGCCTGATGACCTTGTAGTTATTAATCCTTGTTGCACCAAAGCAGGATACAATGCTTTATATGTCATAGGAATGGGAGGGATCGGAGGCCTTCCACCCTTTCTTTTTCCTAGAATGTTCTGACGAGAAACTTGAGTCCGTCGTGGATAAGCAGGAGCGTTGGGCGCTCGTTGATACACTGTTGGTTGAGGAACCGGCTGATAAACAGAAGCTTGACTATTGAATGTTGGCGTGATGGTGGCCACATAAGGTTGTTGAAGAGAATAACACTGTTGTTGCTTCTGACGTTTCCAGAACTGGTTTTTCTTCTTTTTGTTTGTCATCACCATACTGTTATCTCCCTCCCTTTTGAAGGATATCTTGGCATCGTCGCTCAAACTATCAGCTCTCTTGGTAATTTTCCCACTCTTCAGACCAAGCTCTACTTTAACCCCCACAGCCACAATATCGAAAAAACTAGCAGACACGCTACTGATCATCTTTTCGTAGAATTTCGGTATCACCATGTCAACAAACCAATCAGTTAACTCTTTTTCAGATAAAGGTGGCTCTACCTGTGAATCCAACTCTCTACATCTCTGTGCATACTCTTTAAAAGACTCGGTATCACTCTGTGACATACTCAGTAATTGTCTACGATTTGGCACCAGGTCCATGTTATATTTGTAATGCTTTACAAAAGCATCAGATACATCTTGAAAGCGTTGGATCCTAGATTGGTCCAAAGTCAAATACCACTTTACAGCAACTCCTTTCAAACTATCTTGGAAGCAATGGATCGTTAACTTATCATTATCCATAAATGCAGCCATTCACCGGTAATACATGACCAAATGCGACTTAGGACAGGTCGCACCTGAGTATAGGTCGAAATTGGGTCGTTTGAACTTGGGTGGAATTACCAAGCCTGAGACTAAGCACATGTCTTTACCATTAGTATTAGATACATTTCTCTCTTCCATTGCTTTCAATTTCCTCTGCATTGTCTCTACACTTTCCTTCAGCCTTTCATGTCGATTATCTCCTTCTTCGGACATATTGACATAATCATAAACCAGATGTGGGTTCTGAAAAACTGGGTCCACCTGAGCTTGTACTGCTGCTGGAGCGAAGGTGGGAATAGCTTGAAAAGCCTTAACCAAAGGAATAGCTTGTTGAGTAGAAGTGACGGCCGGAGCACGCATGAAGTTAAAAGGCATGCCCAAAGTAGGGCTCACAGTAGTAACGGGAGGCTCTACAGTTGTAGTGATAATCTCAGAGACCACTGTCGCTTATGTATCCATCTTTGCTCTCATAACTTGAATTGCTTCCAGAATCTACCTCATTCCTCCTCGGAGCTCACTCAATTCATTGTTGACTCTGTCCATTTCACAGTATTGTTCAGACATCCTTTGTCGAGTTTGGCTCGTGGTGTCGGGAATTCAAAGACGATTACATCTGAAGGGGAAAACGGCGACATGAGACGAAGACAGAGAGGAAATGCACATCCTATGACATGATGCAAATGAGATGCTAATGCAAGCCAAATGGTTTCAAGGAACTCAAAGGTAAGTTGTAAACATTTTTGGAAAATTGAAGAGTTTTTGTTTTTTAAAATCCTTGATCTCTATTGATCTTTGCAAAGGAACAAACATTAGAGTCCCTCGAAATCAAAGGGCTAGGAATGCTTAAATGTATGGATGCATAAAGCACACGAGCACAAACATATGTACACACAACAAAACATACAAATCCTAGGTTTATAGGTCTCATGAATGGAGTCATGGTCTACCCATCCCAATAGGTATGTACTACTGGTTTTCATCTGCTGAACAGGGTTCTAAGAAGTTCCCAGAGTCGGCAACCCATCTTTAGGATTTTAAGGATTTCCCAGATGACTTGGTAATCGATAAAATTATTAAGAGGATCTCGTCTGAGTGTAGTATCCCGTGGCAACCAATTCATAAATAGACTCCATCATGGTCACTGCACTACATCCTAAAAAGGGTTAGTGGGGTTTGGTAACTACGGTTCTCAATATCATGGGCTCCTAGGTCTAGAGTAGCACGCTTTCACGAACGGATTCATTCAACATAACTAGACTCTCAAGAGGGCCTCAACTGAGTGATGGTGTTCTCAATTCAACTTTTCAGGATTCGACTCCCTTAAAGCCTCCTTGAATACCATCGTCCTATCCTAATTGCACTCAAATTCGGGTATATGATTTATCTAACCACCCAAGAACCAAGCCAACAAAAGATAAACAAGCACAGCATATATACAGATATATATACAAATATACACAAATAGAGAGAGCAAGTATAAATAAAACAAATATAACAAAGGTGGGCTTAACCCTCAAAAATAATAAAGTTTCCCCAGTGAAGTCGCCATTTCTGTTGCGGTGAAAATCAGATATCAAGCTATTAATTAACTTGCATCACATTTCTTTTACAACCGACTTTGATTTATCCAAAGGAAAGGTTCAAGATCGAGAAAAACCTAAAGGGGGGAGATCTAAGGTTCGGGGGTTGGTTACGCCTAGGGAAGGTATTAGCACCCTAAACGTCTGTAGTACTCTACGGGAGCCTCTTGTTTTACTTGTTATATCTTACTCGCTTGCTAAGGGTGTTATGCTAAAGGTTAAAACCCTAGGGGTTTGTATCTAAGTATACTCGACAAAGCATCGCACTTTGCACCTACGTATCCTTACGGGAGTCGAATCAGAGTATCCGTAGTTCACCGATCTAAGGGCGAGGAATATGAACCATTGACTATGGCCAAAGTTACAAGGGGAAATGAGTATAAGCTCATTTTAGAGTTCACGATAACTCTCTAAGTCTACGTTATAGGGGAAAGTGAGTTCTCATGATGATGAGAATCACATGGAGTTTAGGAACTCCAACCTACTTCTAAGTTATGATTTCAATGGCTCATGATAGCCAAGAAATAAGGGTGAACCTAGAAGATTGAGGTAAGGTGGTTTTTTAGTGACTCATGAGTCAATTTAAGGTGTTCTCCCTTTGGAATGTGGGGAAAGATAACAGTTGTAAGATTATCAAGATAAAGAGATATAATGCAAATATGATGATGTAAGAGACATGAATAACATATGAGATGAAACAATATGATGATTTCAATGAAAAATTAGAATCACACATGTTGGATAATGATTAAGCATGATCAAACATCCATGTATGGAAATAGATAGTGAAATAATTCACAACAGATAAGCACATGAGGACACATTCATATGATAAAAAGCATCCTTAAGTTATCAAAGGAAAACATCCAAGGTAAGAGACTTAACAATAAAGCCAAAAGATACCAACAAAACCCTAATGGAATAGGCTCAACCAAGATCAAGGAACTTTCCTAAACAACCCTCTCATGTACCACAGAACAAGACGAGGAAAATTCTCACCAAGCTCTCAAGAACAAAGTACAAAGATAAATACAAGGTTATGCATTTTTTTTGGAATTTTTGGAAATAAATAAGAGAATAAAATAAAGTGAAGAATAAATTTAGAGAAAGTTAAATTAAGCATAAAAAGGTATTTATGAATTTTTGGGAGTTTTGGGTTAAAGAAAATATTTAAAATAATTGAAGTTGAAGTGAAAATTAAAATGATTAACTTGTGAAACAAAAGTGAGGGAGGTGTTTTAGAAATCAAGCGCATGGGCCCATATCCGAAAAGAGCATACATCAGCCAAAAAAAAAGAAGAAAAAGAAAATAACCGGATATACAAAATCAAGTGAGCTTACCAATCAATTGGGTACTTGTTTTTTTATTAGTAACAAAACGACAAAATAGTTCATGACCACTCACATGCCGCCACGACTTCTTTTCTTTCCATGCAACATGCGATAAATTCACGAACTCCTCGTGAACAACAGCAAGACAACAACAAAGAGTGATTTAATTATCACCTTGTTCAATCATTTGCAAGTTCATATCTCAACCAAAAATCATGAAATAAGGTATCATTCTGTAGTGTTCAGAACGTAGATTAACCTCAAACCCTAAACAACTTAAAACGCCGAGCTAATCACGGAGAAAAATAGAGTGGAAATGGAGTGTTCAAAACTTCCAAACAGACAAACACATTATCATTCCATTCAATAGATACAATGTATGATAACACTTTAGAACAGTTGAACATCAATCATGAAAATATAGGGACAAGGCAGAAGCTTACAAACATTAACGGGAAACACCTTACCTCCTTACTAAAAAAAGTATAACAAGTTGACATGGTGAGCTAATATTAGCGAGGGAAACACATAACCTATATACGTACTTGCAAACAACACACCAAAGGCATGGAAACAACACCTATGAGAGGGTGAAGAGTAATACGGATACCTCTATTTGCAGTACGTAGCATTGTAGTCGAAAGCGTCGTAATCGTCAAACTTGTATGTTGGCTGTGATGTTGGTGGCTTAGATGGCAATGGAGTATTTCCCACAGCAAGAAAATAAATTGTGTTGAATGGAGCTTACTCGCAGCAAAAAGATATGGTGATACGTGGGTTTCTCTTGCAACAAAAGAATGGTGATGGAAGTTTCACTTACAGCAAGAAGATATGGTGATGTTTTACAAAGGTGGTATGAGATATCCTGATGGTTTTTGTCGTTGATGATTATTGGTGAGGTTGTGTTGTTGTGTTGTGGTGGTGATAGATATGAGATGATGAAGGAAGGAAGTTTTGTGTGGCTGTTATGATGAGGGTCATGAGCATGTCACGCTGTTGTTGTGGTCGAAACAGTGACAGAAAAAAATTGGAGTGTTATGGTTCTGTGTAAAACGAGGTGGTTATTGATAAAAGAGAGAGAGGAGAAACTAGTTTGCTACGAGCGTAGGCCTGTGCTAATGATGAAGATTCATGTTTTCCCTTCGTATTCTTTCTTTTAATTTGCAGGTGTGGTTTTAGTGAGGTGGTGCTTCCTCTCTTTTTTTCGGTGCCCGGGTTCTCCCTCTTTACGCTTAAATAAAGCAAGCCTTCAAATCCTACCGTTGAGCCTTGTGAGAAAAGAGTCGTTCTGATTTCAAGGACATGTTGGTGCATTGCTCAGCATGAAAAGAGGAGCAGGGTTTGAATTGGTATCATTTTGATGAAATAATGTCATAGGTTGCTTAAAGTGTCTTACTAATATCCTTGTTTTGGTGTAAAGTTATAGAAACGTGGGCCAGGCTGTTGTGAGGTGGAAAGTTAACAGGTTTGTTTTTCTTGACAAGTTGTGTATGGTTTGGAGTTGAGTGGCTTATGGAACCTGGTGGCAAGGCCTGCGAAGTTGGTGCGTGATGAATCAAGATGGGAGACGTCTGCTTACTAAATTGTGGGGATTTTACTGAGGGATTCAAGAGTGGTGTAGGTTTTTAATCCTGAACTTCTATTATGAATTTGTTGATATGGAAATGTAGTACAGTTGCAGCTTGAATTTCCTTCTTGTATGACCTTGGATTGTGTTTGAATTTTCAACCGCCTGGTATTGGACCTGTATTGCATCATGTGTATTTGTAATGGTCTTGCAATTTGGACTCATTTGTATTTTATGCAATTTGTTGTAACTTTTGGAATTGCATTTTCCTTGCAATTTGTATCTTGAATGCCACTTGGAAATTTGATATTGAATTTGGAATTAATTTGAAATAATGGTTTGAAACTTTGGTATTTGGAATTGGCAATTGAAATGGAATATTAAAATGAATTTGAACTAAAATTGGGAATATTGACTTGGATCATGAACTCAAAATTGATGATGAATTAAAATTTGGAAATACACTAGAAAATGAGATTGGAATTAAACTTGAATTGGATTGAAAATAATCATGAACATAAAACTTGAATTGGATTGAAAATAATCATGAACATAAAACTTGAATTGGATTGAAATGACATTGAAGCTTGAAATTGAACTTGAATTTGAAATTGGATAGAGAATGAAATTGGCCATGAGAGGAATTGTAACTTGAAAACTTAGAAGATGAGACGAAATTTTGGATTTGGCTATTTGAAAGAAGTCGTGGCATGAAGTTTTGGCATGGGACTTGAATTTTGAATGGAATAGAACTTGAAGATTGGTTATGAATTGATGTAAATTGAAGTGTAACTTTAACTTTGGAATATTTAATTTTTGAATAAAATTTGCTAGTTAGACCAAACCAAGAATCAATCCCAAAAGTGAGACACCAGAACTACATTGAAAACCTAAATCAATTTCACCATATCCTGATTCTATTTTGAAATAGTCTTGACTTTTGAAAGCTTGAATCCTGCTGTGCAAAGAGCATGAACGACATAATCATGGCTTGTGAATGATCTGATATATTGACCAAAAGTCCTGACTTTTGGTGGCTCTGCAGCTTGACTTTAATCAGATAAATTTTGATCTCACACAAAACCCTAATTATGATCCCTTGACAACCTCCAGACACAAACTTCTTGAAGCTGACACTTTCTTGCCCTCAAAACAATCCATAACACAGGTGACCTGAACTGTTCTGCCGCTGCACCAAACCCTAATTGAAGTTCAGCTGACCTTGATGATTATCACCTTGAAACAAACTGCCTTTGCCACAGTCTGATAACTTGGTCCTAAAACAAACCACTTGTTCGACCAAGATTAGGTCAAACTTCCATTGAATTTCAAACCACGCCTCACACACCCTTGACATGATAACTTTTCATGATTCTTGATTCGACCTTGCAAGACCTAAACCTCGAAGAACTTGTGATGAAACTGTATTGCCCTGGATTATCGAGGAAGGGAGGTCTCTTGAAAGTATGAGAGCTTTCTTGGTTGATGGTCTATCCAAAACCTTGATTAGTCACTCCATTGAGCCTTTAGAGAAACCCTGGTTCACAAGTGAAACTAAACAAAGCAAAAGGCTGATAACTCAGTTAGCTATGCATGAATGATTGACCTAAATGATATGCAAAAGATCAAGGAATCTAAGGGTAAAATTTGGGGTACAACAGTTGCCCCTATTTAAATATCTTCACCTGATGACATGAGGGATGAAAATTCTCATGACATCGGGGTGAAGGATATTTAAATACAGATAACCAAAAATTTTGCCCTTAGATACAAAGACGTGCAATGCTACTAATATGATGATATGATGCCATGAAAGATGCAAAAATGCAGACAAAACAAGACACCAAAGAAAGAAAAGCTACCAAACACAAAGGAAAGCTTCACCAGGGAAGCAAAGAAGAAGGTTAGTACCCACAAGGAAGACACTCCTTGGGGATGCAGGCTAACCAACAAAAGAGACTCACTGGGGAGACTCCAAGGAAACACCGGGGATAGAAAACAAAAGGGTATTCTCCACTGGGGAAGGATCCAGGGAGATGGACGATAGGTTCAAATATGACCGGACGACACTGGGGAAAAGGCACAATCTTACTGGGCAAGAAACCAGGAAGAAGACATGATCTCCAGTGGAGATCAGTTGAAACAAAAGGATAGACACCCGAAAAAGATTTTCTGGGAATTTCTTATACCGAAGAGTTCAAACGGGATCTTCAAGAAAAGCCAGAAAAGACAGAGACAAAGTCTGCACGCCAGATAAAAACACCTGGAAATCAAGAGGTAATAAGGCTAATGAGCCAAGAATAGATTCTGGTACTCATATCAGCTGGTTGAGGTAATAAATAATCTGCTTCATGAGAAAAACCAGTATGAGCCGGAAAGTAACCTTATTGGAAGTAAAACCAAAGATGGACCCCAATAAAGGTATCTAGAATGATTGATCATCAAATCTAATGTGACTAGATGACATTCCAGAAAGGATCCGCAATGAAGGTTGAACCGGAGAGATGGTCTTCACTGAGAGAAATACATCCAAAGTGATGGAACAACAGGTTCAAGTATGATCGGTTGGCACTTTAGAGGGAAAACTAACCTTATTGGAAGTAGAACCAAGAAATGGGTTCCAATAAAGGTATCTAGAATGATTGATCATCATGGCTAGATGACATTCTAGAAAGAAAGGATCCGCAATGAAGGTTGAACCGAAGAGACGGTCTTCACTGGGAAAATACATCCAAAGTGATGGAACAACAGGTTCAAGTATGACCGGTTGGCACTTTAGAGGGAAAACTAACCTTATTGGAAGTAGAACCAAGAAATGGGTTCCAATAAAGGTATCTAGAATGATTGATCATCAAGGCTAGATGACATTCTAGAAAGAAAGGATCCACAATGAAGTTTGAACCGAAGAGACGGTCTTCACTGGGAAAATACATCCAAAGTGATGGAACAACAAGTTCAAGTATGACCGGTTGGCACTTTAGAAGGAGATATAACCTCATTGGAGATAGAACCAAAGATGGGCCCCAATAAAGGTATCTAGAATGATTGATCATCAAGGCTAGATGAAATTCTAGAAAGGATCCGCAATGAAGGTTGAACCGAAGAGACGGTCTTCACTGGGAAAATACATCCAAAGTGATGGAACAACAGGTTCAAGTATGACCGGTTGGCACTTTAGAGGGAAAACTAACCTTATTGGAGATAGAACCAAAAGAAATGGGCTCCAATAAAGGTATAGTATCTGATAGGTTAGTACCGTGGTTGCACAACTGAAGATAAGACTTCCTGGGGAATACCCATTATGGTTGCAAAGAGGCTGGATAGTACCAAAGATAGATAAGCTACTTATAAGAGACTGCCACTTATCGCCATTGAAAAACAAGTTTCTTCAAGAGATTGATGCTTCAAAGATATGTTGATATCACAACAATGTTGGAGAAATAATTTTGTCTTCAATGAGGATCTTGAGATTCTTCTTACGAGATACAGTGCAAAATAAATGCATGTTCAAAGATAGGTTAAAAAAACCACACCTGCCAGGGACCAAAGTTCAATCTAGGGATAAGCTAGAAAGAAATGGTCAAACAAGACTCCAATTGAGGAAAGAACTCAAATGGGGATTTATCTTATCCAAAAGGAAAAGATAACTGAACCAACCATCTGTTAGAACAAGAATTGATTCTACATTCCTAATAGTTTTGATGATAACAAACAATATATTATTTAGAACTTGATGCTCCTTAATTCATTTATTATGATATGTAGGGAAGTTCTAATGTAAAGAAGTTCTGATATGGAAGTATCACAAGATCTAATCTAAGCGAAGTTCTGATATGGAAGTATCACAAGATCTAATCTAAGCGAAGTTCTAATCAAGCGAAGCTCTGATATGGAAGTATCACAAGATCTAAACTAGCGAAGTTCTAATCAAGCGAAGTTCTGATGAAGAATGTGTCATGCTTCAGTACCAAAGCTGCCTTGAGCCAGAAACTCTGATAATTCAACAAATCAACATGGACTCTGATACGCTATCCTTCACAATTATGAGTATCACAAAGTAACGGATTGTGCCAGACAAAATCTGTATTTTTGGAAAGAGCATTCAATGGCATTTTATCAACATCCAAAAATATTTCTCTCGTCTCCAATGGATCAATCATCGTATCTATTTAAAGGAGCCCTTGCAGATGACAAAACACACTTGCGCGCATACACTTTACAATTCATCAAGTTTTCATCTGTTTTCAATTCGATCAAAATATTGTGCAAACATCACAGTTGTGATATAGCTTATTAGAATCATCTTATACACTTGTTCATTTTCATTTGAAATTCCTTGAGAAAACCGAGTTGTGGTTAAAACTCAAGAAGACAGTGACAGTTGTCTCAGTGATTATGTAATCTTTATTGATTAGTGGATTAAGTCCTCAAGAGAGAGAGGCGAAATCACCTTGGCGGGTGGACTGAAGTAGTTTGAGTTCAAACGAACCAGGATAACCAACGTGTCCCTTTTTGCTTTAAATTTTCGAAAACCCCAATTCAAACCCCCCTTCTTGTGTTTTTCGTTTCTTCAATTGGCATCAGAGCGCCTGGTTCTGGGTGCTAACACTTAACCGTGTCAGATAAAAGATCCTTCAAGAAAAACACTATGGCGGAACCCGTTCAGAACTACAATGACAAAATCAGTGGCAAACCACCAGTGTTTGACGGTGAAAACTTTGATTACTGGAAAGACTTAATCGAAAGTTTCTTTCTGGCTCATGACGGCGATCTCTGGGATATGGTAACTGATGGTTACACTCACACTGTTGGAAAAGACGGTTAAAAGATTGAAAGGAAAAATATGACGGATCAACAGAAGAAAGATTTCAGAAATCATCACAAGGCCAAAACGATTCTCCTTAGTGCGATCTCCCACACAGAATATGAGAAGATCACAAACAGAGAATCAGCCAAACACATATTTGATTCTCTGAGAATGACGCATGAAGGCAACACTCAAGTCAAAGAGACTAAAGCTCTGGCACTCATCCAGAAGTATGAAGCCTTCAAAATGGAAGAAGATGAAACAATTGAGAAAATGTTCTCAAGGTTTCAAATTCTGGTTGCTGGACTAAAAGTTCTGAATAAAGGGTACTCAACAGCAGATCATGTCAAGAAGATCATCAGAAGCTTACCAAAGGTGTGGAGACCCATGGCCACAGCACTAAAGCTCTCCAAGAACCTCAACAAAATATCTCTTGAAGAACTGATCAGCTCTCTAAGAAGTCACGAGATAGAATTAGAAGAAGATGAACCCCAGAAGAAAGGTAAGTTTGTTGCTCTTAAATCTAAATATAAATATGAAACTAAAGCTTTTCAGGAAGAAGAAGAAAGCTCTGGTGGGTCCTCAGAAGAAGATGAACTATCACTCCTTTCCAGAAGAGTCCAACAACTATGGAAAAATAGACAAAGGAAATTCAGAAACTCTAGAAGATCAAGCAATCATTCTGAACCATCTTCTGGACACAAAAAATCAAGAAACAAAGAGGTGGTGTGTTACGAATGCAAGGAACCTGGACACTACAAAAGTGATTGTCCTAAGCTGCAGAAAGAAAAGCCAAATAAGAAGTTTAACAAGGAAAGGAAGAAAAGTCTTATGGCTACCTGGGATGACTCAGAATCTTCTGAAGCAGAATCCGAATCAGAAAATGAACACGCCAACATTGCCCTAATGGCCAACATATCAGATGATTCCAACTCATCCGAATCAGACTCTGACTCAGAAACTAAAGAGGTATTCTCTAAATTTTCTAGATCTCAATTAGAAGATAGTCTATCTGAAATTCTTGAAAATTATCAGAAACTTCAGCTCAAATATAAGAATCTGAAACATGATCTGGTATCTGAGTCTGAAGAGAACATAAAACTGAAAGCAGAAAATTCTGAGTTAAAAGAAACCATTTCAAAACTTAACTCTTTTGAATCTCAAAAATCTCAGAAAAAATTTGACTCAGTAGTTCCCACTAGTTCTGATAACATTTTAAAACATTACGACTATGATTTTAAAAAATTTCTAGCTAAAAACATAGAAAGAAGCAAAATGGCTTCAATGATCTATGGAGTTAGTAGAAATGGGAGAAAAGGCATAGGATATGTTAATCCTAAAGGAGAAGCTCCATATAAACCTAAACAAGTTGATGATATGATCATAAAATACGCTCCTTTAAACTCTCACTTCACATATGGACACAAACATGATATAAAATATACTAGTGAATCTTACTCTTCAAATTCTATTGAGAAACCAAAACTCAATCAGAATTCTGTGAACACTAACAAACAAGGACCCAAAGAAATATGGGTACCTAAGGATAAAATCCTATATGTTGCAGATGTCTTTAACAGCAAGATTGAAACACCAATCATGGTACCTGGACTCTGGATGCTCGCGACACATGACGGGAAGAAAGCATATGTTCCAAAGTCTGGAACTTAAAGCTGGAGGGTATGTAGGTTTCGGAGGCAATCAGAAAGGAAAAATAATTGGCTCGGGAACCATAGGTAACGGTACTCTACCCTCTATATCTAATGTTTTATTAGTAGATGGATTAATGCATAACTTGTTATCCATAAGTCAATTAAGTGATAACGGTTATGATATAATCTTCAATCAAAAGTCATGCAAGGCAGTTAGTCAGAAAGATGGGACAATCCTCTTTAATGGAAAGAGAAAGAACAACATTTGTAAAATAAAACTTTCTGAACTAAAAAGTCAGAATGTAAAATGCCTTTTATCTGCTGACGACGAGCAATGGGTCTGGAACAGAAGATTGGGGCATGTTAGTATGAGAAGAATATCTCAGATTAACAAACTCAATCTGGTCAGAGGACTTCCTAACCTGAAGTTCAGCTCAGATGTTCTGTGTGAAGCATGTCAAAAAGGCAAGTTTTCTAAACCCTCTTTTAAACCAAAAAATATTGTTTCTACCTCCAGACCATTAGAACTTCTACATATAGATCTGTTTGGACCAGTGAAAACTGCATCCATCAGTGGTAAGAAGTATGGATTAGTGATCGTAGATGACTACAGCAGATGGACATGGGCAAAGTTCTTAAAACACAAGGACGATTCACTCTCTGTATTCTCTACTTTCTGTAACCAAATTCAAAATGAAAAAGAGTTTAGAATTGTAAAAGTCAGAAGTGATCAGGGTGGGGAATTTGAAAACAAAAATTTAGAAACATTTTTGAATGAAAATGGCATTTCTCATGATTTCTCTTGTCCTAAAACTCCACAACAAAATGGAGTTGTAGAAAGCAAGAATAGAACTCTAAAAGAAATGGCAAGAACCATGATCAATGAGACTAACATGGCTAAACACTTTTGGGCAGAAGCAGTTAATACAACGTGTTACATTCAGAATAGAATCTCTATAAGACCTATTCTGGAAAAGACTCCATATGAATTGTGGAAGAACAGAAAGCCCAACATTTCATACTTTCATCCATTTGGATGTACATGTTTTATCTTAAACACTAATGATCCTCTGAACAAGTTTGATTCTAAGGCACAAAAATGTTTCATGTTAGGATACTCTGAACGTTAAAAAGGATACAGAGTATATAACACAGAAACACGAAATGTGGTAGAATCCATTTGTGTCAGATTTGAGGATAAGCTTGGCCTTCAAAAGCCAAAGCATGATGAATCTCTTGTAGAAATAGAAGTTCAAATTACAAGCATTGAAACCAAATCATCAGAAAAACAGTCAAACACAACAGAAGGAAACTCTAATGTCACAACAAATTCTGAAGAACCCATCCAGAAAAGACAATCCAGAAGTTCTCTAACACACCCCGAAGACAAAATTCTGGGAAAGAAAGATGACCCAATCAGAACAAGATCCTCATTCAAAAAGAATGAAGAATCTCTCGTGGGATTAGTCTCTCTGGTTGAACCCACTTCTATTGACGAAGCACTCTCAGACAATGATTGGATACTCGCAATGCAAGAAGAATTGAATCAGTTCACCAGAAACGACGTATGGGATCTAGTCCCTAAACCCAAAGGCTTCAACATCATTGGAACCAAATGGGTCTTCAGAAACAAACTAAATGAACAAGGAGAAGTTGTCAGAAACAAAGCACGACTGGTTGCACAAGGTTATAGTCAGCAAAAAGGGATAGACTATACAGAAACCTTTGCTCCAGTCGCAAGGTTAGAATCTACCAGACTTTTAATTTCATTTGCTGTAAATAATGACATCACACTTTATCAAATGGATGTCAAAAGTGCGTTTTTAAATGGTTACATTGATGAAGAAGTTTACGTGCATCAACCCCCTAGTTTTGAAAACACAAAACATCCAGAATATGTTTATAAACTTAAGAAATCGTTATATGGTCTAAAACAAGCTCCCAGAGCTTGGTATGAGATACTAAGTAACTTTCTCTTAGAAAATATTTTACTAGAGGGAAGGTGGACACAACTCTATTTTGTAAGTCATTTAAAAATCACATTCTGATCTGTCAAATATACGTAGATGATATAATTTTTGGATCCACTAAAAGCTCCTTGGGCAAAGAATTTGCTAAGACTATGCAGGCAGAATTTGAAATGAGCTTAATGGGAGAACTCAAGTTTTTCTTGGGAATTCAAATTAATCAAACTCCAGAAGGAACTTACATACATCAAAGCAAGTATGTCAGAGATCTTCTAAAGAAATTTGAAATGTTAGAAAGTAAGCCTTCCAAAACTCCTATGCATCCCACATGCATTCTGGAAAAGGATGAGGTAAGTAAGAAAGTAGAACAGAAGCTCTACAGAGGTATGATTGGTTCTCTCCTTTATTTAACTGCTTCAAGACCTGATATTCTCTATAGCGTCTGTCTTTGTGCTAGATTCCAATCAGATCCTAGAGAATCACACTTAACAGTAGTTAAGCGAATTTTCAGATATCTGAAAGGTACTACTAATCTTGGTATTTGCTATAGAAAGTCCAGAGAATACAAATTGGTAGGATACTGTGACGCTGACTTTGCTAGAGATAGAATAGAAAGAAAAAGTACCTCTGGAAGCTGCCAGTTTCTGGGAGACAACTTAATCTCTTGGTCCAGCAAAAGACAATCCACCATTGCACTATCAACTGCTAAAGCTGAATATATAGCTACAGCTGGATGCAGTAATCAGATGCACTGGATGAAGAATCAACTTGAAGATTTTCACATTTACGAGAGTAACATCCCTATCCTCTGTGACAATACTTCTGCCATCTGTCTTTCTAAAAATCCTATTTTGCATTCTAGGGCTAAACATATAGAAATTAAACATCACTTCATTAGGGACTATACTCAGAAGGGAATTCTTTGTTTAAAATTTATAGACACAGACCATCAATGGGCTGATGTTTTCACCAAACCCCTTGCTGAAGATAGATTTAATTTCATTCTGAAAAATCTCTGTATGGAATTATGTCCAGAATGAAAATGTAATTTCTATATTTTTAACTCTCAGAATTTCTTTTTGTGAACATCTGACCAATAATTCTTCAGAAGTGAGAAGAAAGATTGCCTCAGAATCTATTCAGAAGATCTGAACTTTTCATTTCAAGGATAGATCATTAAGTTCACTCTAGCAAACACCTGTCAACCTACGCTCCAGATTTTCTCTGACGATGAACACGTGTCAAACTCTGGAAAACTGAAACGTCTGTGTTGACATATCGAGGCGCCAAGTCACATCGGTAACTGTTCCCAAAATTTCTCACGCTATCTCCCTTGTCAGAAATCATTACAACTATTAATCATTATGTTTATTGTTTTTAATTGCTATTTATTTCTTGGTCACTCTTATATATATGTCACTTCTAACACCCTCACACGCTCACTATCACTCACTTAGCTCTCTATCGCTTTCTCCTTCTTGTTTGCATTTCTTGTTTTGCCTTCTACATTTCTTGTTCCTCTGTGTTCTACAAAACCCTAAGTCTGTGAACAATGGCCTCCTGCTCTCAACAAAGCTCTCAACAAGCAATGTCTCAAGAATCTGCTGACCAAATCATTGAAGAAAGGTACATTGAGCCCTCAAGAACTCTTCTCACTCCCATTGCCTCTCTTGAAGTTCTCTGTGAACTCATTGTGAATTTTGAAAGCATGAAAGAAAATGGGTATGACCTTACTCCTGAGGTTGAGTTTCAAGGATGGACCAAATACTTTAATCGCTTAATGGGTCTAGTTTTTCCCCAACTCGTTAAGGAATTCTAGATTTTTGCATCGGTCTCAAAACATCAAGTAACTTCGTATGTAATGGGAAAGAAGATTGTCATCACTGAAGCTCTTATTGGTAAACTGATTGATCATGATGGATCAGGAATTAGATGCAGTGAGATGGAAAAGGGCACTGGCCTAAATACTATCTCAAAGGAAATCTTCACCTCCGGACAACACTCCAACAAAATCAAATACCTAAAGGATCATCACAGAATTTGGGCCAGAATCATTCTAGGCTGTATCTATCACAGGAAACCTTCAAGCTCATCTGACTACATCAACAACGATCAACAGTATCTTCTGTACCTCATCTCCACCTTTACCAAAGCGAATCTTCCTCACAGTCTATTCAATCATCTAAAGAACAGTGTCAAGGAAACTAGAGAAGACGAAAGAACCAAGAGAGATTGGATCCCTCTAGGTAGACTAATCTCAGATATTCTAACAGAGAATAAGCTGATAGAACACCTAACTGAAGCTCAGAAAATCTATGATCTAGAAATTATTGCTGGAAGACCTCTCAATGCAAAGAACCTCAAGAAGATGAAAATCATTGAGACCATCAAGAAGGATCCAACCCAAATCTCTAAGGAAGTCATCACCACCAGGAAAATACCTCTAAAAGATTTTCCTCTTTTCTTAGCAGATACTCATCCAGAAATTGTTCTCAGATATCTGGATGCGTGTAAAGCTGATGGAACTCTTCCAAAAGTTTCTCTGCAACAGCTCAGACAAGCACCTCTAGAAGTTGCCACCAGAACATCAAGAAAATGGAAAGCCTCTGAAGGAACGCCTCAGAAAACCCCCAAAGCTGCTAAAAAGAAAGGTAACTCTTCTTTCATTTCTGTCGTCGAATCCATATTGGTATCAACATCTGAAACCTCATCTTTTCCTAAACCTTCTGAAAATCCATCACCTTCACCACAAACTCTTGACGATTTTGACATTGACATTGACCCCACTCCTTCTGATTTTATTGAACCACAACCAGAACTTGCACAAGTTCTGTCTGACATTGATCTTAAACCTCTCTTCACTTCTTCCCAACCAAAACATCAAATTCAAAACTCTGACACCTCTATTCCTGGTATCAACTGTCCTCTCAACTTCTTTCAACCCTCACCTAATGTCACCAGTCCTCCACAAGATGTCATCTCTTCAGAAATTACATCACCTACCTCTCCCATTCTCATTTCTGACTCTCCTCCAACAAATCTCTCTGAAGATCCCCTCAGAACTATCATTGACTTGGAAGCTCTAGACAAACTTACCTCAACCTCTCACAAAATAGCCATTCCCAAACCAAAACCAAAAACCTCCAAATCAGATGTTGGTAACTCTTTATTGGCATTCGAGGTAGAAATGCAGGGATGGATTAACTTTCTGAAGCAGGGTTGTACGGAGAATCTGAATCCAGCTGCTTCTGATTTTCTCTAGACCAAATTCAGAAAGTGGTTTAATACTGAATCTCAGAAGATGAAGGAACTAAGCTATGACATAGCTCAACAGAACTTCTGTGACCATATGAAGATCTTCAATGAGCAGGTTCTAAGATTCTGGGAAAAGAAACCCATTCTTCCTCTAGGCTGGAAAGCTCCTATGGTTTTAGAACCTCAGGAAGAAATCTCTGAGCATCAAATTCTGGTTATTACTGAAGTCGAAGAAAAATCACCTGAAGCCTCTCCAAAGAAAGATTCTGCTAAAAGCTCTGAGGATTTGGTACCTTCTGTAGAGTCAACTTCATCTGCTCTAGTGCTAAAAACTCTGGATGAGTTGAAGAAAGAGAATGAGGTAGTAAGAAAAAGATTGGACAAACAGGATGAAACAAACGCAGAAATTAAAGGGATGCTTGGCAAGCAAGAAGAATCCGCTAATTAGATCAAAGGCCTTTTGGAAGCATTGTTCACAAGACTTCCACCTGCTCCTCAACCTTAGATTCTTTTATGTTTATATTACCTTGCTTATTTTGTGATTTATCTTGCTCATGTTGCTTACTTGTGTTCTCATGTATCTTTTCGCTTTTTGATTAATGACAAAGGGGGAGAACGTAGAATATTTTGAAATATAACAGTGCACCGGGACTATGTCTCGAACATTTTAACCTCTGTTTCCACATATTGTTAAGAAAGCAGGAAAATGGAAATCAGAACTTCTTGGAAATCTTAAATCAAAACATTTTCAAGGAAATCTTCAACTCAGGGGGAGTCCTCTATACTCCATACTCTTTTAATTAATTATCAAAATATAAGTTTTTGTCATCATCAAAAAGGGGGAGATTGTTAGAACAAGAATTGATTCTACATTCCTAATAGTTTTGATGATAACAAACAATATATTATTTAGAACTTGATGCTCCTTAATTCATTTATTATGATATGTAGGGAAGTTCTAATGTAAAGAAGTTCTGATATGGAAGTATCACAAGATCTAATCTAAGCGAAGTTCTAATCAAGCGAAGTTCTGATATGGAAGTATCACAAGATCTAATCTAAGCGAAGTTCTAATCAAGCGAAGCTCTGATATGGAAGTATCACAAGATCTAAACTAGCGAAGTTCTAATCAAGCGAAGTTCTGATGAAGAATATGTCACGCTTCAGCACCAAAGCTGCCTTGAGCCAGAAACTCTGATAATTCAACAAATCAACATGGACTCTGATACGCTATCCTTCACAATTATGAGTATCACAAAGTAACGGATTGTGCCAGACAAAATCTGTATTTTTGGAAAGAGCATTCAATGGCATTTTATCAACATCCAAAAATATTTCTCTCGTCTCCAATGGATCAATCATCGTATCTATTTAAAGGAGCCCTTGCAGATGACAAAACACACTTGCGCGCATACACTTTACAATTCATCAAGTTTTCATCTGTTTTCAATTTGATCAAAATATTGTGTAAACATCACAGTTGTGAGATAGCTTATTAGAAGCATCTTATACACTTGTTCATTTTCATTTGAAATTCCTTGAGAAAACCGAGTTGTGGTTAAAACTCAAGAAGACAGTGACAGTTGTCTCAGTGATTGTGTAATCTTTATTGATTAGTGAATTAAGTCCTCAAGAGAGAGAGGCGAAATCACCTTGGCGGGTGGACTGGAGTAGTTTGAGTTCAAACGAACCAGGATAACCAACGTGTCCCTTTTTGCTTTAAATTTTTGAAAACCCCAATTCGAACCCCCCTTCTTGTGTTTTTCGGTTCTTCACCATCGTCCACGAGGATAAAACTCTGTGGGGAATTCAGAAAGAATGGGCACTTTATGCCTAGGGCTGACTTTCTATTGGAGAGAATAGACAAACCCAGTCACTTGGGGAGATAAACACCAAAGTGAACAAAGACAGGTAAACACCAGAAAAGGAAGCAGAAATGCTAAGATGTTGTGCATATGAAAATGCGTGTATGCCATGCTTATGCTTATGCTGACAAAACAGACAAAAGGGAAGCGAGACTGGAGATGAAATAAACATCTCGACAAGGATACTTAGCCAAACTCAACAGGTTAGACCAATACTGGGGATGAAGAAGAAGAATCAACAACTTTACTGGTGAAAAGAGTATTCCACCTGAGGTATAACATCATGAGGATTGCCATCATGAGCTTGATCTCTTTGTTGGAGGAGAATCCATGGAGAAATGTAAAGATTAGCTGAAGTAATAGCTTATCGGCGAGTTAGCAGAGGGTATTACAAGAAAAAGTAATTTTGCATCCCACTGGCATAGTGATCATCTTCAAATCTTATCTGCCCCAGGCCATATGGTTTGTCGGAAGACGATAACAAGAGGATTTTATAGAAGAATTGGCATACAAGGTGCTTTAATATCTTCAAACTCTTGGAGAGATCTCGGCGTAACTGCCCCAGACTAACTTTATTCACACAACAGGGTCCTTGAACTTGCTTCAAACTGGTTGTTTGACGATTTGGGGAATAAACTTGCCCCTGTCAGCTTGGTTGATCTGCAAAGGAGATGTCGTTAACTTTTAAAGATTTATCGAATCTCAACTGGACTGCCTCTGATTAACTGGTCTGTGAGGGCAAGTCATCAAAAGGATTTCACAGAAGAATTGACGCACCAGATGCTTCAATATCTTCAAACTTTTGAAAAAAAATGAACCCAGACACAATTGTCTCAGTTCAACCGTATTCGTATTACTCAAAATGTAGTAGAGACGACTGGGGAACAAAACCTGCCTCTGCTGATGGGTACTGGAGTCCACACTTGTCATAAGATGATCTGGAGAAGACTTGTTCCAATATTTTGAACTTTGACGAATTCTGCCCCTGATTCTTGGCTATTGGGATGGTGGATTGGCAGAACATTCCGCTTGATTGCCCCTGATTGAGCTTCCTTTATCCAGTCGAATCTCCTAGCTGGCTGCATTTGGTGGGATTCCTTTGATATTGAATTGTTTTTACTAACAAGTATTGTTCATCAAAAAAATTGGCAATTTCAATGCAAAATTCATGCAAGCTTTTGAAAACAAAGTTTTATTGATGAAACACACACGGTGGAATGATTAAATCAAAAACAAAGTGAATATAGTCATTTACAGAATGACAGATGAAGTGATCAACATACGCAAATAATAAAGATTATTAGGAGTCAGGTTAATCAACCTTGCTGTAGTGTGCTTTCAAAACAACCTTGCCTCAATTAGGTCTTTTAAGGGTTGTAACGTGGCTTGGTTCATGGTTTATGAAACGAAGGATAAGGCTCAAAGTTTATTTGTCCCCACCCAAACTTCGTGATGAACTTCAGTCCTATGCTAAGTTAACTCAGGTTATACATTCAAGTTTCCAAAAACTAGGAAGTCACTTGATTTAAGAGAGCTGACTGGCGCCTTACACGAAGCACTTGCGTTCGATTGCATAACCAAGTTAAACTGAGAACTACCCTGCCCCGAGGTTGAGATTTAAGGGTTTTTTGTGCAAGAAAAGGAAGCTCCCACTTCTAGGCTCGAAGGGTTAACAAGGGATCATCTTCCTTATTTCTCCAGTGTTTAGGGATTGAAACAATGCCTTACATCCTTGGCAAGGTTTAATCGAAAGCATACCACAACTATGTAATGTTTTCATCATCCTCCCCAACCTTTGCTTAACAATAAGTTTGATAAATGGACAGAAATAAGATGAAGATATTATTATATTTTTTGTATGGCGATAAAAATATATGAGTGAAACGAATGGACTTAATCTAAAAGATGCACAAACATTTCATTAACCTTGCCAACTTGAAAGTACAACAAAGCTTATAAGCAAATACAAATTCAAAGTGCAAAGGAAATACAATAAAATTGCTTAAACAACCAAAAGATTGCCAGCTTTAAGGAATCAAATACAGAAAATCAAAGAGGACCTAAATCACAATCACCTAATCCCTCTTTGTCTTGATACATCCTCCACGACATTACTTATCTAATGAGTGGGTAAGGAATGTTCTTGATATTAGGCTGGGAACCATTGAATGACAAAATGTTTCTCCCCACTAAGTCCTTCACAATATGCTTCAAAGCAAAACAACCTTCTAAACTATGGCCTGGGGCACCTTCATGGAATGCACAATGAACATTGGGATTGTAAGAAGGTGGAAGCGGATCAGGAGGTGGGCCTGATGACCTTGTAGTTATTAATTCTTTTTGCACCAAAGCAGGATACAATGATGTATACGTCATAGGAATGGGAGGAATCGGAGGCCTTCCACCCTTTCTTTTTCCTGGAATATTCTGACAAGAAACTTGAGTCCGTCGTGGATAAGCAGAAGCGTTGGGCGCTAGTTGATACACTGGTGGTTGTGGAACCGGCTGATAAACAGAAGCTTGACTATTGAATGTTGGCATGATGGTGGCCACATAAGGTTACTGAACAGAATAACACTGTTGTTGCTGCTGACGTTTCTAGAACTGGTTTTTCTTCTTTTTGTTTGTCATCACCACACTGGTATCTCCCTCCCTTTTGAAGGATATCTTGGCATCGTCGCTAGAAACTATCATCTCTCTTGGTCATTTTCCCACTCTTCAGACCAAGCTCTACTTTAACCCCCACAACCACAATATCAGAAAAACTAGCAGACACGCTACTGATCATCCTTTCGTAGAATTCCGGTCTCACCGTGTCAACAAACCAATCAGTTAACTCTTTTTCAGATAAAGGTGGCTCTACCTGTGAAGCCAGCTCTCTCCATCTCTGTGCATACTCTTTAAAAGACTCGGTATCGCTCTGTGACATACTCAGTAATTATCTACGATCTGGCTCCAGGTCCATGTTATATTTGTAATGCTTTACAAAAGCATCAGATACATCTTGAAAGCGTTGGATCCTAGATTGGTCCAAAGTCAAATACCACTTTGCAGCAACTCCTTTTAAACTATCTTGGAAGCAGTGGATCATTAACTTATCATTATCCATAAATGCAGCCATTCATCGGTAATAGATGACCAAATGCGACTTAGGACAGGTCGCACCTGAGTATAGGTCGAAATTGGGTCGTTTGAACTTGGGTGGAATTACCAAGCCTGAGACTAAGTACATGTCTTTAACATTAGTATTAGATACATTGCTCTCTTCTATTGCTTTCAATTTCCTCTGCATTGTCACTACACTTTCCTTCAGCCTTTCATGTCGATTATCTCCTTCTTCGGACATATTGACATAATCATAAACCGGATGTGGGTTCTGAAAAACTGGGTGCACCTGAGCTTGCACTGCTTTTGGAGCGAAGGTGGGAATAGCTTGAAAAGCCTAATTAACCAAAGGAACAGCTTGTTGAGTAGAAGTGACGGCCAGAGCACGCATGAAGTTAAAAGGTATGCCCAAAGTAGGGTTCACAGTAGCAACGGGAGGCTCTACAGTTGTAGTGATAATCTCGAAGACCACTGTCACTTGTGTATCCATCTTTGCTCTCATAACTTAAATTGTTTCCAGAATCTGCCCCATTCCTCCTCGGAGCTCACTCAATTCATTGTTGACTCTGTCCATTTCACAGTATTGTTCAGACATCCTTTGTCGAGTTTGGCTCGTGGTGTCGGGAATTCAAAGAAGATTATATCTGAAGGGGAAAACGGCGACATGAGACGAAGACAGAGAGGAAATGCACATGCTATGACATGATGCAAATGAGATGCTAATGCAAGCCAAATGGTTTCAAGGAACTCAAAGGTAAGTTGTAAACATTTTTGGAAAATTGAAGAGTTTTTGTTTTTTAAAATCCTTGATCTCTATTGATCTTTGCAAAGGAACAAACATTTGAGTTCCTCGAAATCAAAGGGCTAGGAATGCTTAAATGTATGGATGCATAAAGCACACGAGCACAAACATATATACACACAACAAAACATACAAATCCTAGGTTTATAGGTCTCATGAATGGAGTCATGGTCTACCCATCCCAATAGGTATGTACTACTGGTTTTCATCTGCTGAACAGGGTTTTAAGAAGTTCCCAGAGTCGGCAACCCATCTTTCAGATTTTAAGGATTTCCCAGATGACTTGGTAATTAATAAAATTCTCAAGAGGATCTCCTCTGAGTGTAGTATCGCATGAGAACCAATTCAAAAATAGACTCCATCATGGTCACTGCACTACATCCTAAAAAGGCTCAGTGGGGTTTGGTAACTACGGTTCTCAATATCATGGGCTCCTAGGTCGAGAGTAGCACGCTTTCACGAACGAATTCATTCAACATAACTAGACTCTCAAGAGGGCCTCAACTGAGTGATGGTGTTCTCAATTCAACTTTTTAGGATTCGACTCCCTCAAAGCCTCCTTGAATACCATCGTCCTATCCTAATTGCACTCAAATCCGGGTATAGGATTTATCTCACCACCCAAGACCAAGCCAACAAAAGATAAACAAGCACAGCATATATACAGATATATATACAGATATACACAAATATAGTGAGCAAGTATAAATAAAACAAATATAACAAAGGTGGGCTTAACCCTCAAAAATAATAAAGTCTCCCCAGTGAAGTCACCATTTCTGTTGCGGTGAAAATCAGATATCAAGCTATTAATTAACTTCCATCACATTTCTTTTACAACCGACTTTGATTTATCCAAAGGAAAGGTTCAAGATCGAGAAAAACCTAAAGGGGGGAGATCTAAGGTTCGGGGGTTGGTTACGCCTAGGGAAGGTATTAGCACCCTAAACGTCCGTAGTACTCTACGGGAGCCTCTTGTTTTACTTGTTATATCTTACTCGCTTGCTAAGGGTGCTATGCTAAAGGTTGAAACCCTAGGGGTTTGTATCTAAGTATACTCGACAAAGCATCGCACTTTGTTCCTACGTATCCTTACGGGAGTGGAATCAGAGTATCCGTAGTTCACCGATATAAGGGTGAGGGATAGGAACCATTGACTATGGCCAAAGTTCCAAGGGGAAATGAGTATAAGCTCATTTTAGAGTTCACGATAACTCTCTAAGTCTACGTTATAGGGGAAAGTGAGTTCTCATGATGATGAGAATCACATGGAGTTTAGGAACTCCAACCTACTTCTAAGTTATGATTTCAATGGCTCATGATAGCCAAGAAATAAGGGTGAACCTAGAAGGATGAGGTAAGGTGGTTGTTTAGTGACTCATGAGTCAATTTAAGGTTTTCTCCCTTTGGAATGGGGGGAAAGATAACAGTTGTAAGATTATCAAGATAAAGAGATATAATGCAAATATAATGATGTAAGAGACATGAATAACATATGAGATGAAACAATATGATGATTTCAATGCAAAATTAGAATCACACATGTTGGATAATGATTAAGCATGATCAAACATCCATGTATGGAAATAGATAGTGAAATAATTCACAACAGATAAGCACATGAGGACACATTCATATGATAAAAAGCATCCTTAAGTTATCAAAGGAAAACATCCAAGGTAAGAGACTTAACAATAAAGCCAAAAGATACCAACAAAACCCTAATGGAATAGGCTCAACCAAGATCAAGGAACTTTCCTAAACAACCCTCTCATGTACCACAGAACAAGACGGGAAAATTCTCACCAAGCTCTCAAGAAACAAGTGATCTTAAAGGAAGTACAAAGATAAATACAAGGTTATGCATTTTTTTGGAATTTTTGGAAATAAATAAGAGAATAAAATAAAGTGAAGAATAAATTTATAGAAAGTTAAATTAAGCATAAAAAGGTATTTATGAATTTTTGGGAGCTTTGGGTTAAAGAAAATATTTAAAATAATTGAAGTTGAAGTGAAAATTAAAATAAAAACGTGTGAAACAAAAGTGAGGGAGGTGTTTTAGAAATCAGGCGCATGGGCCCATATCCGAAAAGAGCATACATCAGCCGAAAAAAAGAAGAAAAAGAAAATGACCGGATGTACAACATCAAGTGAGCTTACCAATCAATTGGGTACTTGTTTTTTTTTAGTAACAGAACGACAAAATAGTTCATGACCACTCACATGCCGCCACGACTTCTTTTCTTTCCATGCAACATGCGATAAATTCACGAACTCCTCGTGAACAACAGCAAGACAATAACAAAGAGTGATTTAATTATCACCTTGTTCAATCATTTGCAAGTTCATATCTCAACCAAAAATCATGAAATAAGGTATCATTCTGTAGTGTTCAGAACATAGAGTAACCTCAAACCCTAAACAACTTAAAACGTCAAGCTAATCACGGAGAAAAAGAGAGTGGAAATAGAGCGTTCAAAACTGAAAATGAAAAGTTACATGATGACGATGATCAATACTTCCAAACAGACAGACACATTATCATTCCATTCAATAGATACAATGTATGATAACACTTTAGAACAGTTGAACATCAATCATGAAAATATAGGGACAAGGCAGAAGCTTACAAACATTAACGGGAAACACCTTACCTCCTTACTAAAAAAGTATAACAAGTTGACATGAGGAGCTAATATTAGCGAGGGAAACACATAACCTATATACGTACTTGCAAACAACACACCAAAGGCATGGAAACAACACTTATGAGAGGGTGATGAGTAATACGGATACCTCTATTTGCAGTACGTAGCGTTGTAGTCAAAAGCGTCGTAACAGTCAAACTTGTATGCTGGCTGTGATGTTGGTGGCTTGGATGGCAATGGAGTATTTCCCACAGCAAGAAAATAAATGGTGTTGAATGGAGCTTACTCGCAGCAAAAAGATATGGTGATATGTGGGTTTCTCTTGCAACAAAAAAATGGTGATGGAAGTTTCACTTGCAGCAAGAAGATATGGTGATATTTTACAAAGGTGATACGAAATATCCTGATGGTTTTTGTCGTTGATGATTATTGGTGAGGTTGTGTTGTTGTGTTGTGGTGGTGATAGATATGAGATGATGAAGGAAGGAAGTTTTGTGTGGCTGTTATGATGAGGGTCAAGAGCATGTCACGCTGTTGTTGTGGTCGAAACTGTGACGGAAATAAATCGGAGTGTTATGGTTCTGTGTAAAACGAGGTGGTTATTGAGAAAAGAGAGAGAGGAGAAACTAGTTTGCTACTAGCGTAGGCCTGTGCTAATGATGAAGATTCATGTTTTCCCTTCGTATCCTTTCTTTTAATTTGCAGGTGTGGTTTTAGTGAGGTGGTGCTTCCTCTCTTTTTTTCGCTGCCCGGGTTCTCCCTCTTTACGCTTAAATAAAGCAAGCCTTCAAATCCTACCATTGAGCCTTGTGAGAAAAGAGCCAATCTGATTTCAAGGACATATTGGTGCATTGCTCAGCATGAAAAGAGGAGCAGGGTTTGACTTGGTATCACTTTGATGAAATAATGTTATAGGATGCTTAAAGTGTCTTACTAATATCCTTGTTTTGGTGTAAAGTTATAGAAACGTGGGTCAGGCTGTTGTGAGGTGGAAAGTTGACAGGTTTGTTTTTCTTGACAAGCTGTGTATGGTTTGGAGTTGAGTGGCTTATGGAACCTGGTGGCAAGGCCTGTGAAGTTGGTGCGTGATGAATCAAGATGGGAGACGTCTGCTTACAAAATTATGGGGATTTTACTGAGGGATTCAAGAGTTGTGTAGGTTTTTAATCCTGAACTTCTAATATGAATTTGTTGATATGGAAATGTAGTACAATTGCAGCTTAAATTACCTTCTTGTATGGCCTTGGATTGTGTTTAAATTTTCAATCGCCTGGTATTGGACCTGTATTGCATCATGTGTATTTGTAATGGTCTTGCAATTTGGACTCATCTGTATTTTATGCAATTTGTTGTAACGTTTGGAATTGCATTTGCCTTGCAATTTGTATCTTGAATGCCACTTGGAAATTTGATATTGAATTTGGAATTAATTTGAAATAATGGTTTGAAACTTTGGTATTTGGAATTGGCAATTGAAATGGAATATTAAAATGAAGTTGAACTAAAATTGGGAATATTGACTTGGATCATGAACTCAAAATTGATGATGAATTAAAACTTGGAAATACACTAGAAAATGATATTGGAATTAAACTTGAATTGGATTGAAAATAATCATGAACATAAAACTTGAATTGGATTGAAAATAATCATGAACATAAAACTTGAATTGGATTGAAATGACATTGAAGCTTGAAATTGAACTTGAATTTGAAATTTGATAGAGAATGAAATTGGACATGAGAGGAATTGTAACTTGAAAACTTAGAAGATGAGACGAAATTTTGGATTTGGCTATTTGAAAGAAGTCGTGGCTTGAAGTTTTGGCATGGGACTTGAATTTTGAATGGAATAGAACTTGAAGATTAGTTTTGAATTGATGTAAATTGAAGTGTAACTTTAACTTTGGAATATTTAATTTTTGAATAAAATTTGCAAGTTAGACCAAACCAAGAATCAATCCCAAAAGTGAGACACCAGAACTACATTGAAAACCTAAATCAATTTCACCATATCCTGATTCTATTTTGAAATAGTCTTGACTTTTGAAAGCTTGAATCCTGCTGTGCAAAGAGCATGAACCACATAATCAGGGCTTGTGAATGACCTGATATATTTACCAAAAGTCCCGACTTTTGGTGGCTCTGCAGCTTGACTTTAATCAGATAAATTTTGATCTCACACAAAACCCTAATTATGATCACTTGACAACCTCCAGACACAAACTTCGTGAAGCTGACACTTTCTTGCCCTCAAAACAATCCACAACACAGGTGACCTGAACTGTTCTGCCGCTGCACCAAACCCTAATTGAAGTTCAACTGCCCTTGATGATTATCACCTTGAAACAAACTGCCTTTGCCACAGTCTGATAACTTGGTCCTAAAACAAACCACTTGTTCGACCAAGATTAGGTCAAACTTCCATTGAATTTCAAACCACACCTCACACACCCTTGACATGATAACTTTTCCTGATTCTTAATTCGACCTTGCAAGACCTAAACCTCGAAGAACTTGTGATGAAACTGTATTGCACTGGATTATCGAGGAAGGGAGGTCTCTTGAAAGTATGAGAACTTTCTTGGTTGATGGTCTATCCAAAACCTTGATTGGTTACTCCATTGAGCCTTTGGAGAAAACCCTGGTTCACAAGTGAAACTAAACAAAGCAAAAGGCTGATAACTCGGTTAGCTATGCATGAATGATTGACCTAAATGATATGCACAAGATCAAGGAATCTAAGGGTAAAATTTGGGGTACAACACTATGCTAATGCGCTTCAGCCCGAAGGCGGATTTTACAAATTTAAGACCTTCGTAAGGGGTCGAGAGATCAGTTTCAGTAGGGACTTCATTAATAGGATCTTGGGCAGTCCTAGTAGTTTAGGAAGTCTACAAACCAATGACTACGTGAAGCTTTTAGTATCAAAGCATGATCACAAAATGGTAGCCAATGCGATTCTCAAACCAGGTTGCAAGGTCGATTAGAATGCTAAAATGGAGCCGATCAAATACAGTAGGAAAACACATGACTCCGGAGGCTCAGGTCGTTCTCCTATTGCTTTGCTATAATGTAAAGCCGCGACATCACCGTTCCTCTGTCCCTCTTGATACAAGACTCCTTATATGTACTGTATCATGGTGGACAAGGAGGTGGATATCGCCCAAATCATTGCTTGGGACATGAAATTTTTTGTTGATAATACTCGGAGGCCGGGAGTGCATGACGATGCTCCTATCATATTTCCTTGTCTGGTTCAGGATTTAATCTATAAAACTGACATTCTTATTCCAGGTGTAATTAATGAGAAACTTAAATTTTTGGTTGATGACAACTATTTGGATAGGTTTTGCAAGTCTAAGGAAGAAAGGAAGAAAAAGAAGGCTGCTGAGATTGGTAGTAGTTCTGGTGGGCAAGGAGGCGGTCAGACAGATGAAAGTGACTAATCCGTTTTCGATATGAAAGCGGCTTTTAACTACACGTGGGATATGGGTGAGTTACTACACAGATCGAATCAATTTAACTTTGATTGTATGCAGCAGATGTATCATTTTTAGACGCATCCGGCGGAGTACACTCCTTTTCCTACAAGGGAGGCGTTCGACGCTTATGCAAATTAGCCTGGGGACAGGCGCCCGTTTTTTTCGGAGGGGGCAAGCACCGGTGTTGTTGTTGTTGTTGATGATGATGATGATAATGGTGATGATGGTGATGACATGGAAGACGATCTCAATGATATGGTTAATTGAGCTTCAAAGTGAAGGATTTTATTTTGTCTTGGCATTTTTTTTTAAACATGTACTTTTGGATCGCTTAGGCGAGAATTTCTGTTGTGAAGTTTGTCGCTTCGGCGAGTACAATTTTGGTGTTTTCACACCATAGTTATAATATTTGCAATTTGGTTAGATTGTATTTTAGTTAAATTCTTTTTTTTATTTTTTTTATGTTGTGGGTGCACAAGGAAAATAATGGTTGTCCTTGAAATTTTGAAAATTTTGTGTGTTAGCACAAGAAGAGAAAAAAATACCTTGTTGATCTTAAACATTGATGGTGATGATATAATTCTTGATTGTGTGCACAATCAAAGTATGTAATTGAGTGGGTAGAATAATAATGTGAATATGAATTTTTACTTTTTGTAAAATTGGTCAATGCAATGTTTTGTAAACTTTTGTTCATTTTGAATCAATTAGGACATTACCACAAATGTGAGTTGGATCCATGTGTCACAAACTCTTGAGGGATTCAAGTAGTTGTTGCTTATTCAAATGGTTTATGTTTAATCTTGCTTGTTGTTTTAAAATTATGGAAACATAGAAATGATCAAGGCAATTTTTTAGTACTGTGAGTATAACCACTTTTCCATAAACACTTTAAATCACCGTGAGTGTGTGAATATTAGAAACCTCTTTTGAGCCAAAGGCGGAAAAAATTTGTTAATTTTGATGCATGAACCCAAACTTTAACTACTTTGAAGAGCATTTTGTTTTAAGTGTATAGTATTGTTGAAGTTAGGGAGATTGGTCCATTGTGAAAAGAGAAAAACAGAATTGTGGATACAATGCACTCTCAAATGAATTCAAAAATAGAATGAAAAGGAAAGAAAAGGAAAAATCAAAAGAAAAAAAATTATGGGAATCAAAGCAAGAAAAGAGAATGCATTGTGAGAATAAGAGTTGGAAGTTTGAGCAAGAATGGTTGTGTTTAAAAAGAAAAATGCTCTTCATGAATTTTACCCTTTCTTGATTCAATGGTCGTGTACATATGTCCTTTGTTTTTAACCCCGACCATGATACAACCTATAAAAGTCCTTTTGTGATCTTTTTTTCTGTACGTTTCTTAATTAGTAAGATGATTGCATAAATTGTTTTCGATGTGGCACAATTACTTATGAGCGTGTTATGTCCCTTGTAAATAGTGCGTGTAAATAATTAGGTGATTCAATTCGAACTTGAGGGTACTTGGTATTGCATTGTATAATTTTGTGATTAGAATTTGAGTCATATGCATGTTTTGATCCTATGAGTGGTTATCGATACTTTGTGCGTGTATTTGTCGAGTTTGAACCATTGATGTTTTTGGTTGATTGGGTGTTTGGAAATCTTGCTTGTGGTTGTTGACACTTACTTTTGTTTGAGGGAAAACAAAGATGCAAGTTGGGGAGAGTTTTTTAGGTGTCAGGAAGTGCTTATTTTCCTAATTGATTTTGACACCTTTAAGCTCTTTTAATCGCTTTAATCGGGAAATGCCTCATTATTTAAGCAATTCTTGCATTTTTGTGATTTTTAGGTATTTTGATGTGTTTGTTAATTTTTGCAGCAATTTCGGTGAAAAGATCGCAGCTAAATTCGCACGGAAACGAAGAATTTGGAAAAGCTGTGTGTCGTGATTTAGGCCCCTGCACCGCCTGGCACTGCAGGGGCGATGGTTCCCCCATTTTCAATCAAAGTTACAGAATTGTGACTAGCTGCGCCTCTTGAAGACCGCCCGGCCGTGAAAGCATCGCCAGGCGCTCTGATCCTATCGCCCGACGCTCTCAGATATTTTGAGAGGTCCATGTGACACTGAAGTTGTCACGTGGCCTCACTTTTGGCCACCGCCCGGTCATGAAAAGCACTGCCCGGCGCTCTTGTCTGGGCTGAGCTTGTTTATATTCTCATTTTGTAGATATTTTTTAGGAGAATACTTTTAGAAACAATCTTTGTAACCTAGAATCATCTTGGGAGCTTAAAATCTTCATCTATTATTATTTTTCTTAGAATCCAAAGCTTTTATGCTTCAATCCTTGAATCTTTGAAGATTGATGCTGCAAAAGCTTTGCAACTTACTTGTCAAGCAAGCTACCATGTCTATGGCTAGCTAAAGCTCTCTTGTATCAAGATTAGTGGTAGGTGATCCTTTACTTTGTATGTATTCTTCTTGATTGTAAGCTTGTGAACCTTGTTGATGATATTTATAGAAGAAAAACTTTGTTTACATTGTATATGGTATTTTATCTCATGTTCGAGAGAAATGTTATAAAACTTGATCCAAGTTTCATTCCATCAATATTCATGAGGCTAGAGATAGTTTTGAATGTTGATGTTCATAATTATTTGTCTTGAATGTTATCATTTTGATAGTTTGTGTGAGAGATCAACAAAGGATCAAAATGGTAAATCTCACAACAAGTGTTCGAGAGAAACTTGTTGAGAGGATATATGGTTATAATTGTTGTTAACGAGTTCACGTTCGTAATCGAGAAAATACGTGTGAAACGGATCACCGAAACCTAATCTTGACATGTTTTATCAAAACCCTAAAACAAATATTTTTATCTTTAAAATTGGAATGCAAACGATCCTATTGAAAATTACCAAACTCTTTGTTACGATTAAAGTTTGAAACCTTCTAACTATCGAACGACGGCAATATGTACAATCTCTGTGGATATGATAAAACACCCCCCTAAAACTATTCCAACACTTCCCTATCCCGAAGTTTGTAACCTTTAGGAGTTGCTGTCATGCCCCTTGCATCTTCGCTTTCCCGAAGTTTGTAACCTTCAGGCCCAGCGGTTCCTGCTGTAGTTTTCGAATCTTCCATGATCGGTGGAATATATCCTTCCAGGATATAGTTGAGTGGCATGCCCCAGGGACGATCTTTAGGCATGTTATACTGAGGATCATAATTTTCCACTATGGGCGTAGATGTGATCTCTGAGATCACAGTCCTTTGTTGTTGCATCTGGGCTGCTGCCAGAGATTACATGTCATTGTGAATTTTTCTCAGATCTTCTTTCAGAGTGTCGATATCTTCTCTCAACTCTCTGTTCTCTTCCTCAAGATCATCCATTTTCTTTTGTCGATTGGCCTAAGTGTTGTACGAATGAGACAGTTTGACTCTAGAATCGAGACACAAACGTGTGATTCATAGGGAAGAAGAATGTGTTATGCGAGAATGATGAATGATATGCAATAATTATGTTTAAATTTTTTTTATTTAATCAAAAGAAACTTCAACAATTGGATTGCAAATACATACAGTGGGGAAACCCCATTTTATCTAATTCAAAGATTACGGAAATGGAAATACAGTAATTTACAAAGTGCTGCAAAAGGAAATGTCTAAGCTTATGGATCCTGAGTCCTCTCTAAGGAGAGCTCAGGTGCTGGTTCTGGTATTTTCCTTTTCTTTGACCGGGGCTCTTGAGTCGTTTTCGGGTTGTCATTCCTTTTCCAAGTGATAGGAGCGAGCAAATTCCTTTGGTGTTCTTGATTTTCTACAGCATGTTGCTCTAAAATCTCGATCAGAGTGTCTTTTTCTTTTAACAGTTGCTGTATTTTGGTACACTCCACATTGAGAATACGGTACTTGTTCTTCCAAGACTTCTTCTCCCGTTGAACTTTGTTGAGAGTAACCTGAAGTTTTTCCGTATCAGACATAAAATAAAGGACAAATTCCTTTAACGGGAGAACTTCTTGACGAGGGTAAGGCATCCTCATCTTGAGGGCTCTAGTTTGTACCCAGTGGAGATAAGGTTCCACAGAGACACAGTCCGGTTTTCCTAGAGACTCTCTTCCTTTCCTATGAACATGTTTCCATGCATGCACTATTTCTGTCTTTAGTGCCCTGTCATTTTCTTATTCCTTGAAGAAAAGACCTTCCAGATGAACATTATGCAGGATATGTCTCATCGGGTTTCCGAATTGACGATGAACTAAAACTGGATGGTAATTGATTCCTCCTTTAGTTCCAATGAGGGGTATATTAGGGAAGTTTCCACAACGGTCAATGATTTTTATCCCGTCATAGATTCGATTGTACCAATCTATGTCAGAGTTGGTAAGAGACATGATTCTCTGTGACCAACGTAGAGTACTCTTATGATCCCCAAAAGCAGCAGATTTGGGCAAGTGGGAAGTGAACCATTTGTATAGCAAGGGTACACATCATGTGATCATTCCTCCGCTGTACAAATTCCTTAAGTGTACGGTATGATAAGCTTCTGTCAGCAAGGTCGGTACAGGGTTTCCAATTAGAAAAATCTTAATGGCATTGATATTAACGAAGTTATCAATGTTGGAAAACTGAAATAACCCGTAGGTGAGTAAAACAAAGATGCTTTTGAAAGCAGTCACGTTCTCTATACTAGCAAAGTACAGGGTTTTCTTTATCAAAAACTGGGTTGGTAAACCTTGGATTCCACCCTTAACGGTCATGTGAGTCCTGACTTCTGACTTGTCCAAATAGATAGCTCTTGCAATGGTTTGATCTTTTGGAATTTCTTCCAGTCCAGAAAATAGAGCTTGGTCAGTGATGGGTAAATCAGTCAGGTGAGAGTACTCCTCCAGTGTTGGTGCTAGTTGATAATCTGGGAATGTGAAATAGTGATAAACCGGATCATAGAACTGAATTAGCGTGGACAGGATTCCTTCAATTACATGGACCTTTAACAGAGACAGTAGTCCTCCGTACTTAGCTCTGAAAGCATCAGGGTTGGTGATCATCCTTGCCAACCCTCTTAAATTCTCTAGTTTTGGAACCTTGAAGGTGTACTTGTGCGTCTTCCTTCGACCAAAATCCATAACACGATCTTTCTCTTTGATATTTGCAATCATTGTCTTAGTTTAATTTGAAAAGGAGAGACTAGAAGAGAAAAAAATTTCTTTGTTTAAAGTTTTTTTAGATGAAATAAATGCATGAATGCAGCACACAAAAACATAGAAAAAACATGGGTTCAAAGGTTCAGCATCATGAAGGCATGGCTCTACCCATCCCCAAAGGTTGTATTGGTTAATTTTTATACCTGTCCTCAAAATCATTGACCCCTCTTAGGATAACAACAGCAGGCTGGTTCACCAGAGCGAGCTGTAGTATCTTAGAGTAATCTCAAATGAGGGTAGTATCGCGTGATAACTATTTTCGTTAGCTTCCGCACTACAAAATAATCACATGGTCTCAGTATACTAAATCCTCAGTTTCATGGATACCACAATCGAACAATCTGCTTTCAACAACCGAAGTCGTTTAGACATTGAATCCGCAAAGGGTATCTCCACTGATTCGATGGTCTACCGGGATCGCTTTTTCGAAAGTCACTCCCTGTAAGATTACCCGTCTCATGCCATCACTTATCTTAGGTGTCACTCAAACTTTCCAGATGCGACATCACCCGCAGTCCCATTAGCAGAAAAATAAACACGGATATCAAGTAGGAAAAGCGATATATATATTTATTCCTAAAACTAACATCCTAGACCTCTTAAGAGCTATAATCCTAGTCTTATACAGATAATGACTCCCCAGCAGAGTCGTCATTTTACTGTGGAAAATGGGGACGATGAAGACTGAGGTAAAACAAATCATACAGTGACTCCCCAGTAGAGTCGCCATTTTACTGTGGAAAATAGGGACGATGATGACTAAGGTAAAACAGATCATATAGTGACTCCCCAGCAGAGTCGCCATTTTACTGTAGCGAGCGATTTTTATCGGTGACGCGACCACCTTATCGTTGGTTTTTGGGTTTCTCCCCACAATGAGGAGGGGGTGCTAATTTCTGATTTCTTATTTATCCCGTGAAGCTGGAAGGGAAAGGGAAGCTATCTCAAACTAACCTTGCACGCAAATGTTTAACTGAACAAATGCTTTAAAGAGATTCGGGGAGTTTGGGGCCAGGTTATACAATGGGAAGTTGTTAGTTACCCATCCTATATGTGGTTATCCAGAGGTTGTTAGCTTTAGGTCTCGCTTTGTACTTGATGGTATTTATCTGTTAATGGGTTGGGAAAGTTTCTTGGGAAGTATGAGTGAGTGAGTGAGTTTTTGTTGATGTTCGGGTTTTTCTGATGTTTTTGGTAAGGTACTGGACCTAAGTTTTGATTGATATAAAGGTACTGGACCTAGAGTTTTTTATTAGTATGCTCGCTAAGATTTCACAATCTTATGCCTACGTATTCCCGTTTAAACGAAACAGAGAAATCAGAGCAATCGTAGTTCCTCCTATTCTAAGGGAGGAAAAGGATGTTTAGTGTCTTGTTCAAAGCCCAAGATTGAAGATAAAAGGTTTATTTGTGTCTTGTTCAAAGCCCAAGATTGAAGCTAAAGGTTTTGACTGAGAGAGAATTTGTCATCTCTAAAGAGGGATTGGTCTTCCTCTGAGGGGATTGTTGATTTGTGTGTGCCTTGATCAAAGCCCAAGGTTGAAGCTAAGAGGTTGATTGACTCCACTAGGGAAGTCCTTATACAAATTCTAAGAGGAGGCTAGAAAAGGCTGACTCAACAAGAGAGTGTTTATATGTCTTATACAAAGCCCAAGATAGAGGCTAAAAAGATACTGACTCTTTTCGGGATATCATTATACAAAGCCTAAGAGGAGGCTAAAAGTTTGACTTTTCCAGGGAAAATGTTCTATCTATCTTGTACAAAGCCCAAGATTGAGGCTAAACGAAATTTTGACTCCGTTGGGGAGGATTTGTATGTGTCTTGTACAAAGCCCAAGATAGAGGCTGAAAAGAAGACTGACTCAGCGGGAGAGTATTATCTTTATCTGTCTTGTACAAATCCCAAGATTGAGGCTAAATTGAGACTTTACTGACTCGGCTGAGGATATTTTAGGTGTCTTGTACAAAGCCCAAGATTGAGGCTAAAATGAGTTTGACTCTGCTGGAGAGTATTATCTGTCTTGTACAAAGCCCAAGATGGAGGCTGAAAAGAGTTTGACTCTGATTAGGAATTTATTTCTCAAAGCCTAAAAGGAAGGCTGGGAGGAATTGATTCCACTGGGGAAGATGTTTATCCCGAGCTTAAGAGAAGGTTATGAAAATTTATGTCTTGTACAAAGCCCAAGATTGAGGCAAAAAAGGGTTTGACTCAATAAGAGAGTGCTTTTATATGTCCTGTACAAAGCCCAGGATTGTGCCTGAACAAGCTGGAGAGATCATTATACACAGCCTGAGAGGAGACTAACTCCTGCTAGGGGAAATTATTATACAAAGCCTAAGAGGAGGCATGGAAAAGATTGACTCAACAAGAGAAAGTTCTTATCTGTCTCGTACAAAGCCCGAGATTAAGGCTAAATAAGTTGACTCAACAAGAGAGTGATTGACTCAACAAGAGAGTCTGAGAAGTGATTGACTCAACAAGAGAGTTTGAAAGGTGATTGACTCAACAGGAGAGTCTGAAAAGGTGATTGACTCAACAAGAGAGTCTGAAAAGGTTAGCTTTGCTGGGGAGAATCATTTGTACAAAGCCCAAGAGGAGGCTGATTATGCTGAGGAAAGATCATTATACAAAGCCTAAGAGGAGGCTAGTTTCTGCAGGGGATTATTGAGATCCCGAGGCAGGTCCAAGTGGGGAATCAACTCTTGCTGAGAATTACAGAAGAGTTGAGATATCAGATTCCTTGAGATTCTGATTTGGGATAGTGTTATACTGATAATAAACTGGCCCTGGCTAGGAGATTTTAGGAGAGAGACTAGGTTTTAGCTCTGTTGGAGATTTATCCAGAATGACCAGGGTTTCTTCCTATGTTTGTAGGGAACTTAAGAATGTCTTTGATACTCAAGAAGGGATTTAGACTGTCCAATTCTATTGGTGTGGAAGAGTTTTATCTTTTGTATGATGCCTCTAGAGGAGGCAGGTGTTTTAAGGGATGAGAATAAACCCTAAGTTCGAGTTTTGACACTTGAAATACTGCTCTAGCAAAGGATGACTAAGTTATGTCTTATACCTTTAAGAGGTCGTCAGGCTCTTTGTATTAAGCCCAAGAGAAGGCATGAGAACTTCTAAGAAGCCGAAGGGTCCTTGTACAAAGCCCAAGAGGAGGCGGGGATGCTTTTAGGAAGCCTGTGGGTCCCAAACCCAGAAAAGTTCAAGAAATGCTATTCACCGAGAATAGATCATTTAGTGAAAGTTCTAAGGTTTGAAGAAATTCAACAGATGCTATTCACCGAGAATAGATCAACTCTGGGGAGTAGAATTTCTTTGACAATTTCTAATAGTGACAACCTGAGAAAAGGTTCACGAAGAATACTGTCTTTCTCTTTGTTCCATATTGTTTAAGCCCAAAAGAAGGCAAGACTGTATCTGGAAATCCTATGGGGATCTAATTTTGACTGTATTTAAGAATGACCAACTGGCTTTACTTAGTTCTAGACCTAATTTCCGGGGAAAACTCTAAATAACTATACTAGTATATATACAGTTGATATATGACAAGTATTAAAAGGGTATGAAAGAAGGACTTATAGTGCGTAGCTTCCCACAATACAGTTATAGATATATGACGAGTAAATGAAAGCTGTTAAAACTTACAGGTGAGCAAGCTTTCATGCTGTATTGTTAGTTGTTCAAAGAAATCAAAGAAATTTTTGATAACAACATGTATATTTTAATCTAAGTCAAAAAGAAATTGCTTTTGAAAAGATTGTTTATACTCAAGGAGAGACCCAAGGTTTAACAGTGATCGCACCGTTGTTTTGAAGATCGCATCAGGACTTATACAACGACTGAGGCCCAAGAAGGTTTATTTACAAAAGGGTTGGGGCTTACACTCTTTCAAGATGCCCAAAAGTGTTTTGAAGAAGAAAGATGGGACTTACAACACGAGGGGAGGCCCAGATGATTTTGTTTAAAAAAAAGGCGACGACCGCGCCGTGACTTTGAAAATACAACAGGACTTATACAACATCTGAGGCCCAAAATGGTTTGTATTTACAAAGGATTGGGTCTTACACTCTATTAGAGGCCCAAAAGATTATTTTTTTGTACAAGTGATGGGGCTTACAACTCAATGAGAGGCACAATTGATTTTCTGTTTGAAAATGGCAATCGTGCCGAGATTTTTTTATCGTGTTGGGACTTATACAATATTTGAGGCTCAAAATGGTTTATGTACAACAAGGGTTGGGTTTTACACTCTATTAGAGGCCCAAAGAGATTTAAAAGAAAAGAAATGGGACTTACAACACAAGGGTAGGCCCAAATGATTTTCGTTTTGAAATGGCGATCGCGCCGAGGTTTTTCAGCACAAAGAGACTTATACAATGTCTAAGGCCCAAAATGGTTTTGGTTAAAAAGGGACTGGGTCTTACACTCTATTAGAGACCCAAAAGTGTTTTAAAAGGTTTGATAAAGATCAAGAACCAAAGAAACCCTAATTTCATTTTCTTTAAAAGTAATCCTTTTAATAAAATGAATAAAAATGACAAAAATACCAAATAAGTCTAAACAAACTACTTGTGATTTTTTTATTAAGGTTTGAAAAATGAGGTTTTAATCACAAGATGATTTAGGACTCATTTGATTTTGATTTTCAAGATGAATATTCATTTTTGAAATGTTTAAAAATAATAAAAATGAATTTATTTACAAAAATATCAACTATATTAAATAAATAATATAAATTTGATTTTTTTGTGAAATAAAATATTTTAACATTTTTGTGATTTTTTTGCAAAAAGAACCAATAAAAAATATTTAAAATTGAGAGACAAATTAATTTTCCAAATCATTTAAAATTATATGACAAATATTAAAAAAATGGAAAAAGTGGTAAAAAAAAAGGGTCTGGGGCGAGGGGGATTCGAACCCCAGACCTCCTAGCCAAACACATGAGCGTGCAACCACTGAGGTGGTGATACATCCGTGTATCAAAACCACCCCATAAATATATAAGGGTGCCTTGTTTTAGGCCTGGCCAAGGTAAGGCAAGTTCTTGGGCCCAAAAAGTAAAGGCTGTAACTTTCTCATTTCTCCATGGATTGAGACAAAATTTAGGTCTATCCTGCCTAGAATTTCACAAGGAATCCAATGGTGCCCTTGGTTTTTTCAGATGAGGTCTCCATTTTAAAACCCGATGGTGGTTTTGAAATAGGCCATGATTTGCATTTTCTATGCTACCTCATGGTATAGGCCAGAATTACATGGCAAATTGGTTCAAACACAACATATATAACATATATGAGATGTTTATGATCAGTGGACTTCAAAGCAATGCATAATTCAAAGAGTTCAAGTTGTGATGCTTACCTTTTTGGGATCTTTTTGTGCTATCTGCCAAGTTTCTTGTGCCTGAAGTAATTTGATGCTTTAGACACTCTCAATTGATTCCTTAGAAGCTTTTAGAATGATCACCACCAGCTGGAATCTTCAGGAACAAGTTTGAGCTCTTTCTTGGAAAAGGGGCAAAAGTGACCAATATGGCAACTCTCTCAAATGGTGTTCCAGATGTGGGGAACCATTTGGGACAGTTCAAGGATGATATTTGGAGTGTGTTTGAGGTTTTATCTGGTTTTGAAAGTGACTGAATCAAGGCATGGCTTGAAAAATGCAAAAAAGTCCAATTTTGAGGTTTTGGAAGTGGACTTTGAGATTTTGGTGTTACAGGTCACATGTTAGTGTTTGAACAGCTTAGATACAATATATTAGAGGTGTTTGGATCATGAGCTATGATGGAATTGCTTTCTAACTCAAAAACTCAGAGATACCTTGCAAAAGAAGACATTTTTGCCTAAAGAGAGGGATTTTGAGGAAAGCATCAGCTTGGGGGCTTTGGTGCACTCAAACTGATCACAAAGGAGCTCTATTTATAGTAGAGCAAGTTTGTTTTGCAAGCTATAGGGAATGGCAACTGCAGCAGGCCTTTGGCCAATTGTGTTCAAATAGAATCTCAAGTCTCCTCTAGCCATTGACTTGAGATTAGAGCACAGGCTTTGTAGCTTTGGTTCAGAGATAAGCTTTGACTGAATTCAGTTGGAATAGGCTCAGTTCATGACACCTTGATGCATTCATTAAAGGCTTGGAAACAAAATTGGAGTCTTGGCATCTTTTAGCCTTTTTAGGGATGACAAGCCTAATGTAGATTCTTGGACTTTGGAGGCTTGGGGATCAGATCATTCCCTTCTTGTTTTATCCTCATATGTGTCCAGATGGATGACAAGGCTTGAATTTATCAGATTTGGACAAATATTGTAAAAACTAGTTCATGATGCCATGTTTCAAGGGTTGTATCTCCTTGCTCAAATGGAATTTGGAGATGATCTGGTACTTGTTGGAAAGCCCTCATGGAATACTTTAACTTTGATGTCCACCCCTAGACCTGGTTTGACTTGGATCAAGGTGAAAAATGTCCCTACGTTTTGGAAAAAGTAAGGCAGATTCTGACTTAGTGGAAATTTCACCAAGTGTTGGAAAAATGTCATTTTCATGTTTTTTAGCCATTTTGATCACTCCATAACTAAAAATCCATGAGGAATTGAAACTTGATGTAGTTGAAGATTTTGTAGAGTGTAGCAAGAGCTATAAATCCAACTTTGGATCACCTAAAATGGTTGCTTGGATCTCAAGTTATGGTCCTTGGAAGTTGGTACCCTAGCCACTTTGTTCCATAACTTAGAAAAATTCTAAGTTTTTTTATGGTTACCCCTTTTACAAGTTAACTCATTTTCTTTGATTTTTCTTGATGAATGATGATTCAAATCACATATTAACATTGTTTAAGGGTTAAGGAACCATAATTGTGAAAAATTCCAAAAAGACAAACTTGATTTTGTGCAGAGTTGACTTTTTATCGGATGAAATTCAAATTGTGCGATCCTTTGTGAAATCAAGTCCTTGACCTAAATAAAACCTAATGGATGGATTCCATAGGTGTTATAGGGTGTATTGAATCATGTCCCAAAGTTTGGGAGCATGTCCTGGTCAAAAGTCAAAGGCATAGTTGACTTTTTCCTCGAAACCCTAATTGTGGTCCTGATGAAATTGAAACTTGTGGATCAAGCTTCTTGGACCAATCCATTGTTGCAAATGGATCAATTTAGTGTATTGGAGACCCTCAAACCATGTCTTGAGGTCTTGGCTCATGCTTTGTCCCAAAAGTCAACTTAGGGGTGAATTAGGTTAAGAAACCATAATTCCAGATTTTTGGTAAATGAATCCCCTGAGGTCAAATTAACTTGATGAATGGGTTTATGAGGTCCCTTGGAGTATCTTGGGTTGTACTTTGAAGCATTGACTCATGCCCAGATGAAAATTTCCATCTGGAGGCCTCAGTCGACCAAAACTCTAATTTGGTGACACTGGCGATCTTGAGGCTTGATCCACTTGGAATGTTGCAAATTTGTGCTTGATTCTTGATGTGGGAATCCATTTGATCCTTTATAGATGTTTGAGAGATTAGACAAGTTGAAGATCATGTCATTCCTTGATTGATCCTTTGTTTAAGTGCTCTGAGAGGGCTTGAAACCCTAAGTCTTGATTGTAGTGAATGCTCAACCATCTTTGAGGAGATTGATGAGGCATGATGGTTCATCCATATTGTGATGATGATTTGCACAATGATGGGAAATCTTGGTGGTCAAAATTTGGGGTATGACACGTTTGTGGTGGTGTTTATCGATGATATCTTGATATATTCTAAATCTAAAGAAGAGCGTGTTGAGCATTTGAGAACTGTGTTGCGAGTATTGCATGAGAAGAAGTAGTATGCAAAGCTATCGAAGTGCGAGTTTTGGTTGAAGGAAGTGAGCTTCCTTGGCCATGTGATTTCAAGTTGTGGAATTGATGTTGACCCTTCTAAGATTGATGTTGTGTTACAGTGGGAGACTCCGAAGTCTGCTACTGAGATACAAAGTTTTTTGGGATTGGCAGGTTATTACCGCAAGTTTATTGAAGGCTTTTCTAAGTTGGCATTACCTTTGACTCAGTTGACTCAAAAGGGTCAAGCTTTTGTGTGGGATGTAGCTTGTGAGGAAAGCATTGTGGAATTGAAGAAGAAGTTGGCGACCGCTCCAGTGTTGATTTTGCCCAATCCGAGTGAATCTTTTGTGGTGTATTGTGATGCGTCGAAGATAGGTCTTGGTGGAGTATTGATGCAGAATGGACAAGTTGTTGCCTATGCTTCGAAACAATTACGAGTTCATAAGAGGAATTATCCTACACATGACTTGGAGTTGGAGGCTGTGATGTTTGTGTTGAAGATTTAGAGACATTATCTGTTTGGATCTAAATTCAAAGTATTCAGTGATCATAAGAGCTTGAAGTATCTATTTAATCAGAAAGAACTGAATATGAGGCAGAGAAGGTGGTTAGAGCTGTTGAAGGATTTTAATTTTGATTTGAGTTATCATCCGGGCAAAGCAAATATAGTGGACAATGCATTGAGCAGAAAGTCATTGCATATGTCGATGTTTATGGTGAAGGAGTTGGAGTTACTTGAACAATTCTGAGGTTTGAGTTTGGTGTGTGAAGCGACTCCTGACAGTGTGAAGTTGGGAATGTTGAAGTTGACTAGTGGTATTCTGGAAGAGATCAGAGTAGGACAACAATCTGACTTGAAGTTGGTTGACCAGTTGACATTGATCAATTAAGGTAACGGAGGAGAATTCCGGATTAATGAGGGTGGTGTAATGATGTTCAGAGACAGGGTGTGTGTCCCAGATGTTCCAGGAATTAAGAAGAGTATTCTAGAAGAAGGACATCGAAGTAGGCTGAGTATTCATCCCGGTGCAACGAAGATGTACCAGGATTTGAAAAAGTTGTTTTGGTGGCCGGGTATGAAGAAGGATATCGCAGAATTTGTTTATGCGTGTTTGACTTGTTAGAAGTAGAAGATTAAGCATCAGAAGCCTTTAGGTATGATCCAGTCGTTGAATATTCCAGAGTGGAAATGGTATAGTATTTCCATGGATTTTTTGTCATGATTGCCGAGGACTACTAAGGGGAATGATTCGATTTGGGTGATTGTGGACAGATTAACTAAATCGGCTCATTTCTTGTCGATGAAGATTAATCATTCCATGCAGAAGTTAGTCGAGATGTACATCAAGAGATTGTGAAGTTGCATGGGATACCTTCGAGTATTGTGTCGGATAGGGATCCGAGATTTACATCGAGGTTCTGGAAGAGTTTGCAGGATGCTTTGGGTACTAAGTTAAGGATGAGTTCTGCCTATCATCCGCAGACGGATGGTCAGACAGAAAGGACTATCCAATCTTTAGAGGATTTGTTGAGGGCTTGTGTGTTGGATCACGGTGGATCTTGGGATAGCCATTTACCGTTGATTGAGTTCACGTACAATAATAGTTTTCATGCTATTATTGGAATGACGCCCTATATAGCTTTGTATGGGAAAAGGTGTAGGACTCCTTTGTGTTGGTATGAGTCGGGCGAGAGTGGTGTACTCGGACCTGAGATTGTGCAAGAGACGACTGAGAAGATTAAGATAATCCAAGAAAGGATGAGCGTTGCAGAGTCGTCAGAAGAGCTACCATGATAAGAGAAGGAAGACACTTGAATTCCAAGAAGGAGATCACGTGTTTTTTAGGGTGACGCCAATGACTGGTGTGGGTCGAGCTTTGAAGTCTAGAAAGCTCACTCCACATTTTGTTGGTCGATATAAAATCTCGTAGAGGATAGGGGAGGTAGCCTATCAGATTGCATGACGTGTTCCATGTCTTAGTTAAGGAAGTACATTCCAGATCTGTCGCATGTGATTCAGATGGATGATGTACAAGTGAGGGATAACTTAACGGTTAAAGATTTACCTGTGCGGATTGATGGTTGAGAGATGAAGCAACTGCAAGGTAAAGAGATAACCTTGGTGAAGGTGTTGTGGGGTGGACCAGCTGGCGAAAGTTGGACTTGGGAACGTGAAGATCAGATGAGGGAGTTGTATCCGACCCTATTTCCTTGAGGTAATTTTCGAGGGAGAAAATCCTTAAAGTGGGGGAGAGTTGTAATACCCCAAATCTGTAAGAATATTTATTTAATTTATTTAAATATAATATTCGTGAATTTTTATGAATTTTGGTGGTTTGTGTTGGTATCGGTATTTTTGTGGAGTTTTGGTTATTTATTTAAATAATAGTATATAATATATAATATATTGTATTATTATTTATTTAAATAATATTAGAGGAATTAAGGGTAAGATGGACTTTTGAGGAGGATTAGTGAGGGTATTATTGGGAAAGCCCATTTTAGAAGCCCAAAGATTAGGTTTAAACAAAAAAGAGAATTTTGGGAAAAGTAGGATTCATTTGATCAGAACGTGAAAAGAAGGAAAGAAGTGAGAGCTCTGAGGAAAAAGGGAAAAGCGAGGACTCGAGAAGGTTTCCAAAGACTCAATAGAGAAAACTCTGAATCGACAATCGAAGGTATGAGGAGTATTGTCTTTCATTGTTTTCAATATAGGAATTCAATGTGTTTAAAGCTGATTTTGAGGTTTATGTGAATTTATGAGTAAACTAATGATTTGAGGTATTTTGTGAATCGATTATTAAGGGTTGAATTGAATAGGAGAAATTAGACCTTGAGGGTGATTTTCCCTGTCGATGTTGTTTCGACCTTGTGGTGAAAGGGATTTATGGGGTTTATGAGAATCTTTGGGGCTGTGAAGGTTTAGGTGATTTTAAGGTCCAGATAGTATAATTAATCGACCTAATAGTTGTAGGTTTTGTGTCCTTGATTGCCATAATGCCTTAGGAATGTTGTAGGGATGTTTTTGGGGTAATTGGGGTTGAAATTGTAAGAGCATTTGAGTTTGATATGCTACTGATGCGTGGCAGCGATTTTCTGAAATTGCAGGTTCGCAAAGCGATGTTTCCTTCGCAAGGCGAACACTTGCCCTAGACTCGCAAAGCGAGTAGTGCAGCGAACCATGTTGAACCTATTATTTGTTATTATTATTTTTATTTTTGAAGATTATGGTTTTATTATAAACCCTTTTGTTTTGTGTCATGGTGGTTATGGTGGTTCCGCTGCTATAATTGATGGCTTTTGAATGTTTTGATGACGATTTGAATATTTTGAGGAAAACCCGTGGTTACGAAGTAAATGTGTTATTTTGAGTTTAATTGAGAAATGTGCACCCTTCTGAGGTGATTTTTACTATGATAATTTGTGTATTTTTGCCGTGTTTATTCTTGGGGTAGAAAATGGTGTTACATTCTCAAGTACTCTCGGATATCTTTTGGTTCATTAAAAGCTCAACAAATAAAAAGTGGATCCAATATTCTGTAAGTACTCGATTTATTCAACTCTATACAAAAACAGTGAATGTACCTAAATGGTTAAAGAAAATGAATAAATTAGGGGTGATGTTCTATAAATGATAATGTTCTATAATGATATGTATATTCAACTATATATACTTACGTGCACCAAACTTGCAATATCCTAATGTCCATCCACTTATACCCACCAAGAAAATCCCTTACATCTTCAGGACTATAATAAAATAAATCCAAACGTGGACAATGTTCTAGCGGGAGAGGTTGCGTTTCATTTATCACCACAACTTTCAAGTATAACATTGTGATTTCATTTGGATTAGGGTCCATTATATCATTGCGGTTACCCGCAAAGGGGGATTGGCTGAACAATTAATTCCTTTTGTAGAAGCATGATGTACAACACTTCTACTAGGAGTTCGATCATCATCATCACCATCAACATTACGGTGATCTTTATTTGTCCGTTGTTCAAGGTTTTCACTTAATCTCTACATCATAATATTCAATTAAAACATAAAACAAAAATAAGCACAATATATATCATACATTTCCGATAAAACACTAACATCTCAAGTAAAGTACATACTGAATATAACTCTTGAAACCTTTCCATATCTTTCTTCTTTTTTTCCTTCTCCACTTCTAACTTTTTTTGTTGTTCTTCTAATTGTTTCTCAAAATTTTTAATATTTTGTCTTTGTTTGAGACCCAAAGAATGACCTCAAGCCGACATCTTCTCCAACAACACGAACATGCCCACCATGCTCATCTGTTCCAATAGCTTCTACTAATATGTCATGTCGTGCTTGCGGAACAAATGTGCCTTCACGGGCTGCCTCAACCAACTTATCCTACACAACATGAGAAACTTACATATATTTTTACCAACACATTCAAATAAAAAATAACATAAGCACCACAAATCATACTTACAATTTTTTTGGCAACTACTCTTGACGCCTCAGAGGTGTACTCTCCATCTGATCTTAATCAAGCCCTCTTCCATTTCTCATGTCTTGAAGGTGGAGATGGGATGCGATCATCTCCTGTTTCTGATTGTCTTTCAAGCATGATTTTTTTCTCAAGATTCCTATAACCCCCATGAGACAATTTATGGGGGTACATGTTCTCGGCCTTATTGAGTATTCCGACTTTGCTTTTAACCTGTTATGAACATAGTGAAAAAATATATGATTAGTATTTATAACTCAGTAGCATAACATTATCTGTTACATGAGAATAGTACTAACCTTGAATTCCTCAAAACGATGTATCTTTGCAAACCTTTTCCATTGCTTCTTTGATATAAAACTATATCGAATTCATGGATGAGCAAGACCGCTCTTAGGCCTCCTAATGTAGTCAGCCGTGAGTTGTGCCTTAAATCCTCTCCAACGAGTACCAGCATACGATATTCACTTTTTTTTTTCAAATTTGAGTCATCGGTAAACTCAAAATTCAACTACATTTAAATCAATATATAAGTATGTATTAGAAATTATAGATATTGATATCGGTGATATATGAAAATTATAGTATGTAATACCTTAACATCAATCCATATGCTTTCTTTGACCTTATTATCAACTTGTTTGCAACCATCAATCAATTACTGACCTTTCTACGTGCAAGTAAGGAAACATAACTCTTAAAAGTAGGGTAGTGTTTACAATCCACTACTTTGTACAACAAATTAAAGTGGATAGGAATTTTTTCACCTGATGAGTTCCGGACAGATGTGAATTGGGGCATCATTGTGACACTTCTTTGTGATCTTTTCGTTTAACTTTCAGTTGTTTGAGTATTATTGTTTAACCTCTCAATTGTTTGAGTTTCTTCGCTGGTTTCTGATGAAGAACTCAACAAGGTCGACATCTAAGTTCAAAAACAACAACAACAACATGAACAATAAGAACATAAACATCAACCACAAAATAAAACAACAACGACCACAACAATGGCAATTGAAGTTTTCTGTAGATGCACGGGGAAAAATATTTTACGTACCCTAAACGTGATGACTAAGTAAATGATGTTGGTGTTGGTGATGGTGTTGTCTTCCTTCCTTGTGGTGACGGCGGTGTTGTTATTGTTTTCCTTCTAGACGGTAACAACTTGGTTAATCGTGATGGCCTTGTCAACTTGGTTGATGATGATGACGACAATGGCAAATATACAGTGAAGTAGGAACAATGGTGTTTTGGATGAAATCGTGTAATGTTTCACATTATTGAACGTTAGGGTTTGGGTTGAAATCATGTATTATTTCGTCTAGTTTCTATTTGCAATGGAAAAAAACATACTGAAGAGACAAGCTAACTAGGAGTGTATAACATTATCACGCTACCACAACGACCAATACATGCAACTGTAGTGATATTTTACTTTCATGGTGAAATTTCATAAAAAAGCGACAGAGTATTAACACTTAAAATTTTTAAATAAAAAACAAAATATATCACAACGGTTGTAAACATCAACCGTAGTCATAAACTTTAAAGTTTTTTATTTAAAAATAATTAAAAATAAAAAGGTGCAACTTAACAACAGTTGGCTCTTCAACCGTCGTCTTAAACTTTTAAGTTTTTTATTTAAAAATAAATAAAAATGAAAAGGCAGAATTTAACAACAGTGTAACTCTTGAACCGTCGTCATAAACTTTTAAGTTTTTTATTTAAAAATAATTAAAAAAGAAAAGGCCCCACTTAACATTAAAGGAGTAACATATATGAGGGCCCTGAGGTTCGAACCCATGAAAGCTTGAAGTTATCACGACGGTTGGCTCCTTAACCGTTGTCATATACAAATAATTTTTAATAAAAAAACAATAATATTATGATAGCGCCTTAGTTTAGAGATGTGTTTACCTTGAAAATTGGTAAACAACCGCTGATCTTCTAAAACTATAAAGTTCTAGTAACTTACAGGATCGATCAGATTGATCCTAGGACATGTGTTGTATGTGTATTTAGAATATTTTGCAATTTAATAAAGGATGCCTTTCGACAATGCACATAAATAAAAAGGGGTGTTTGAAGTGTAAAGGAAAACGACAAAGATAAAGGAAATGACTACGTCGAACGATGCATCAAAGAAAAGCAAAAGGGTTGAATGTAAAAGGTTTGATAAGGAAAAACTGAAGTTAAATGTTGGAAAGAAACGCATAAAGATCATAAAAATGCAGAAAAGGGAAATGCTTGAAAATAAAGATTTTTAATGTATAACTGCGAAGTAAAGACTGAGTAATGTAAATGGCTTGAAAGGTAAAAGTTCATGAAAAGAGATTTCAAAGTAAAGAATCTAAAACAGAGACTTCAAAGTAAATTGTATTGCAATAAAAGGTAATGGTGATTACAATTACGTACATTCTCACTTCACTGGTTTCTCGACACACTGGATACTTTGAGTGAATATAGAGTTACTTGTACAATTTGATTTTTTTCACACTATTCTGACTCTAAGACTAACCTATTTATAATACTCTAATGTAACCACCCTTTGACGGTTTTATTCTTAGATTACGCCACTTGGCACTTCACATGTCTTCACGATCTGGATCTTCGCCACCTGTCCTCTTTTCAAATTCAAATAGTAGAACCTCCCTCCACTATTCAGTTGTAAATGCAGCGCATTATCCATACCCACTTTATAGCGTCGACTTGACTCTTTGGACTTAGCAATATTTGAAGTCTTGAAATCCTTCCATTCGACTCAGGCATTGCACAAACATGGTCGAAGGCCTTCTTAGTCGAAGCCTTTTTTAGCATTATTATTTTACATAACTTCTTTTAAAGCCATTGTCTAAAATTATGTAGCGTCGAAATTAGGAGCTAACAAATTGCCCCGCAAAAATGCCCTTTCGCCAGTATTGGTAGGAAGATCATTTTTTGATAACCTAATTTTTCGACGCCTGCTCATTCAACTATGGAAAACATGGTCTCAACTAACCAACCCACGATTTAGAAACTATTCAGTTTCTTTCAACCATGCTTGTGACGTCATGTCATGATGGCAAATCTCCAAACGTCGTTTCAGCCTTATTCATGAACAGTTTTCATCATCACTTTTCTTGGGATTAAGCATTTACAGTCTGACTACAACCACCACCATCCAACGATCTCCAAAGAGGACACGCGTCCCACTATCGTATCCATTTCAACGGTGGATCTACAGTCTCCTCATCTTCCACACATCTATAAATACCCTTTTTCCCCAATTTTACGAACTTTCGCACTTTCAAACTTTCTGCAACTTATTTCTCTTGTTCTCTAAACTCTCAAGAAAACTCAGAACACACTCTCGTTTTCTCTTCAAGCTCCATCAATGGCGTCTTCTCAAACAGTTCCCCAAGCAGCGAAAAACCAAAAGGGTAAAACCACTCCGTTCGAGCAAAATCTCCTGCCATTTTCAAACATCCCTGGACCAAAGGTGGTAAAAAACCAACAGTTCTTGCCGGAATCTCTTCTTGAAGAAACAAAGAAGATTTATGAATCCCAGGTAATGATCCCTCTCCTTATCTCTGATAAACCCTATGCTTTAGGTGGCCCCCTAGCTGATGTAAAACCCAACAATGAAAAACTGGCTGAGTTATTTCCTTCCTATCGTAAGTCTAGACCCTTAGGGCAAAAAAGTAACCCTAATGAGGAGGGAACCTCTCCTGATACACCCACTCTGACAAAAATGGATCTGAGGTACCTTCATGATGGTACGAGGTTGGTAAGAGCTGTCAATCCTTTAAAGGATTTTGACCTTTGGATGACCAGAATGGAAAGGGTCAAAGCTGATCACTGGAAAACCATAGGAATCTATGATCTGTTAATGCTGTCGAAAACCAACATTCCTTATTGTTTGAACCTGCTAGCGGCATCACTCTATTTTTGGGATAGTACCCATTATACCTTTCATCTTCCTTGTGGGATGGTTACTCCCACACTCTTCGACCTTGCTGCTATTGCAGGTCTTCGACCAGATGGTATCTCCTATGACCCTGATATAGATGCAGAGGACACCATAGGAATTTTTGACTCCAAACTCACATATACCCACTTTATCAACCACCACAAACTTGATACTGCAGAAATCACTGATAAGGAACACATTGCCTTTCTGACCGTTTGGTTGTCGAGGTATGTATTTTGTTCGAAATCCTTGCAGATGGCCAAGAAGTATCTCACTCTGGCCAACCAGCTTCACAATAATAGAGGAGTTTGCCTAAGTGGATTGATCCTGGCGAACCTCTACGAGTCTCTCAGTGAAGGGGCGGCTCGACTCAAAGACTTGGAGAGCCAAGGTACTGTTCACTTGAATGGCCCTCTCTGGCTACTTCAATTGTGGCTCAATGCAACCTTTGAAGCCAGCCTTCCCAGGAAAGGGCAGGTTGATGAAGATTCCACTGAAATCAAAGAGAGGAGGGTCGAAGGTACCCGTCTGGTGAAACTTACGCCAAATGATGATGAAGAAACTCTGAAGAAAGCCTTCTCCAGTTATATTATGATGTTTGCAAAAAGGCATGAGTTCACACCTAGCATGGCTCCCTTTGCTGAGAGAAAATGTGGGCCTGAGTGGTTCACGAGGCCATTCCCTGATCCAACCAACCTCGACGCTGAAACTGTTTCGAACTGGGAAGCCTTCTTGATTCCTAGATTTATTGTTGAAAGGCTGAATCTTGGGAGAGACCTGGAAGCCTTAATTGCTTACCAACCAAATCTTGTCTCTCGACAATTTGGGTTAGCTCAGATCTTCCCCAAGTGTCTATATGGGAAGAAAGGCTATGTGGTTCTTCACACAGCCAGTTTTGATGACGGAAGTGCTGCAGTCACTTTCGACCGGTGGAACGCTAGGAAAGCAACCCTTTCCCCTGTGTATTTTCAGCCCACCTTCTTGTGTACCAAACCCTTCCATAACTGGTGGTCGAAGTACTACAGTGAGCAATTTCTTGATGTTGCTGTTTTCTCTTCCCTACTTGACGAAGCTTTTCTTGATGTGCAGGAGAAGACCAAGAAGAGTATGTTCATTCATGTCAAAGAAATTCAAGCCTTTCAAAAGTACTTTGAAACTGTCTATCGACCAGATGATATTGGTCGAACCGTTCGTGAGGCTGCTATCACTTTGAAGGAAAAATTTCTACAAAAAATGGAGCAGTTAAAAATCCCTTCAAACGTTCCTGTTGAGAAACGTTATAAGGTAGCTTTTGAACTCTTTCCTCCAAAGTTCCCTCGACTGCCTAACGCTGATTTTGGAGTGGCACTTGCCCCCCCCCCCATTTCCAGACTGGTTTGTCTGTGGTGAGCACTTAAAACTCATTCGACAACAGTCTCAACCGAAAGCCCAACGGGTGGTTGCGAGTAAACATACGCTGGACAGTTTCACAGGACACCTTCATATAGGGGTCGAGGATGTCCGTGTCGAATCCGAAATATATGAAGGTTTGAGGCCCTTGATTTGTGATTTTTTAACTAACCGCTCAATTATTAACCTTGTAATAATCGTCTGTCTTTCAGCCATGGCCAGGAAGGTCAGCTCGTCGAAGGGTGCTGCGAAGGTCGGAAAGGACACTGAAGGCACAAAGGTACTTTATATTCCTTGCCTAAATCTTTTAGTGTAACCAATCCTCTAATATTTGCGTCACCTTTCAGGCTGCTCGAAAACCTCCAACGCCTTCAAAAAAAGGCAAGAAAGGTGCTCAAGCAGTTGTTCCTCCAGATACTGATGATGAGACCCCTGAGGAAATAGTAGTTAAGAAGAAAAGAAAACTTGTCAAAGCTTCTGAAACTACCACCCAACCTCCCTCAAAGGCGGCAAGAATCCTTGAGAAGACACCTGCTGGTAGTGGTGTCAAGAAACAACTCTCCAGGGTTGCGTCAAAAACGACTGCTGGCGATCCTGAGAGTGCCAACTCAAGTCCTGATGCTGCGGCTGTACAGGTATGCGTACTATCTTCATTCAGTATTTGGATTCCCTACTCAGACTTCTCTCAATCTTATTTCTTTTACTTGTGGTTTTTCAGGCTGATGTAGGTGGCTCTAACCCACCACAACCTTCCTTCAGCTTTACAACAACTCTGCTGAATAGCCAAGGTGAGCCAACTTATCACCCTACCTCTGACCTTGGTTCTAGATATAGCTCAATTAGCGAAATTAACCAACCTATCCCTCTTACAGTTCCTCCTCCTGCAGCAGATGAAACAAACCAAACTTCTCCTGCCAGGACCACTACTCAACAATCCCAGATCGATGGTTTTGATCATGAAGAGGATGATGTTTCTCATTAACAACCTTTCGACCAAACAGAGGCTATTAGTATGGACACAGAAGAAAGGCCCACTGAAGCAGTAGAGGAGGAAGTCGAATAAGACGAAGAACAAGAAGAAGAGAGGGAGAGGACTGAGCAAGATCACACCCCTTCGACTATGGCTGAGGCAGATCCTGTTAACAATCCAACTCCTAAGCCCATGATCGCTTCGACTACTGGAGGATCCCCTGCTGGAGACCCATTGGCTACTCTCAAATGGTCAAATCCTCGAGAGTATGCTAGATTGATACTTGGGAAGAAGTACAGTTCTTCAGGCACTAGTCTTAGTACTTCGACCAGCGCTGGGGGTCCAACTCCAGATGATTTCACCAGTCCTATCCTTCAAAAAATCAAGGATAAATTCTTCAAGGGAGACATCCACAATGTCCTACTTTCAGATCCAACTGCTTCTCTCTTCCTGAAAGATAGCCTTCAGAAGCTGGACCTTTCGACCCTTAGCCAAGGTGTTTCTGAATTCCTGTTGGAGCTAACGGCTTTAGTGAATCAAATGTCTGAGGACTTCAAGTCCCTTCCCAAGATCCAAAACAACATTGAAATCACAACTGGATTGGAAGCTTCAGCTTGGGATGATGCGCATGCATCAGAAGCTATGTTCGAAAGTCTAGAGACTGAACAACAGAAAAGGCAGGCAGAAGTGGAGTCCAACCAGAAGAATATTGATGACTGGAAGCAACAAATTGAAGATCTGCATAACAAGATTTCTAAGGCTGAAAAACGCAACCTTGAGCTGGGGGAGTTCGACGATACTGAAATGGCCAAAGAGTTGAAGCGCACCATAGACTTCCTTGACAAGGCCCAAACGCTTGAAAAAGAACTTTCGGCAGCCAAATTCACCAGAGCTCTATGTGAAAAATGCCTTCAGAATCACAAGGTCGCCTTCCTTGAGTTGAAGTCGAAGCTCCCTTTCTGATTGTGATATGATTTCTTGTTTGTAGTTCCACTTTTGTTCATCATATTTTATGGTCCTTTTAAGGCCCCATTTACAGACAATCTTAATGCCCTATGGCCTTTATCTAAACTCTTCTGTTTACTAACAACTCTTCGACTTGCAAAACATATTTTTTACTTTGCTAACTGAGTAATTAAAGTATTCTGCCCCTTTTCTTGGAAATCATAAAAATAGCGCAGCTTTTAACAGCTTACTGTTCCAACGGCACAAGTTTATATTCCATAAAGGAATATTAATAGCGCAACCCTAGGGTCTATTCCCAAGGGCCATTTCACGTATTTCCATCGTTGACTGGCCAATCCTTCCAAGGCATTGCCTCTATAAAACCCTCTTCCCTCTTGGGATATCTTGCACCTACTATAGCAAGTATGAGTACTTCTTCAAAGAAGGCAATGACCAAGAAGGTGGCTGGAGAGACAAGGAAAGTTGAGGCCACATCTACTGCCCTCAAAGACACTTCAACTGGAGCAACTTCTCACGCCAAGAAGAGAGAAACCAAGATGAAGGTACCCAAGAAAGGACATTCCAAAGCACAAAACTCTGATGATGAAGCTGACGAAGATTATGTTGCCTTCCTCAACTTTATTAATTGGAGAGACTATGAATAATCTTTCTCCTGTGTTTTATGTTATTGTACTTGTTTTTTTTTGTATGCCATTTTGGCCTCACGTGGGCTATTTTGGCTTTTATAATTTGAATAAAATTTACGTCTTAATATGGATTTCTTGTAAAATAGGCTTATATTTTTTCAAATATTTCCTATTTACCCTTAAGACCCTTAAATCACCCTCCATCTCTTGAATCTCATAAGCATTATTACTAAATGCCTTGATAATTTGAAAAGGACCTTCCCACTAAGGAGACCACTTCCCCAAAGTTCTAGTCTTTCGATCCATAGGTAAGATCCCTTTCCACACTAGATCTCCAGTTGAAAAGGTTTTAATCTTGACCTTTTTGTTATAAGACTTCTCCACCCTTTTCTTTTGCCTTTTCAGCAACTCTAAAGCATGGAGCCTCTCTTCATCTAGGTCTACTAATTCATCCAACATCATACTCCAATAAGACTCAGATGGAATCTCATGATGCCTTTGAATTCTTATTGATTGAAGATAAATCTCCATAGGCAAAACTGCATCATGACCAAAAGTCAGTCGAAATGGGGTAGTATTAGTTTCCTCTTTAGGGGACGTTCGACATGCCCAGAGTATTTGGTTCAATGTCCTATGCCAATTTCTTGGCTTTTTCCCCACATGCTTTTTTATCAACCCAATAACCACTTTATTCGCTGCTTCGACTTGGCCATTAGCTTGGGCATAATAAGGTGTGGAGGTTACAAGCTTGAATCCCATTTCTTTAGAAAACTCTTGCATCTTTCGACCAGTGAAGACTGATCCTTGTTCTGTTGTAATTGTCTCTGGGATTCCAAACCTATAGATGATGTGCTTCTGGATAAATTCAATCACATCTTCCTGATCAACATTCGGTAATGGGATAGCTTCGACCCACTTGGTAAAATAATCAATACCTACCAAAATGTACTTATGATTTTTAGATGATGCTGGCCGAATCTCTTCGACCAAATCCAAAGCCCATCCTCTAAAAGGCCAAGGTTTCACTATAGAATGTAGTTCACTCGCAGGGACATGTTGAATGCCAGCATGAACTTGACATTCCTGACAACCCTTAGCAAATTCAATACAATCTTTTAACATGGTAGGCCAATACATGCCTTGTCGAAACAACAACCATTTTATTTTATGGCCTACCTGATGTGCCCCACATGCCCCACTATGGACAGTCGAAAGGGCTAAGTATGTTTCTGCCTCACTGAGGCACTTAAGAAATACTCCCTCAGGAGACTTTTTGAATAATTCATTACCCAACAAGACATAACTTAAAGCTTGATACTTGATTTTCCTTTCTGTCGAAGTTATTGGATTTTTCAGGTAATCCATTATAGGTTTCCTCCAATCCTTGTCAGTTACACTATCAACTGCCAGAATTGCGAAATTGTCTTCGTCAACATATCCAAGCTTAGTTTCTTCCAAATCTGATGGGGCTAATCCTACTGACACCACCCTTCCTCTGACTTCGACTTCGGTTGCATCTTGTAATTTATCTTTCAAAACTTTATACCCTGATGCAATCTGAGCCAAGCCATTAGCTACCTGGTTTTCCAGTCTAGGGATGTGTCGAAAACTAACTGCGTCGAACTTTTTCAACAGTCGATTCACAACTACAAAGTACATAATCAAATTCTCTTTTATGCACTTGTACTCTTTGGTCACTTGTTTTATGACCAGATCTGAATCTCCCATTATTTCGACGTTAGTTGCCCCCAATTCCAACAATACATCAAGTCTAGCAATTAAAGCTTCATATTCAGCCTCGTTGTTAGAACAACGGCCTTCAATTTTATACTTAACTTTTGTTGGAATTTTACTAGGAGAAATAACAAGTACATCTATGTCTCCCCCATCTTTGTGGCTGGACCCATCGAAATATAACTTCCAAGGTTCCACATCAAGGTAGTTCAGGGGGGCCTCATTTGTAAAATGGTCAGCTATAAAGTCTGCCACTATTTGTCCTTTAACAGCTTTTAAAGGCTTATAAGTTAAAGAATATTCAGTTAATGCTAATGCCCATTTTCCAATTCGACTATGCAAGATAGGTTTGGACAACATATGTTTAATAACGTCATAACGAGAAGAAACATACACATCAACTAGTTTTATATAATGCTTCAATTTGGTACAAGAGTAATACAAACATAAACATAATTTTTCAATCATGCTATATCTAGTTTCCGCATCATTTAAAACTCTACTAAGGTAATAAACGGCTCTTTCGACGCCATCATCATCCTCTTGAGCTAACATGCTCCCTAAAGTTCTATCTGACGCAGCTATGTACAATCTTATACACTTATTGCCACGAGGTGGTGAGAGAATAGGGGGGTGACTCAGGTACTCTTTGATTTTGTCGAAGGCTTCCTGTTGATCTTGCCCCCAGTCGAACCCATCCTTGCTAGCTCGAAGCAATGGTGAAAAGGCTTGCGTTTTCCCACTTAAGTTACATATAAATCTCCTCAAGAAATTTATTTTGCCCAAGAGAGACTGAAATTCCTTCTTTGTTGATGGCGCTTTTGCTTCCATAATGGCTTTGGTTTTATTCTGGTTGATTTTGATCCCCTTCTTGTGGACCACAAAGCCTAAGAAATCCCCTGCATGCACACAAAAAGCACATTTGAGAGGATTCATTTTCAGACCATGCTTTCTCATCCTTTCAAAGGAATGTCGAAGATGGCTTATATGATATTTTCCTGAAAAGGACTTAATAACAATATCATCAATATATATTTGCATAAAAGTCTCAATAAAATCATGAAAGATCGAACTCATAGCTCTCTGGTAAGTGTCCCTAGCATTTTTTAGACCGAAAGGCATCACTACCCATTCATAAGTACCTAATGCCCCTGGACATCGAAAAGCAGTTTTTGGGACATCTTCCTCAGCAATGAATATTTGGTTATAACAAGAATAACCATCCAACATGCTCAAATATTCATGTCCTGCAGCAGAATCAATCAACATTTTTGCCACAGGCATGGAATATTCGTCTTTAGGGGTTGCAGAATTTAGATCTCTAAAATCTATACAAACCCTTAAAGAACCATTCTTTTTAATGACTGGTACAATATTAGCTAGCCATTCAACATACCTACCTGTACAGATGAACTTGCATCTAAGTAGCCTTTCGATTTCCTCTTTGATCTTAGAAAGGATTGTTGGGGCAACCGTCTTGGATTTTGCTTGACTGGATTTTTCCCAGGTATGATTGGCAACTTATGTTCAACAAGCTCTCTCCTCAAACAAGGCATTTCATCATAGTCCCAAGCGAAGCAATCCTTGAATTCCCTCAATAATTGGACTATTTCAACTTTGAGTAGTGGGTCGAGATTAGCGCTAATATAAGTAGGCATTTTCACTCCCCCTTCACCCAAGTCAATTTCTTCCAAAGGATCCTGTGCCAACATTTTAATATTATCTAATAGTGGGTCTTTTTCAAAACCTAAAGTCTCACCATCATACACAGCATCAAGCCTTTGGTCTTGGTCTTCAATTTGAGGCCCATCAGGTGGCTCAGGTTCAAAGTCCTTACCAGGGCCTACTTCACAAATTTGAGTTTTGGCTTCGACAGCCATGTGGTTGTGTGCAGCCTCTAAAGCCGCTTGTAACTTGGATTCGGCCACATAGGCCGAAATTCTTTGTAATGCGGCGAATTCAGTCATTGTTACTGAATTCACTCCCCCATCCAGTGGGGTCAACCTCAGGCAACCCATAGTATGGGACATTGCCTTCTTCTCTTATAACTTCTCTGTCCCATCGAAACCCCTCCAGTGGGTGCAAGTGCAATGAGCAGAATGCGTGATCATCTGGGGAGAGATCGAATTCTGCTGGAGTACATGGCGCAATATACGCCAAATTTTTTTCGAACTCAGAACCATCAACATGATTAACAGGCACCTTAAAGTAGCCTTGATCAGCCTCAATGTTTTCTACTATTCCATCAGGCCTCCAGATTGTTATGCGTTGGTGCATTGACGAAGGTACTGCCCCAATGCCATGAATCCATTCCCTTCCTAGCAGAAGGTTGTAGTTAACTTTACTTTCGACCACCATGAACAAGGTGGGTCTTGTCACTGTACCCACAGTCAAGTCAACCTGTAAGACACCTAAAGTGGTCCCAATCTTCCCTTCATAGTTAGAGAGGACCATGTTGTGGGGTTTAAGATCAGTGTCGAATTTCCCAATTTTACTTAGCAGAAAATATGGCATTAAGTTGACAGTAGCCCCACAATCCACCAAGATCTTGTTAACAGCCACGTTATCTACTTTCCCTGTAATATACAAAGGTTTCAAGTGTCCCTTCATGGCTTTAGTTGGTCGCTCAAAGAAAGCATTATGTTCTTCGACACAGCCATTGTTCATTACATAATAGCACACAGGTTGGTGTGCTGCCATTTCTGCCTCAGCGTTGGCATCCAAATTCTCCACTTCAGTTACTCTGTCATACTCCCTTGGCATTACTGACACTACGTTGACAATGATGTTAAAAGAAGCATCAGAGTCTGAATCAAAGTTGTGGGTTGACGCATCGTCTTCAACTGTTTCGACCACAAATTTCTCAGCTTCCTTCTTGGAAGTAAACAACTTTCGACCCACCGGGAGCTGGTTTGTTGTTCTCATGCCAACACCTTTGTTGCTAGCTGGCAGGACATTAGTGCTAGTCTCCGTTGAGTCTCTAGCCTGGGCTTCTCTTAAAGCCTTCCTTCGCCTCTGTTCTCTCCTCCATTGAGACCTTGACATGGGATTTTTTCCTTTGTAATTCTCTGACACATAGGCAGCCTTGTTGGAGGACTTGAATTCTTTCCTATACTCAAGTGAAGAACCTCTAGCCACATCAAAACTTTTCCATCCTTGCTTCCCTTTTCCAGCTGCTTCGACGGGTTTAACCCACCTCCCAGTTGGTACTTCGCCACTGGGTTTGAAAGTAGCTTGCTTGGCCCTTGGAATGTGTGGCCTTGGACCATATTGTCTCTGAGCAGCTTTCCTTGGGTCGAAATGCCCTGGCTTTTGAGCAGCTTTCCTCTCACATCCAGATTTGGCCTCTTTCTCTGCTTGGAGGCCATGAGCAGCTTCTTTGTCGAAGATAGCACTGCATCGAGGGCACAGCATGACTTCAGAATTCTTCCCCTGACACCTGTGGAGAAAATCAATAATGGTCTCATCCTCTCTAGGATAAGCCAGTTTGTCGCAGTCCTTTTGGTCATCAATATCCATGGCCTGTTTGTCAGTAACTTCGACCATGTTCACATTAACTTCATCTTTTACACGCATCTTAGAAAAGTTAATATCAAGGCCTGCAACAACCTCATCCATCTGTCTAAAATGATCAGCAATCTCTCTTGTCACCATCTGTAACTTTGGTGCTTCAACTTCAGCACGGGTCTCGACTATAGTTTCAGTGTCGAACCTTTGAACTTCAGAAGAGGTACTAAAGTAATGTTCAGCAGCCACACATATCAAATGCTCCAGCTGATAGCCATCCATCTCTTCAGCCTCTCTGATAAACACAACATCATTGGTAAGGTCCTCAGTAACCTCCACCACCGTGGCATTCCTGCCAAGAGCTTCGTTGGTACTAACACTACTCGAACTGCTGTCAGACAATTCAACCAGTTCGACCATGTTGACTTCCTCAGGCTCTGCGTAATTTGCTTCAGCTACTTCAAGGGGGCTGGTATCAATCTTCATCTGGGTCTTAGTCTTCTCCCCAAATTTGAGCCTTCCCTCCTGAATAGCATTCTGCACCAAATCCCTGAAAAGAAAACATTGAGACGTCTTATGACCCAAGTAATTATGGTATTTACAAAAACCTCTCTTTTTTCTTTGCTCTAAAGATGGTATTTTAGCACCGGGAGGCACTAATATTTGACCATCCTTAACTAACAAATTAAAAATTTCATCACATTTAGTGATGTCGAAAGTGTATGTTTTCTTTGGGAACCTATCATTCTTTTCGGTTTCGACAGGGTTTTTTCCATTCGAAGGAACTAATAATTTACAAGAATAAGGAGGACCCTTCTTAAGTTCAGCAAGGTCTATCTCATTTTCATCGAACCTAACGGGCTCGTCATACGGTTCTTCGATGCCCTCCTGGTATTCGACGTAAGCTACCTTCTTGTTCTTATTCACCCTAGCTTTCTCATCTTTGAGACGCTCTAGCTGTCGAACTCTGTCAGCCAACTGGGCCATATCCCTTAAATACTGGGTGTCCAGCTTTTTCCTGATAGAGTAATCAAGGCAACCAGCAGCCATTTCGACAAGCTCATGCTCAGGCACTTGTGTAAAACATCTAGCCTTGAGTAGTTGAAACCTATTCAAGTAATCATCTATTGGCTCATTGAACTTTCGTTTCACACTAGGCAATTCTTTCAAACTAATCTTCATCTGACCCATGTAAAATTGCTCATGGAACAAACGTTCAAACTGGGTCCAATTACAAATCGAACCAGATGGTAACGTGGTGAACCACGTGAATGCATTTTTAGTGAGGGAACTAGGGAAATACTTCACCCTTAGACTCTCATCATTTGCAATCTCACCGGCTTCGATCAGGTAGCGCGCCACATGTTCGACGGTAGATTCTGTGGTATCTCCTGAGAACTTAGTGAACTTTGGTACTTTTGTCCTTGGAGGCAATTCAGCTTGAAGTATGTAGTCTACTATAGGCGAAGTAAAGTTTGGCCTAGAAAAACCCATATTCAAGCCATTTCGAGCCATTATTCTTTCGACCAAGGCTGCCAAATTGTTCTCTGCCGCTACATTGTTGCGTCGAACCTGATTCACCACACGATCAGCATCTTGATTTCTGTTCACTAGCACCATCCTTGGTTCCTCCTCTTCAAGTATTGGTATTTGATTTCTAGGAGGCTCTTCCCTAGGTGGTTCGACCAACCCTGGATTCACTGGGTTAACTTGTTGGGCAATCTCCCTCGTCTCGACTCCTTGAGTTTGGTGTTGAATAGGAGCTGGCATTCCCATGAACTCTGCTATTCGTGCCATCTGGGTTGTCATCATTTGATTGGTTTGAGTAGTATTCTGGTTCAATGGCTGGAAAATTTCTCCCATTGTTTGAGACAAAGTATGAACCATTTGCATATTGCTCTCATCCATCTGTTGCCTCAAGTATGCTACAGACTCATTTGTTAAGTTGGGCCCTTGAGCAGAATAACCTAAACCTATGGACTGGGTGTTTCGACCCATATTAATTCCAGAACCTGACTCCTGCAAAGGGGAAGATATCACATTTTCTGAATATACTAGGGGTGTAGTATGCAGATTCTGCATCATTGCCGTTGGCATGCCATAGATTGGGTTCCTAGGCAAAGACTGTGAAAATCCTGGGGGAGGAAACTGCCTGTACGTCGAACCTCCTCCTGGCAGAGTCTGAGGATTTGTCACAGATGGGCCAATGTACTCCAAGACTGGCTGAGTGTAAGGCCTCACGTATGTCGCCCCTGGTCCCGCTGTCGAAGACAAAGGCTCTGTCACCATGGTTAACACTGTCGACCCTCCTGTCGAAGGAACTGGAGTTGGAGCCACAGTACTTCTTGGTAATTCTTGAGGATTGATGGTGCTGTTCTGAACACTTGAATTGCTTGGTTGAGTATTGGTCCCAGCGGAATTGGGATTTGAATTTCCTTGGTCAGATGCCATTGTCCTCACGTTTCTTCTCTTTGGTCTATATTCGTTTGAACTGGCTACCTTTCCACTTCTCAGGTGCATACGATAATTCGCCACAAACTCGACCAATGAAACAACAAATACTTAAGAAGATAGTTATAAAACTTCCTTTTGGCGGTTATTTAAAAGTTACAAACTTCCAAATCCACGTTTAGCACTGTCCCACTGGGCGTGCCAATTTGTTTACCTTGAAAATTGGTAAACAACCACTGATCTTCTAAAACTATAAAGTTCTAGTAACTTACAGGATCGATCAGATTGATCCTAGGACATGTGCTGTATATGTATTTAGAATATTTCGCAATTTAATAAAGGATGCCTTTCGACAATGCACATAAATAAAAAGGGGTGTTTGAAGTGTAAAGGAAAACGACAAAGATAAAGGAAATGACTACGTCGAACGATGCATCAAAGAAAAGCAAAAGGGCTGAATGTAAAAGGTTTGATAAGGAAAAACTGAAGTTAAATGTTGGAAAGAAACGCATAAAGATCATAAAAATGCAGAAAAGGGAAATGCTTGAAAATAAAGGTTTTTAATGTAAAACTGCGAAGTAAAGACTGGGTAATGTAAATGGCTTGAAAGGTAAAAGTTCATGAAAAGAGAGTTCAAAGTAAAGAATCTAAAACGGAGACTTCAAAGTAAATTGCATTGCAATAAAAGGTAATGGTGATTACAATCACGTACATTCTCACTTCACTGGTTTCTCGACACACTGGATACTTTGAGTGAATATAGAGTTACTTGTACAATTTGATTTTTTCACACTATTCTGACTCTAAGACTAACCTATTTGTAATACTCTAATGTAACCACCCTTTGACGGTTTTATTCTTAGATTACGCCACTTGGCATTTCGCATGTCTTCACGATCTGGATCTTCGCCACCTGTCCTCTTTTCAAATTCAAATAGTAGAACTTCCCTCCACTATTCAGTTGTAACTGCAACGCATTATCCATACCCACTTTACAGCGTCGACTTGACTCTTTGGACTTAGCAATATTTGAAGTCTTGAAATCCTTCCATTCGACTCAGGCATTGCACAAACATGGTCGAAGGCCTTCTTAGTCGAAGCCTTTTTTAGCATTATTATTTTACATAACTTCTTTTAAAGCCATTATCTGAAATTATGTAGCGTCAAAATTAGGAGCTAACAAGATGACACAACGGTGTAGGGAATAAGCGTGGTGACCATGGCGTTGTTGTTTACGTGTTTTGTAGTAGTGTATGCACCATTCTCCTCTCTTATTTTTAACTCGGGTCTGTTGTTTCAATGGTTGCCTAACATCCAACTTAACTCTAATTCGCATATATTGACGCCAGAAACTGGAATTATTATTCTTATCGTACTCCACAAAAGTTCCAATGAAATTCGCCATCGCTCTTCCCGCATTTTCTAACATGAGACCCGCCGGTAGATTATGTACTTGCAACCAAAAATACACATAGAATAGAGGAATGTTTTCAATTTATACTCCCACCTTAATCTTCTCAAGGATGAGGAGGTGATTATCGAACGTCCATTGTCCTCCTTTTAACACCGTTTACATATCAAGATTGTGTGAGAAATGAAACAGAAACAAACCTACCATTGCTTGCTTGATAGTTACACCCTTCATTGATCTACACATATCGGCCACTCTCACTCTCATCGACTTCACATGGATCGATTTATCACACAAGAACCGACCGACAAGGCACCACCTTAGATCTACCACCCCATCTCCTTCTTCATCTAGATCAAAATAAAAACCTTTCTCTTTGCCTTTATCATGGACTGACAGATTTTTGAAACCAGGACTCGCCATACTAAACTGTAAAACAAGTCGAAGAACCAGAAAAACCAGAAAAAAAACTAACAAGCTTCTCAGAAGAGAAGAAAATATGAAACCCTAGCATACACCATATTTTTATTCCCTACATATACATTTTTTATATTTTACTCGTGAATACAATTTGCTAATAATTTGTAATTTGTAATAATTGTATGTTGTATACGAATTTTTTTACCAAAATAACCCGCTTTTTCAAAAAAATTCTCAAAATACTCCACATTTCAAATTATTTCCTAATGTACCCCAATTTGGGGTACTGATTGCATGTAGGCGTCATATGAATTGACGACACTTTGTTAGGGCATGAATGGAGTCGCCAATTGGATTGGATACACTTCATGCAATCTCCAATTCAATTGGCGACTGGGTATTATACTTAAAGGGGAATCGCCATTTCATCTAGAGACAGGGTGTATTATGTAAATTCTTTTACCAAAAATAAATAACATTATCATTAATTAAAAATACTATTACATAAATTAATGTTGGTGACCGGGTTGGTCATACCAATCACCAGTTCCACACCCCTAGGCACCCTTACTTGTTGCACATGTTTCCCTCGTTGCACTCGTTCCCCTCGTTGTTGATTCACGATAGGTGTTTGAGGAGTTTAAGTCTCAGGAACATTCCCAGATGGTTCCCTAAGAATTTCTTGTATTTCCATGAGGTCTTTTATGTTGAAACTGAGTGTGCGACCCATGCCAGAGTAGTTCGGATGTGATGAAGGGGTCATTGGTGTGTGGCCTGGACGATTGAAGGGGGACATTAGTATGAAGGATTCATTAGCGAAAGGTTGAAATGGGAGTGGTGCTTAAAATCCATAAAGTTGTTGGGATGTTTGAGTGTGTAGGCTATGGTATGATGTCTGAGCATTTTGGCTATGGAAAGATGTTTGGGCGTTATGGCTATGGTATGATGTACCCTCATTTTGGCTATATCTTGATGTTGTGTTGGGGAAATAGCCATATTGGGTTTCTTGATAGTAGTCAATGTGTTGGAGATGGTATGAGGGATGCTCTTGGTATTGTGGTTGGGTGTTTGGCATGTTTGAATGGTTAGTGGGTTGGTAATTCTGTTCGGTAGGGGGTTCTGAGTAACATGACCTTCCTGGTGGGTTAGACGCTGAAGCTTCTTGTGTGTAGGTGGTTTGTCGTGGGTCGTATAAACACCTCTCTTCGGAGACAAACCCAGTTGCAACCGATCTGTACCAAGCTATATAATTATAATTGGTATGGATGGGGTTACCATCACCGGGTCACGTAAGACATGGGCGTTGCGGTTCATCCATTTACGACGCTCAGATTTTGCAAAATCCTTCCAGTCGGGAAAGTCCCATTGATCATTAACACTTTTTAGATGCCATTTACCAAGGTCAACAGGAGGATCTGGGATGTTTTGATGCATTCCAAATTATAGTTTGACACGGTAACTGTTGTGCATCTCCATAGTTGTGAATCTGATGATCGACACGCATGCAGTCTAAACGGCAACATCTTTCTCTCTAACTTCATGTAGGTGTTCCATGTTTAGATATGGACGCCAAATGAACTGAATAAGAGAAAAATATTAGATCATAAAATTGTTGATATAAAAAATAAATTGATTTTTTTAGAGGCCTTACATTTGCAGGTGTTAGGTGATCCAACAGATTGCGGTATTGAATGATACAATGTCTAGGACATCTATTGTAACTCATACCCTTAGCCGACCATCTAAACAACAAGAAGTTCAAATTCAATTAGTTAGACATAATAACTCCATGTGTGCAATTAAAGACAAGAACCGTCGTAAAAAAGTTGTGAATGTCGGGTATGCTCTAACTCAACCAACATTTCAATACTACCTTAATGAAATTAGGATGTCAAATGCAGATGCAGGAAGCTGGTTGGATAACATTCCACTGGAAAAGTGGACAAGGGCTTTTGATGGTGGATGTCGTTAGGGCCACATGACGACAAACCTTATGGAGTCCATCAACGGGGTATCCAAAGGAATTAGAAACCTTCCAATCACCGCTTTGGTGAGATCAACCTATTATAGGTTGGCATCACTTTTTGCAACAAGAGGTGAAAGATGGAGTGCAGTGTTAATGTCGGGTCAAGTATTCAGTGAAAGCATAATGAAAGTGATGAAAGAGGATACTGATGGCTCCAAGAGTTTGACTAAATTTTGGTAAAACATAATGTTGGGAAAGATGTTCCAACATGAAGGATTCAGACCCAGACTAAAGATGTCTAGTGAAATGTCATAGCATGAAGACTCGACATCATGACTGTCATATCAGGTTTTGTTTAAATCTATTCCATGATTCAAGGCATGACTAGCAATGGATCAAGGAAGAAAGATACAGAGCCCAACTCAACAGAAGACTATAAAAGAAGACCAAGACCTAGACAGAAGGAAGGACGACGGCATAGACTTAGGAATCTTATTTTGTAAAGTAGGTTTTTGGTTTGAGAGTCGTAGATTTCCCTTGTAAGTCTCCTTTTGGATCAGTTGATACACTGTGGTAGATATAGGTGTCACACAGATCCATAAGCCTTGAGGTATTGGATTGTGTATTGCTCTTGGATGAAGCTTTTAAGCAAATCCGAGTTAGCTTATTTGTCAAGTATGCTTGACAGATTTCTGTATTGATAGAGACGATGAAGAAATCACAGTTGGTGGTTGAGGGAAGTGGGTGGGGTATCTCGTATCAGGGTTCTAAACGTTTGAGTTTAACCTTGGTAAATATGTTCATGGGGTAGATGTTAGGGATAAAGTTGTAAACGTGGGAGTTTAACTTTGTTACAGTCTACACAATAGTGAAGTCTTCTTCCTGGATTGGTATCCCCCAGATGTAGGTGAGTTACACCGAACTAGGTTAACAATTACTGTGTTATTTATCATTCTACAGATTTATGTTTCTGTTAGGGTTCATGATGAACATGTTAGATCAGATGTCGTGACATCTGTGATGGTGCAGTTCTGATATTCAAGGTATCAGTCTGCTATTGCGCCTCTGAGTTTAAAAGATTATGTAGCACAATGTCTTGACATGTGTTAGGACGTCTGCTGTCTGCATAGGCCAGAATTTTAATTGGTATCAGAGCAGGCATCCTGTCTGGTTCTGGATGAGATCTTTGGGAGATACTTTCTGGCATTTAAACAAGGAGGAGTTTTGGAGATCAGATCAATCAACTCAAATATACCCAAGGGTATTAATGGATGAGATAAATGTTCTGGATCGAAGGGAGCAACCCGGAGGTTGTTCATGTTGCTAAGGAGATTCTACAACAACTACAAGAGAAGTGGCTAGTTCTCTTGTTGATGTGTCTTGTAAGATGTTGTGACATCTTATTAGGACAAGTAGGATTTGTTCCTTGGTTGTTCCGCTGCATGTGTTTCTGATGGAAGAGCTCTAGAACTATGGGATTCTGGAGTTGTTACTGAAGACAGTTGGTGGAAGGTCTCAATCGTCGGCCTCTATGTTTGAAGATATCTGCATTCTTTTATTCCAAAGTCAGGAGCAATGGAGTGAAGGGAGTTGTGGTTAGATATCTGGTATGGTGACTTGGTACTTAGAAGCTTGGTTCTTAGTGCAGTTTGGAGTCAGTTGAATAAGAGAGGAGTTGAGTTAAAGTTTAGGAGGTTCTTGCTCTAGGAGTTTGATAAATGTTTGGTCGGCTAGGTTGTCAAAGATACTTGAGATCTCTCTCAAGTCCACTCATAAAGACATCTATGTCGTGTATCTGGAGTCTTCTAGTTACTCTTCTGACTAGAAGGTGTTTCTTTGAGACACAATCTGAAGAACGTGGAGGTGATTTATTTTCACCATCCAAAAACAGCAAGGAAGGATTCATCTCTCTTGACCCTAAGAGTGGATCCAATCTGATTGAAGAGTTGTTGAGGTAAATAAGACTTGTTCAGAGAAAGTCTTAGTTACTTGAGTCAAGGGTGTCAGCCTTGGTATCTCAACATTGTCATTGAAGAAGATACTTGCAATAAGATTGAATACTGTATAAGTGTTCATGACATGATCTGGTGGAGCTCAGCTACAACAGTGAAGAAGGGTTATGGTACAAGGATTTAAGATCAATTTCTATTTGTGGAATCCACAAGTATTTAATTGATTATCCTTGAATGTTAAGATTGAGGATGTTCTGTCAGATGTTCTAACATCTTTTCATCAGAGGCTTGTAGAATCATGGGAGGGGTTCTGCATTCGCTCAAAAGTCTCCTAGGTGTTGACCTGGGATTATTGGCTTAGCGCCTGTTTCTTGGAAAGTATTGTGAATGGCTTGTCTAGATGGTGATGCTGTTGAAGATGGAGATGAAAGACTATGAAGACATCATAATCTTGATGGTTACAGCTTGGGTCAATTTATTTCTGATCCAGGTGCTTTGGAGCATAGTGTTTGCTCTGGTTGTGAAGGTCGAGGATAAGTGGCAGTTATCTTTGGCTTTCTACTGACGGCTCTACTAAGGAAAGTGGCATTCTTTGGTATTGCTATGGGGTAGTCTTGGACTACTTGTTTTCTAAAGATTCAGATGTGGCAGGTTTGAAGTCTTTGGAGTTTTAAAGAAGAATAGAGGTTGTCTACTTAAAACTTGGTTGTTCAATCAAGTGTGTGAGAGCATGGAAATCTATTTCTGCAAAAAGGAGGAGGTTCTTCTAAGTGGCAGAAGGAAGAGCTGAATTCAACAGTTGGATGTCATAATGTTTGGACATCTAATTTGACATCAAAAGTCTCAGCTGGTGATGTGGCACATTAGCTTAAGATAAGGTGATCTACAGGAGAATGAGAGTGATGGATTCTTCAAAAAGATATATCTCATGCAGTTTGTGGGAGCTGTGGATGAGAAGATGTTACATGACTAAGAGGCTTGGTGGATCCAAGATGTCTTGCTATAGGGCAAGTAGTTCATGTGATTTGAAGATCTGATTTCATTAGTAGATCAAGGTATCTTGTGGGAGTTCTGAAGATGAGTGAGGTCAATCAAAAGGTGGCACTTGATTGGTTTCACAATGTGCGTTCAAGTTGGATGCTTGAAACTGATTGCTCTTTTGTAGGAGAGTAGTTAGTTAAAATTGTAAGGAGGTTCTGGTTCTCTGGGAGCTTGTGGCAGAAGTTCTGGGTTGAGAATGGAAGCATACCTTCTTTGGTGGTTGAGAGTTTATTTCTCTCTGGGTTTCTGAAGTCTTCTTTGTTCAAGCTGGTGATGCAGAGTTGTGTGAAGATCTTCAGTGTGGATTACTATGCTAATAGTAAGTCTAGTGGTGGAGCATATCAAGAACCATGGTGTGTGGTGTCTGTGATGTGTGGAAGATGTCCTAACTGATGTTAGAACATCCTTGGGTTAGTTATCCTTGGTGAAGGATTTCAGGTTCTGTGATGAACTGGTTACTTGAATCGTGTCCAAGAAGTATATACATGATCATCCGGGAGAATGATGGAGTAGAAGGGTTCCTTGGAAGGAGGATGTAAGTGTTTGCGAAGACTGAAGTGAATCATGTGTTGATTGCATGGAAGTCTGGTTCCTGAATGCGTTCAGAAGTGGAGATTCACCATAAATCAGAAGTATTCCAGATTATTATACGGGAGAATGATAGGAATGATTGTCTTGGATTACGGGGTGTTTATCTCTAATGCTGGCTGGGTGAGGTCAGTGAAAAATATTGCCTACGACATTAGAGCCCTTGGAGCAAGTCATGCTAGTAGTGGATCAGTTTAGCAGTTGTGAAGTTCTGGAGCATGCATACAATAGCTGACATCGTTATAACAAACTAAGGGGCCCTGTGCATATCTTTGAGGATTGGGAAGCATTATAATTCAATTGGTTTGTGCCTCAAGCAACGGGATATCTATACATGAGAATTCAAGAGGAGTTCGTGTGGTGTATGAGATGGTTATGGAATGAGGGGGGTCAATGGGAGTTTGATCTCAAGCTAAGAGTTTGTTATGATTTGGATACACGTCCTCACAGGATGCATGACATTGATCATGTGTGAGTGATTATTGTTTCTTGTCAGAGGGAACAATAAAGAGTTAATGGTTGCATTCAACAGGTGTATTGAACAGAGGGTGCGCTCTTGAAGACATGAAGATGCGTCTTATGTTTTCCAGTCATTAGTTTGGGTGTTCAGTGGAGGAGCACCAGTTACCTTAATCAGGGGGAGAGGCCTCTAGATCTGAGATGAAGTTCCAGTTTGCATTTGTGCGTCAAGCAAACTGAGATGTCAAGATGGCTTGACATTACTGTTGTAGTTCCAGTTTGCATTTGTGCGTCAAGCAAATTGAGATGTCAAGGAGGATGTCTTGACATTAGAGTATTGTTGCAAGTTGTGGGAAACTTGGCAATGCATACTTGAATGGTTCTTATTGGATGCTTAAGAATCATTGATGAATCTGGGAGAATTTATTTTTCTCTGCAGATTGTAGTCACGAATAACTGTGAAGAGTTTGTACAATACAGAAATCTATTGGTTGCTGACAGGAAGAAATTAGTTCTGTGCTAATGAAGGAATTCTGATTGTAATTGAGTCTGCTAAATCTGGATTAAGAAAGTCCTATCTGTGGGGACCATAAGCCTGACAATATCAGGTTAGGTATCAGGACAAGGTTCATAAGTAGTTTCGAGGACAAGTCAGAAACGATGGAATCTTTGACTAGTCTTTTGGCTCTATCTACATAGCCTTCTTATTTTTAAGAACAAGTGGAAACTCTCATCTTAAGTTGAGGGAAAATGAGTTATGTTCGGATGTGGGTAAGCATCAATTTGGTTTGGGTATGCATGAACCACTTTTGCCATCTTTTGGCTAAAAAGGGGGAGAATGGCTTATTGCTGAGAGGTGTATGGTTTGTGTTGCTGGTATATGCAAAATGTTCCAAAGGATGTTCCAACGTTTTTGGTTATAACATCTTGGGAAGTTGTGTTTTGTGACCAGAGTTAGAAAGCAAGTTGTGTTTTGTGACCTGAGTTACATTCATTATGTTCCAGGTATCACAAGGAAATGAAGAGGGTAACACCAAATTATCTTCTCCCTTTTCCTCACCACTTGCTTCAAGTATTTTTCCACTACATGCATCATCAGGTTGAAGGATGTTTTAGCCAAAATTGGTCAAAAGGGGGAGATTGATGGCTCCAAGACTTTGACTAAATTTTGGTAAAACATAATGTTGGGAAATATGTTCCAACATGAAGGATTCAGACCCAGACTAAAGATGTCGAGTGAAATGTCATAGCATGAAGACTCGACATCATGGCTGTCATATCAGGTTTTGTTTAAATCTGTTCCATGATTCAAGGCATGACTAGCAATGGATCAAGGAAGAAAGATACAAAGCCCAACTCAGCAGAAGACTATAAAATAATACCAAGACCTAGACAGAAGGAATGACGACGACATAGACTTAGGAAACCTATTTTGTAAAGTATGTTTTAGGTTTGAGAGTCGTAGGTTTCCCTTGTAAGTCTCCCTTTGTATCAGTTGTTACACTGTGGTAGATATAGGTGTCACACAGATCCATAAGCCTTGAGGTATTGGATTGCCTATTGTTCTTGGATGAAGCTTTTAAGCAAATCTGAGTTAGCTTGTTTGTCAAGTATGCTTGATAGATTTCTGTATTGATAGGGACGATGAAGAAATCACAGTTGGTGGTTGAGGGAAGTGAGTGGGGTATCTCGTATCAGGGTTCTAAACGTTTGAGTTTAACCTTGGTAAAGATGTTCATGGGGTAGATGTTAGGGATAAAGTTGTAAACGAGGGAGTTTAACTTTGTAACAGTCTACACAATAGTGAAGTCTTCTTCCTGGATTGGTATCCCCCAGATGTAGGTGAGTTGCCCCGAACTGGGTTAACAATTACTGTGTTCTTTATCATTCTGCAGATTTACGTTTCAGTTAGGGTTCATGATGAACATGTTGGATCAGATGTCGTGACATCTGTGATGATGCAATTCTGATATTCAAGGTATCAATCTGCTGTTGCGCCTCTGAGTTTAAAAGATTATGTAGCACAATGTCTTGACATGTGTTAGGACATCTGCTGTCTGTATAGGCCAGAATTTCAGATACTATCAAAACCAACACACATGCAGTTACAATCTTTGACCGTCATAGGCCAACATTCAGTGTACAAGAAACAATGGACCATAATGAGGGGAGGCTTAATTTATCCTATGTTGTCAGACTAAACAGATGTTGGTGTGACTGTGGCAAGTACCAGGCCTTCTGTGTACCTTGCTCACATGTCATTGCGGCATGCACACATGCTTGTCAGGATGCTTATAGCCATCTATCTGATGTTTACAAGGCGATTAATGTTATGAATGTCTACAACGAAGGCTTCGCAGTGCTACCAATGGAGGAATATTGGCCTCCATACCAAGGTGACATAGTTTGACACAACGATGAGATGCGAAGAAAGAAAAAGGGACGCCCAAACAACAAGCGTATAAGAACCGAAATGGATACAGCTGATAAAATGATAAGATTATGCAGTATATATCATTAGCCCGGACACAACCGAAAAAATTGTCCCAATGTCGGAGCAATATCTGCATCATGATTTAGCTTATCCTTTCAGTTGTTGTAACCTAATATTTTCATATATTGACGAGTCTTTGTTACAACAATGTTAACAACAAACAACACATACTGCGAACTAACAACACACAACAAATACGACACATAAAACAAATAACGGAAAATAAATATAAAACATCCTAACTGATTACAACAATCAAACTGATTTCATTTGGTCCAAACATGACTTCCATCGCATCCTTGTCAGTCTTAACGCGAACTCATCCACGCAGCCGATCAAGTCTCTCGATACTTCGAATTTTTTCCCCTTCACCAATCTCTCTTTCTAACCACTGATTCAGCTCTCTCTTAAGTTGATTGAAACTTTGAATGTTCCAAAACAACATGTCCATTGGAGGCTTCTCTCTCGAATATACGACTTTTCCCCACCGGCGACGATACATGTTATCAGTGGAACAAAGATATGAGATTAGTTGTGGAACTAAATGATCAAAACACCTCTATTTATAGAAAAAAAATTCACTTTCAAAGCAGTCTCTAGATGAATTGGTGACTCTCCTTTAAGTATAATACCCAGTCGCCAATTGGATTGGAGACTAGGTGTCTCCAATCCAATTGGCGACACCACGCATGCCCTAACAAAGGGTCGTCAATTCACATGGCGTCTACATGCAATCAAAAACCTTAACTGGAGTACTTTGGGAAATAATTTGAAATGTGGGATATTTTGGAATTTTTTTTTGAAAAAATGAGATATTTTGGTTAAAAATTCGTTGTATACGTGAACCATTCAGGAAGGGAAAAATATCCTCATGAATTGCAGAGATTAAGGGAATTCATGGAAGTTTTTTTCGATTTGCCTAAATAATGCAAATTAAAATACAAAAAAAAAAAAATTATAAATAGCTAGCAATAGCTTTGCTAATGGATTTATAAAAAAATAGGTCAATAAATTTAATCCTCAAAATAATCTCTATAAATTTGAAAGAAAAATATATATGTTGTTGCTATGTGAGAAATTGTCTAAAGTGTAGAGGATAATTGGGAGATAATAAAAAGTTACTTGTTAGCTAATAAAAAAAAGGACGTGGTTAAGTAAATAAAAATATTAAAAAAAGTAATATACGGAAAAAATAATAAAAAAACTAATATAATAATTACTTAAAAAAATAAATGTCTAGTATAAAAATTAATTTTTACTAAATAATTAAAATAAATACTACCTCCGTTCTTTTTTATAAGAGACAACTCACTTTTTAGGTACATTGAATAATCAATGTATCTAATCTATAAACTGACCAAATATATGGATTATTCAATAAACCTAAAATTTGAATTGTCTCTTATATAAAGAAACAGAGGTAGTAGTTAATTAATAGAAGAAAAAATTTAACAGGACAAGATTTCCAAATATTGGCCACTAGTAAAAAATGTATGAGGTCAAATATTTGATATTTGACTGTTACTTTTTCCTTAGAAAGAGATAGGTCGGTAGGGTTATAAACTTTATGCATAGTGGTCCGATTTAGAGTCTTGGTCTTTAAGATGATTTGCAAGTGTGGGAATGCTGGGTTTTGAGTAGTCATTAATATCATATAACGAGGAGGAGAGTTCCAATAAACCAAGTGGGTAGACAGAAAAATTAACTATATACTTTAATTGGATTTTTCCATTTGGAATGCTGGCTTTGTCTTTTTAAAATGGTTGAAGTCGTAGCTAGTTTCATTATAACACTCGTGTCTCTCATCTTAAATAAATAGCATTATTCTATTCATCATTGTTGGCAGCAGATTATAACTTTGTTTCTTTAGGTTGGAAAAAGGGTCATCCTCTATACTAATTAAAAACTAAACCTTTAACATAGGGTTGAGATTAGGGGTGTAGCTTTCCCTATTCAAACTCGAATACTAGATAAATAGTTATGAATATTAATTAAATACTATTTCTTGCTCTAAAATTAAATAAAAATAAATAATTAAATCTAAAATTCATCTCAATACGAATTGAAATTTTTAATTTAAACATGAGAAATAACAAATTAAATAATTTTGAAATTTTCAAAACATTTCAAATATTTAAACAATACAGTAGAAATTAAATATTAATTTATTAACCAAACAATTAATATTTTAAATTATAAAGATAAAACATTTCAAACTATCAAACAAATTCGAGACAGATAATAATATATATCTATTACTCGGGCCATACTCATTTTGAAATCACGAAAAAAATATTTAAATTCAATCTCAAATTGAGTTAAAATTGATTTTTCCATCAAACTCAAAATAGATTCGGACAGTATCCGTGAATATGTGTATTGTTGTCATGTCTAATTGAAAGAAAAAAGATAAAACTCATTTTATTTAATTAACGTATATTTATTATCATCTGCATCCAATTGTAAAGATTAATCATTCAGTGATTAAACCATAAATATTTTGTTCAACATAATTTATTTAAATTAGAAGGAACTTGTTTTCTCATGTAAAATAAAGAAATAAACAAGTTAGGGTGCACTTTAAATATTATGTCCTTCCTCTAAAAAATTCCTTTTTCAACCTCTCTTCCTCCCACCCCCTTTATCAAAAGCTCCAAAGGTGTGGAGAGAGTTCACTTCTTTAAACCCTAGGCAGCACCCTTGGTAAACTTATATATATCACTATTTTTCACTTCTTTCTATTTCATTTCCACAATCTTCCTTCCTTCAAAATGAACTCAAACAACTGGCTTTCATTTCCACTTTCTCCAACTCACCCTTCTTCACTACCACCTCATCTTCAACCAACTCAACCATATCAACATCATTTTTCTCTTGGAACATTAGTCAATGACAACATGTTGGAAACCCCTGTCCAAAATCATGGTAATTTAATTAACTAAACTTTTTCATTCCTAGCTTTGTCTCTTTATGAAGCTATATCTGCTTCAAGCTTCCACATATATATAATAACCTATGCTTTTTGATTACTTTATTCAATGAACAGATTGGAATCTGATGAATACTCACAGTAGCAATGAAGTTCCAAAGGTTGCAGATTTTCTTGGTGTGAACAGCAAGAAGAGTAGTACTGAAAATGAGTCAGATCTTGCAGCCTTCAATCAAATTAATGATCATTCTTCAGATAACTACTTCTTCATGCCACTACAAAGCAACTCAGCATTAGAACCAACTTCAAGCAATAGTTATGATCAATATCAAGAAAATAGTACCAATAATTTGCAGTCATTGACATTATCAATGGGGAGAGGGACTAAAGATTCCACATGTGAAACCAGTGGCGACAATAATAACACTATAGTTGAAGCAGCTGCCCCTAAAAGAGCTTTGGATACTTTTGGCCAAAGAACATCAATATATCGCGGTGTAACAAGGTTCGAAACTCTTCCATAAAATCTTCTCTAGTTATTCAACTGCAACGGCGTATACCACTAAATCATATCATATATATAATTTATTTTGATTTGCTTTTATCCTTCAAAATCTGTATAGACATAGATGGACCGGAAGATATGAAGCTCATCTTTGGGATAATACTTGTAGAAGGGAAGGACAATCAAGAAAAGGTCGCCAAGGTAACAACAACAAATCTACTAAACTAATTAGGTTTTTTGAAATATTGACTACTAACACATTTTTATGTTTCTTGATCTTGCTTTTGCTTCTTGTTTTCATCATCAGTGTATTTAGGCGGTTACGACAAAGAAGAGAAAGCGGCGAGGGCTTATGATTTAGCTGCATTGAAATACTGGGGAACATCCACAACAACAAATTTTCCAGTAATTAATTATTTAAGTTTGATGTTAATTACTTAATTAGGCCATTTCAAAATTAATCACCTTATACTAATTACTATTCATTGTCTTTCAGATCAGTAACTATGAGAAGGAAGTTGAAGAAATGAAGAACATGACAAGACAAGAATTTGTTGCATCCATAAGAAGAAAAAGCAGCGGATTTTCAAGGGGTGCGTCAATGTATCGCGGAGTCACAAGGCATCACCAACATGGAAGATGGCAAGCGAGAATCGGTAGAGTTGCAGGAAATAAAGATCTTTACTTAGGAACATTCAGTAAGCTTCATATATATATATATATGCATGCACAACATCGCGAAAAAATGAAATAATAATAATAATAATAAAGTTAATATTGGAAATATTGTTTATAGGTACTGAAGAAGAAGCTGCAGAAGCTTATGATATAGCTGCAATTAAGTTCAGAGGATTAAGTGCGGTGACAAACTTCGACATGAATCGTTACGACGTGAAAGCGATTCTTGAAAGTAGTACTCTTCCAATAGGAGGAGGTGCTGCAAAACGGTTGAAAGAAGCACAAGCTCTAGAATGTTCTAGAAAAAGGGAACAAGAGATGATAGCACAATATGGACTAGGATCTTCAAGTTCAAGTAGGTTAGAATTACAAGGTTACCCTTTAATGCAATTTGAACAACAAACACAACATCAGCAACAACAACAACCTTTGTTATCGCTACAAAACCAGGAACTATATACGTCGTCGTTTCGTGATCAGAGTTATTTACAAACTCAGCTTCAGTTGCATCAGCAGCAGCAGAGTGGATTTTACAACTACAATGGTGATTATAGTATTCAGAATCACCCGGGTTTGATGGAGAATGATGGTGGTGGAGGGTATATTGGGAATAATAACAATGTTATGGGGGGAACAGCGGATTACGACATGTCTTCCGGAGGTTATGGAGGTTGGTCGGCGGGAGATTCCATGCAAGCTTCAAATGGAGGTGGTGGTGTTTTCACTATGTGGAATGGTTTGAGTAATTAACTTGAAGAACTTAACTAGTTGTTATACAATTTATTTCTTGTTTTTTTCATTGTTTTTTTATTTAGTTTTAAATTAACTCTCCTATATTTATTATCACAAGTGAATCTAGAGAATGTTGTCTACTACTGTGCCACTGACTATTGACTAGGAGCTGAATCAACTATTTGTTGTTGATGGTTTTGTTTTTATTTTTGGGCTATAATATGGTTTTACTTGATTTGGGTTAATTATTGGAGATTTTCTCAATCCACTCTCTAAAATTTGTATGTTAAATATGAGGTAGTCTTGCATATTATGTGGCCATTTGGGTGTACAACAATTAGATTGTTAAAAAAAATTATGAATCGAACCATCAAAATTGAATAAATTTAATAAACCGTTTGGTTGGTGAACTAAACCATATTGCACAAAACAGTTTTAGTACCGTACTAAACTGAAATTGAACCGAATCGAAACTGTAACCGAATCGAACCGAAACTGAAACTTTAAAATACTAAAACCAAGTTTTAAATTTTTTTTTAATTAAAAAATAGTATAATGGTTCGGTTTGAAAAATTTGTCTTTTAACGGTTCAGTATTGTTCGGAATTTCTAGACGATATACCAAACTAAAATTTCACTATAAGAAAAAGTGAAATTAGCCAGGTGAAATTCACTTCGCAAATCCAAATATCACTCTGCAACGTAACTTTTGCGAGGTGTACCAGATACCCCGCAAAAACGTTAGTCGCAACAAGTTGCAAGGAGAAAATCACGCCGCAAGTTAGCCAGGTGTATTTTACCTCGTAATCCTTTTTCCAGAGTTCACAACATCCAACGCGCAAGGCAGAGCAGCAGAAAAAAAATGCAGAAAGTTGCGAGGTGAATTTAACCTGACAAAATTTGAATATTCAGAATATTGCTGAGTGAATTTCACCTGACAAAAATTTTGAATTTGCCAAATGAAATACACCACGCAAACTATAAATAATATAATAAAAAATAATATATTTATATTATTTTAAATATTAATTTTAATATTTATAATAATATAAATATAATAAATAATTTTAATTCAGAAATTAATTTAAAATGTTAAATTCATAAATAATTAAAAATATTTAAAATCATACTTAACTAAAAAAAATCCATAATTAAATAAGTTCATAATTAATTTAAAATATTTAAATTCATCATCATTGATCCAAATAATCCTCCTCGTCACTCCTGTTTACTTCCTCATTCTCGCTTACCCCCTCCTTGGTTACCAACCGCTCCAACTCTGCCACCACCATATTGTTGTTGAAACATTTGTTGCATTTGTTGTTGTGTACGCATTATTTGCTCTTGTGAAATTCCCAATGCTTCTTCCAACTCAATTTGTTTTCTTCTCATTTCTTCCAATTCAGCATTTTTTACAGCTTCACATGTTGCAGCTTCACGTGTTGCTTCACTTTGAGCTAACTGTCTAATTGTTTCAGCCACTTGAGGGGTTAATGTCGGAGGACGTGAAGACCCTTCCTCATCTGTAATTCTCCTAAATAAAGAAAACCTATCCCATATTTTGTAGTTGCCAGGTAAAGATCCAGTAGCATAAATTTTCCCATTTTTATTTTTTCCCTTACTTACTTTCAACCAAAGGCATTGATTAACAGCTGGATCAATAGGATGTTGCCCCCATGGACCACCTAACTCAAGATGTTGAGATAACCACAAGAAAATTGGCAAATTGCGACGGTTCATTTTGGCAGGTTACGACGGTTAGCACCGCCACAATTTGCATGTTACGACAGTTTCGTCTCTGTCCCAGAAACGTGCGTCGCGAGGCTGTATTGCGACTGTTGTCAAAACTGTCACACCAACCGTCGTTCTCTTTCACGGTGGTTAGGGAACTGACGTAACCTAAATATTGCGACGGTTAGCAACCGTCGTGGAATTTCATTTGATTTTTGTTTTTATTGTTAATTGCGATAGTAAATTGTGGCGGCTTGAACCGCCGCAAATTGTAATTATTTACAAAAAAAATAAAATTCTACCCTCAATTTTTTTAGCATTATCATAAAAAAATAAAATAATAAATAAATAAATAAATTCTAACTCTATTTCAACTCTATCAATTATGAAAAATTATTATCACTATTACTATAATCGATACACCATAAACATAAGTAGATAGCCTAAATTATTTCTTGGATAACGATAACCACAAATCTAAAACTTCTCAACAACTCTCGGTTGAAATGTTCCAATCCAATACATGACAAAGCAATGTGATAAAATTAGAACACAAATGACATTAAATGAAAAGTAATTTTTGGTGAAAACCTTGAAAAACAGCTAAAATTTATTCACTTGGTATCCACTCGGCATGCCATACATATGCTTTCCTTAAGACTTTCCAATGAGGCCCTTTCAACATATTTTCAGAAGTACAACCAAAAGCTATGAAAAAACAGACCTCTACTAATACCAACTAGCAAACATCCAGAAGATGAAGAATACATTCATAAGACAGTGTTATCCACAACTTTAACATGTTCTTCTTTGTCTGAAGCTCTGCTGTCTACAACCTCTGATTTGCATCTTCTCCCATCATATTCGCACTCCATTCAGCATATTTAGCAAAACCCTATATTATTGAAGAAATCAAAATGACAGATATTTTCTCTTTTGTAACTTTTCCTAATCGTTTAAGAGAGCTTATAATCAATTAGTGATGACGAATTTGAAAGTCTTCCATATTTAGTCTACATAATCAATTATACCTAGTCCATATTAGTACTTGCATCAGGTGCTACTGTTGCAAATGCTACCTTACCTGAACTACATTCCAAACCGAATTTTTGTGTTAGTTTCTTTTTATATTTATTTGGGTTTGTTGTAAATTGGTTGTTTAAGACTCACTTGTTCAGATTAGAAATATGAACCAAATTAGAATTGTAGTTCCAAGTAGTAGTCATGGTGGAAGCAATTTCCGTAAAAATCAATGAAGAGCAAAGAATGGTTTTCAAATATTAGCATTGCATCATCAATTGGAAGAAGAAACACAATACCTCAATCTATCTCATATTAGTGAAAATAAACTTCAAAAATAACAAAATATTCAATTGAAAAATCTTTGAAAGATGGTTCAAAAACTGTTTGATGAAATGTCTGAGAGAACTAAGGCATTTAGTGGAGGTTTATAAACCCACAATTTAACTAATATAAAATAAAAATCATATGTGTAAATAAAAACACACTTGGCAATGAAGCCTCCATTAGTGAAACTAACGGGAGGGCCAATTTTAGAGACAGAAAAATTTGCGAGGATCATTGTTTGAAGAAAAATTTTAGAGTGACTAAAATTGAATTTTGGCATATTTATAAGGACTCATTGTAACACCCTTTTCTACCCCACAAATATCGCAGCGGATTAAACATAAAATCATTAAATAATCAGCATCACCTCAAAGGGTGCACATTTCTCAATAAAATCAAATCAACAAAAGTTGCTCCGTAAACGAGTTTTCCTCAAAATAACTCAAAAATGCCTCAAAGGGCAGCAAATCCACCATAACCACAAAATCTCCCCAAAGGGTTTTTGAAACAAAACCATAATCATCAAAATAACAACAAAATAACAGCCAAATAAAACTCCACATGGTTCGACTCAACGACCCAACCCGATGTTACACTATCAGAGCAAGACCCTTTACATCAACCCAAAAGCAAATAATACTTCAAAAGTTCCTCGAAGCATCCACGGCTAATCCTGATCACCTGCACGTTACCCACGTGGAGGCAACATTCAAACAGGCAGGGTGAGTAATACAATTCATTATAATCAATATAAAATAGGATATGCATAAAAATGGTGTCATCATCATATACAACATCATCAGAGTCATCACAGGTAAACATCAAAGCACGACATCATAAATCACAACAATATGCAATGCACAACAAGACTCATGCATGTGGTACCAATCATCACAATTGATGGACACTTAGACCATCACCCTCCAAAGATCCCGGTCATTAGGATCGGTTCCACACAAGAACCGGAACACGTCATAAACCACTTCACATCCACACAATGGGATGGAAGCCACAATAGACCGAACTCTAACCTCATCATCATTGGACCGAAGTCCTAACATCATTATCAAAATATGCTATGAATGCATGATACATAACGTCAACAATCATCATCGTCAATAAAATCATTATGTGCATCATCATTCATCAAAATATCATGTTAATCATGTCATCAAATATACGTCAAAACATCATGAAATCATCACGTCATAATCATCATTAACATCAGTAACATCATGGTAAATCATCAGAAAAATCACAGCACTGAAACATCAGAACATCACGGAAATCATAAACAAAATTTCGCAAACAGCAGGGTTCGCTACTGAATTCTCCTGGCGAACCTATTCGCTTTGGCGTTCGCTTTGCGAAGCTGCCAACGAATCCTCATCCCTATACAAAAATCAGAGAGTTTCCCCTTCTATCTCTCCTCGCTGCCTCTATTCGCTAGGCGAAGCCCTTCGCTGGGACGTTCGCCTTGCGAGCCCCAAAAGTCACCTCCCGGAGTCATCTCAGTACCATCACACACTCATCGCACATTCGCTGCGCTGCTCGCTTTGCGAGCCTGGGCGAACATTCGCCTTGCGAATGAGTTGTTCGCCTTGCGAACTAGCGATTTCTGCAATCGCTGCTACGCATCAGTAGCACTTCAATCCATCAAATCCCTACGGGTTCATCCTCAATTCTCCCCAAAACATCTCCAAAACGGTCCTAAAGCATCATGGCACTCAAAGGCATAAAACCTCGACATTTAGGTTGATTAATTCCACTATCCTAACTCAAAATCACATAAACCTTCACAAACCCTCAAGGTTCCCATAAACCCCATAAATCCCTTTCTCATACAAGATCCCACACATCATCAAAAGGTTTAGCCTCGAAGGCTTATTTTTACCCAAATCAATTCAACCCTCAATAATCCATCATCGATCCTCAGAAATACCCTAAATCATCAATAACTCATATACCCTTCAAAAACCCCAAAAACCTCAAAAATCCACTTTAAACGCATCACTTCCTATATTGAAAACAATGAAAGGCAATACTCCCCATACCTTAGATTGTCGATCCGGAGCTTTTCTCTACTGAGCCTTTGGAAACCTTCACGAATCCTCGCCTTTTCCTTTTTCCTCAGAGCTCTGCACTTTCTCCTTATTTTCACGATCTAACAAAATGAATCCTATTCCTCCCAATTCCTTTTTGTTAAACCCTTGGGCTTCCAAAATGGGCTTTCCTCAATTTACCCTCACTAATCCTCCTCAAAAGTCCATCTTGCCCTTAATTCCTCTAATATTATTTTAAATTAATAATAATACTAATATATTCATATTATATACTATTATTTAATTAAAATAACCAAAACTCCACCAAAATACTGACATCGACACAAACCACCAAAATTCACCTAAAATTCACAAATATTATATTTAAATAAATTAAATAAATATTCTAATAATTTTGGGGTGTTACAACTCTCCCTAACTTACAAAATTTTCGCCCTCGAAAATTACCTCAAAGAAATAGAGTCGGATACGACTCCCTCATCTAATCTTCGTATTCCCAAGTCCAACTTTCGCCAGCTGGTCCGCCTCACAACACCTTCACTAAAGTTATGTCTTTACCCCGCAGTTGCTTCATTTCTTGACCATCAATCCACACAGATAAAGCTTCCACTGTTAGATTATCCCTCACTTGTACATCATCCATCTGAATCACATGCGACGGATCCGGAATGTACTTCCTCAACTGAGACACATGGAACACGTCATGCAAATTCGCAAGTGACGGCGGTAAAGCAATTCGATAGGCTACCTCTCCTATCCTCTGCGAGATTTGATAAGGACAAACAAAACGTGGAGTGAGCTTCCTAGACTTCAAAGCTCGGCCCACACCAGTCACTGGCGTCACCCTCAAAAACACGTGATCTCCTTCTTGGAATTCAAGTGTCTTCCTCCTCGTATCATGATAGCTCTTCTGGCGACTCTGCGACGCTCTCATTCTTGCTTGGATCATCTTAATCTTCTCGGTCATCTCTTACACAATCTCAGGTCCAAGTACAACATTTTCGCCGGATTCATACCAACACAAAGGAGTCCTACACCTCCTCCGATACAAAGCTTCATAGGGTGTCATTCCGATACTAGCATGAAAACTATTATTGTACATGAACTAAATCAACGACAAATGGCTATCCCAAGATCCTCCATGATCCAACACACAAGCTCTCAGCAAATCCTCTAAGGATTGGATAGTCCTTTCTGTCTGACCGTCCGTCTGCAGATTATAGGCAGGACTCATCCTCAACTTAGTACCCAAAGCCTCTTGCAAGCTCTTCCAAAACCTCGATGTAAATCTCGGATCTCTATCCGACACAATACTCGAAGGTATCCCATGTAACTTCACAATCTCCTCAATATACATCTCGGCCAACTTCTGCATAGAATGATTAATCTTCATCGGCAAGAAATAAGCCGATTTAGTTAATCTATTCACGATCACCCAAATTGAATCATTTCCCTTAGCAGTCTTCGGCAATCCCACCACAAAATCCATGGAAATACTATCCCATTTCCATTCTGGAATCCTCAACGGCTGCATCATACCTAAAGGCTTCTGATGCTCAATCTTTGACTTCTGACAAGTCAAACACGCAGAAACAAACTCCGCAACATCCTTTTTCATACCCGACCACCAAAACAACTTTTTCAAATCTTGGTACATCTTCGTAGCACCAGGATGAATACTCAACCTACTTCGATGTCCTTCCTTAAGAATTCTCGTCTTAATATTTGGTACATCGAGAACACACACCCTGTCTCTGAACATCATCACACCATTCTCGTCAATCCGAAATTCTCCTCCGTTACCTTGGTTGATCAAGGTCAACTGGTCAACTAACTTCATGTCAGATTGTTGTCCCACTCTGATCTCTTCCGAATACCACTAGTCAACTTCAACATTCCCAACTTCACACTGTCAGGAGTCATTTCACATACTAAACTCAAATCTCAGAATTGCTCAATTAATTCCAATTCTTTCACCATAAGCATCGACATATGCAATGACTTTTTGCTCAATACATCGGCCACTACATTTGCTTTGCCCGGATGATAACTCAAATTAAAATCAAAATCCTTTAACAGCTCTAACCACCTTCTCTGCCTCATATTTAATTCTTTCTGATCAAACAAGTACTTCAGACTTTTATGATCACTGAACATTTCAAACTTAGAGCCAAACAGATAATGTCTCCAAATCTTTAGCACAAACACCACAGCGGCCAACTTCAAGTCATGTGTAGGATAATTTCTCTCATGAACTCGCAATTGTCTCTAAGCATAGGCAACAACTTGACCATTCTACATCAATACTCCACCAAGACCCATCTTTGACACATCACAATACACCACAAAAGATTCGCTCGGATTAGGCAAAATCAATACTGGAGCGGTCGTCAACCTCTTCTTCAATTCCACAAAAATCTCCTCACAGGCTACATCCCACACAAAAGCTTGACCCTTTAGAGTCAACTGAGTCAAAGGTAATGCCAACTTAGAAAAACCCTCGATAAACTTGCGGTAATAACCCGCCAATCCCAGAAAACTTCGTATCTCAGTAGCAGACTTCAGAGTCTCCCACTGTAACACAACATCAATCTTGGAAGGATCTACAACAATTCAACCACTCGAAATCACATGGCCAAGGAAACTCACTTCCCTCAACCAAAACTCACACTTCGACAACTTTGCATAAAACTTATTTTCCTTCAATACTTGCAATACAGTTCTCAAATACTCAACATGCTCTTCTTCAGACTTAGAATATATCAGGATGTCATCGATGAAAACCACCACAAACTGATCTAGATACTCATGAAAAATCTGATTCATATACTCCATGAACACACCAGGTGCATTGGACACACCAAACGACATCACAGTGTATTCATAGTGACCATACCTCGTTCTGAAAGCTGTCTTCGGAATGTCATCAGGCTTAACACGAATCTGATGGTAACCCGGCCTCAGATCAATCTTGCTAAACACACAGGCACCTACTAACTGATCCATCAAGTTGTTGATTCTCGGAAGTGTATACTTATTCTTGATAGTCACTTTATTCAACTGCCGATAATCAACACACAACCTCATGCTACCATCTTTCTTCTTCACTAACAACACAGGAGCACCCCGCGGAGAAACACTTGGTCGAACAAACCTCTTCTCATGTAATTCTTCTAGTTGTTTCTTCAATTCACTCAACTCAGAAGCTGACATCCGATAAGGAGCCATTGACACTGGACTCGTACCTGGTACTAAGTCCACTGCAAACTCTACTTCACGTTCTGGAGGCAAATCACTGATGTCATTTGGAAACACCTCTGGATATTCATAGACAACATGTAAGTCGACAATTGCAGCTCCATGATCAATTTGCAATGATGCAAACATTGCAAACACCAAGGCTTCATCTTCCACAAATATGTCTACTTGCTTAGCAGACAAGAACATCAACTCCCCACCATCGCCAAACTCAGGAAACTCTACAGTCTTAGTATAACAATTGATATGAACATGGTTGAACTCCAACCAGTTCATTCAAAGGATTACATTGATTTGGTGCAAGGGTGAACACACTAAATCCATCATAGAAATCTTCCCAAAAATCGTCAAAGGACATCTCAAACACACAAAAGTAGTAATAACAGAACCATTAGCAGGAGTCTCTATTAGCAGACTACCATTCATATCAGACAACTTCAAACTCAATCTATCAGCACATTCAAGTGAGATAAATGAATGAGTAGCACCAGTATCAATAATAGCAACCAACTCAACATCATTAATAAAACAAGTACCTCGAATCAGGTTGTCCTTCTCTGGCACTTCTGCCCTACTCAAAGCAAACGCTCTGCCACTGGTCTGAGCAGCAGTTGCCGTCTTCTTTGGTTTCTGACACTTGGTACTGATGTGACCCTTCTCACCATAATTGAAACAAGTTGGACCATCATCCTTGCAATCAGTGGCTCTATGACCCTTCTTGCCACACTTGTAGCACCTCAACACACTATTAGTACAAACATCAGCACAATGACCTTGCTCGCCACACCTATAACACTTCCCAGAAGCAGGAGCTGCTCCCCCACTTATCTTTTTCCCATATAAAGCCTTCTGTTTCCCTTTCTCAACTGAAGTCGTATAAGGCTTCCCCTTATACTGCCCTTTCTTCTCACTCAACTGCTTGTAGTGAGCAGATCGAGCTCAGTTATCCTCATCGTAGATTCTGCCCTTGTCCACCAACTCAGCATACTTGCGGATCTGTTGATACCCAATACCCTGCTTAATCTCTGGTCTCAGCCCATTCTCGAACTTGAGGCACTTGGACATCTCAACATCAGCACGGTTGTAGTGAGGACAGAATTTCACCAGCTTCTTAAACTTCGCTGCATACTCTGCAACAGTCATATCTCCTTACTTCAGCTCCAGGAATTCCACCTCTCTCTTACCACGAGCATCCTCTGGATAATTCTTTCCCAGAAATTCCTGCTTGAACACAACCCAGGTTATCACAGTGCCAACATCTTCCAGTCTCTGAGGGGTGTTATCCCACCAATCCTCAGCCTCCTCTGACAACATATGAGTTCCAAACTAAACTTGTTGCACGTCAGTACATCCCATCCCTTGGAAGATCTTCTCGGTCGCCTTCAGCCACTTGTGTGCACTTGCTGGATCGTGAGTACCCTCAAACTCCGGCGGATTATTCCTTTTGAACTCCCCCAAAACACGAAACTCATCTGGAACTCCATCATTCTGATTAAGTTGCTCCACCACATTAGCAACTGATTCCAAAGCATCAGCAATAGCACGATCATTTCTTCCAGCCATCCTGCACACCACCAACAAGGTTATAAGAACTAAAACATCGACAGTGTACACACACTTATCGATCGACAGGGGACTGACATCACGTAAAAACCTGGCCAGACGGACCGACCTGCTCTGATACCACTAATGTAACACCCTTTTCTACCCCACAAATATCGCAGCCGATTAAACATAAAATCATTAAATAATCAGCATCACCTTAAAGGATGCACATTTCTCAATTAAATCAAATCAACAAAGTTGCTCCGTAAACAATGAGTTTTCCTCAAAATAACTCAAAAATGCCTCAAAGGGCAGCAGATCCACCATAACCACAACATCCCACCAAAGGGTTTTTGAAACAAAACCATAATCATCAAAATAACAACAAAATAACAGCCAAATAAAACTCCACATGGTTCGACTCAACGACCCAACCCGATGTTACACTATCAGAGCAAGACCCTCTACATCGACCTAAAAGCAAATAATACTTCAAAAGTTCCTCGAAGCATCCACGGCTAATCCTGATCACCTGCACGTTACCCATGTGGAGGCAACATTCAAACAGGCAGGGTGAGTAATACAATTCATTATAATCAATATAAAATAGGATATGCATAAAAATGACGTCATCATCATATACAACATCATCAGACACATCATAGACAAACACCAAAGCACGACATCATAAATCACAACAATATGCAATGCACAACAAGACTCATGCATGTGGTACCAATCGTCACAATCGATGGACACTTAGGCCATCACCCTCCAAAGATCCCCGTCATTAGGATCAGTTCCACACAAGAACCGAAGCACGTCATAAACCACTTCACATCCACACAATGGGATGGAAGCCACAATAGACCGAAGTCTAACCTCATCATCACTGGACCGAAGTCCTAACATCATCATCAAAATATGCTATGAATGCATGATACACAACGTCAATAATCATCATTGTCAATAAAATCATTATGTGCATCATCATTCATCAAAATATCATGTTAATCATGTCATCAAATATACGTCAGAATATCACGAAATCATCACGTCATAATCATCATTAACATCAGTAACATCATGGTAAATCATCAGAAAAATCACAGCACCAAAACATCAGAACATCACAGAAATCATAAACAAAATTTCGCGAACAGCAGGGTTCGTTACTGAGTTCGCCTTGCGAACCTATTCGCTTTACGAAGCTGGAAGCAAATCCCCATCCCCATACAAAAACCAGAGAGTTCCCCCTTCTGCCTCTCCTCGCTGCCTCTATTCGCTAGGCGAAGCCCTTCGCTGGGACGTTCGCCCTGCGAGCCCCAAAAGTCACCTCCCAGAGTCATCTCAGTACCATCACACACTCATCGCGCATTCGCTACGATGCTCGCTTTGAGAGCTTGGGCGAACATTCGCCTTGCGAATGAGTTGTTCGCCTTGCAAACTAGCGATTTCTGTAATCGCTACTACGCATCAGTAGCACTTCAGTCCACCAAATCTCTACAGGTTCATCCTCAATTCTCCCTAAAACATCTCGAAAACAGTCCTAAATCATCATGGCACTCAAAGGCATAAAACCTACGACATTTAGGTCGATTAATTCCACTATCCTAACTAAAAATCACATAATCCTTCACAAACTCTCAAGGTTCCCATAAACCCCATAAATCCCTTTCTCATACAAGATCCCACACATCATCAAAAGGTTTAGCCTCGAAGGCTTATTTTTACTCAAATCAATTCAACCCTCAATAATCCATCATCGATCCTCAAAAATACCCCTAAATCATCAATGACTCATAAACTCTTCAAAAACCCCAAAAACCTCAAAAATCCACTTTAAACACATCACTTCCTATATTGAAAACAATGAAAGACAATACTCCCCGTACCTTAGATTGTCGATCCGAAGCTTTTCTCTACTGAGCCTTTGGAAACCTTCACGAATCCTCGCATTTTCCTTTTTCCTCAGAGCTCTGCACTTTCTCCTTATTTTCACGATCTAACAAAATGAATCCTATTCCTCCCAATTCCATTTTGTTAAACCCTTGGGCTTCCAAAATGGGCTTTCCCTAATTTACCCTCACTAATCCTCCTCAAAAGTCCATCATGCCCTTAATTTCTCTAATATTATTTTAAATTAATAATAATACTAATATATTCATATTATATACTATTATTTAATTAAAATAACCAAAACACAAATCACCAAAATTCACCGAAAATTCACAAATATTATATTTAAATAAATTAAATAAATATTCTAATAAATTTGGGGTGTTACACCCATGACATATTTAATCCTAAAATAAAAGATGATAAAATAAAATAGTATAACATTCTTAGGGTAAACTATGAATCATATTTTTTTAGCATTTTTTCATAATTATTTATAAATCTAAAAATTATTAATTACAACAAAATTACAATAAAATATCATCTAGAAATATTCTAAGATCACGTTGAAGAAACCTTTGTAGCATGGAATGATGAAGGTGAATAAACATCTGCTACAACAAACCTTGGATAAACATGGGGTGATGATACAATGTAAGCAGCATGTGAAGATGATGATGGAGCCGGATCAGTCATGGCCAAGAGTAGACATTTGTTGTTGGACTCTTTTATCATAGTTACAGAGAGATAACAAGAGTGATTGAGTCTAATTGAAAATTATGGTTGATGTTGTTAGTTATTTTATAAACACTTAATGATTGTTAGTGTTGAAATATTAGATTAGATTTGATTAGATTTAATATTTAAATATAATACAAGTTGTGTTAGCCCAAGCCCAATTAGGGTTGTATATAAATAGTCATAGTATGTATCATTATTTGAAACAATTCATTCAATAAAATCCTCATTTTCTTATTCTCTCACTCTCTTTCTCTCCTCACTAAAAGTGCCTCACGCACTAACAAATTGGTATCTAGAGCTCCAGTTAGATTCTTGATCGTGTTTTCAAAAATCACACGTTAGAGACCGTGTTTCCGAGATAGTGGGTTATTGTTAATCAATCGTTGCAAAGATGATGGTAATGGAAATTTACCAAACCCCCTTCCAACTTTTGACGGTAAGAATTGGCTCTGATGGAGAAAACAAACGCAATCTCTATTTGGTTTTCATGAAACCCTAGAAGTGGTTACGAATGGCGTTTCTGCGCTAGGTGAAGATGCAGCCGACGCACAGAGAATCGCTCACAAGGAGGCTAAGAAAAAGGATTGCAAGACGACGTTCTACATTCAATCTGCGGTTGATACTGCTAATTTGACAAAATCGCTCATGCTGAATCGGCGAAGGAGGCGTGGGATATTCTTGTCAAGTACTATGAAGGAGGCGAGAAATTTAAGGTCGTTAAGTTACAAACAATGCGACGATAATATGAATTGTTGTCAATGGGAGAAGATAAAAAGATTGCAGGCTATGTGTCAAAGGTGCGGAAACTCGTCCATCTCATGAAGGGTTGTGGTGAAACCCTAAATGATAAGATGATAGTTGAGAAGGTAATGCGTACGTTGACCTCTCACTTTTATCACGTTATCGTAGCTATTCAAGAATCCAACAATCTTGAAATCCTAAAACTGGAAGATTTGGTTGGTTCGTTAGAAGTGCATGAGATTAGGATTTTCGAAAGGAAAAGAGTTCAAGACTCGATACAAGCACTACAAGCGCAATCGTGGAAGAAGAATGGTGGTTCCAACAAGTTAAAAGGCAAAATTGACAAGACTCAGGGCAAGAAGTCTTGGTTGAATCCTCACAAGAATTATATTGATGACAGAACTTCTAAATCCTCGAAAAGAGGAGAAGGAAATTCCTATCAGAAAGATAAAGTAGAGAAAAGAGGTGTGCAGTGCTATAACTGTGAAAAGTATGGTCACTTGGCCAAGCATTGTTGGTACAGGAAAGACAAGGGTTCGACAAAAGGCAAGGACGAAGGAGCAAATCTTGTACGTCAATATTTAGATGATTCTGATGATATGGTGATTATGGCTGCAGTTGCAGATGACCATGTCAAATCAAAGATCTGGTTCCTCGACTCAGGCTATTCGAATCACATGACTGGAAAAAAGCATGGTTATTAGATTTTGACGAGTCAAAGAAGAGTAAGGTGAAACTTACTGATAATAGCTCGTTGTTAGTAGAAGGTACTAGCAACATAGTTATTCAAATAAGTATTGAAGCAAAAGCCTTGATCAAAGATGTACTCTATATCCTTGGAATGAAGTGCAATTTGCTAAGTGTTGGACAACTGGTCGAAAATGGGTTCTCAGTGGTTATGAAAGATGGAGCCTTAGAACTTTTTGACATCCAGAATAACTTGGTCTTGAAATCTCCTCTGTCGAAGAATAGAACATTTAAGACTGTGATTAGTTCGACTGAGGTACAATGTCTAAAAACAGTTGTCAACCACAAGAATAGTTGGTTGTAGCATCTGAGGTTTGGCCAACTGAACTTTAGGTTGCTAAATCAACTGATCACTCAAGATATGGTAACTGGTATACCAAGTCTTGAGATGTCTGACAAACTCTATGAAGGTTGTCTAGTCGGAAAATAGTCCAAGAAGTATTTCTTTTTGACTATGTCAATGAGATCGTCATGCATACTTGAAGTTGTACATTCAGATGTATGTGGTCCTTTTGAAGATCGTACCATTGGTGAAAATAGGTATTTTGTCTCATTTTTCGATGAGTACAGTCGAAAGCTCTGGATCTATGTGATCAAACGAAATGACAGAGTATTTGAAATCTTTAAGAGATTCAAGATACTTGTCAAAAACTAGGGTGAAAAGAAAATTAAAGATCTGCGAATAGATGGAGGTGGCAAATACACATCCAAGATATTTGAAGCATTATGTGCAGAACATGGTATTGATCATGAGATAACTTCTCCTTATACTCCTCAACATAATGGAATAGCAAAAAGAAAAAACATGACAATATTGGAAATGGAGAGATGCATGCTGAAGCAGAAGAATTTGCCAAAATCCTTATGGGGAAAAGCTGTTTCGACTGCTATTTATATATTGAACAAGTACCCTACCAAGAAGCTGAAGAACAAGGTTCCTGAAAAAGTGTGGAGTGGCAAACGACCATCAATAAGTCATTTGAAGGTGTTTGGCTCTATTTACTACAAGCATATTCCTGATGCTATGAGAAGGAAGCTTGATGATAAGAGTGAACCTATGATTCTAGTAGGATATCATAAAACTGGAGCATACAGGCTGTTCAATCCAATTAATCAAAAGATTGTGATGAGTCGAGACATTGTAATTGATGAAAATTGTCTGGGATTAGAATTCTAGTAATGTAATTGACAAGCCACTGATGAGTTGTGATTTCTGTTTTAGACAAAAATGGTTAGATACACCAAAAGTGATAGCCTTCTACTTTAGGGCAAAGAAGACTATGTTGTCTATAGTGTTTGAGTATCTTTGGGGATTTGAGAGCTATACAATTGATGTATATTGTCTCAAGATAAATGTGTCTTGCTTAACCCTCATGTGGGAGCCCCTTTTATAGCCTTTTATCAGTCTTCATTTAAGGTATGCCATTAAGAGAAGTCTCTTGGCCTTCTGACGTTGCATGGCCATCATTGCCGTAACTCCTCTTCATGAATGCATGCTTTGAAGACCTGGTAACGTCCACATTAATGCGCCGCCACCGTTACAATAGTTGGTGTGACTTGTTGAGTTCATGGCCGGCGTAGGCGCCGGGTTGATGGGGTGTAGTACCCGACCTCGTAGGAACTCGGCTGATGGGAGTCGGGCTCCCTGACCGGTCCGGGTTGTAAATGATACTTGCCTAGTTCCTAGAATTGCACGACCTTTCTTGCTATCATAGTCTAGTCTATGCTTAACCTTATCCGACCATATAACTCGGCACTAAATATATTTGGCATGTACATAAGCCCCCCGAGTACTATATCCATTCACAAGGATACAATACTCGGCAATAACATGAGCCCGAATATATTTGCTAGGTGTCGTACTATAGGTCGACTTTTCTTCTTAGGTCCTTACGTGTCAAAAACCTTCGAACGGTCGTGGCCCCTAATCTTCCTTAGCGTTATGATGATTTTAATGCATCATGAGTGGCTATTCTCTAGCTATTTTTTGAACGTTGGGCTTCTATTAAAGTCATTTTTCTCTTCCCTTTATTCTAACCTTATGTTACTTACTTGCAGACAAGATGACTAATCTGACTGTAGCCGAGCAAAAGAAATTGATGCAGGCAGCTCGGAAAGCCCGAAGAGGGACTGGGGGTGCGTCTGCATCCAAATCCGATTTAAGCGGATTAGAGGTCTGAGCACCAAAACGACCCTGGGGAACGACTACTAAAGTCGTCCCGAGTAAAGGTGAGCCTCAGCCTCTTGTTCTTCCTGTTCAAGACGAGATCTCTCAAGGTGATCCAAAGAAGCTGAAGGTTCTAATGAATGAAGATATCCACAAGCCAAATTGGAGATCAATTCTCTCATGCGAGGCCCTGGGGAGGATTCTGCGTCTGGGGAATTCAAGTTTTAGTCCAGTGATTTTGATGGCTTCATATTTCTGCGTGATCACCTCAATGCTACCGAGGATATTAATAAAGTTAAATCCATTGGACATCAAAAGATTACCCAAAACCTTAGTTCCTATATGATAAGATGTGCTGTCCTCGCTCGTGGTTTGTTTGAATTATCTGATGACTCTGAAAAGATTGAGTCAAAATTTAAGGATGAAATCGCTCAGTTGAAGAGCACCCAAGAATCTCAATCTAAGAAGCTTTCCAGCTTGGAGAAGGATTTCGCTAATGTAAGGAAGGAAAAGAGACTTTGGAGTCAGATCACGAGTCGGCCTTGGCCAAACTTGCTGATCATTGAAGATATCCGAGGCCTCTAATGTCGAGCTCTTAACATCCAATAGCGATCTTAAAGAATCTATGAAGAAAGCTCAGATCGACATTTTTTCTGCTGATGATGAAGCTTTTTATAGGGCCAAAGATCAAGTTCTCTGTCTCCATCTTGACTTGGATTTGTCGGAGATGGATTACTTCAAGGTGGTGCAGGATGACCGTCTTATGGATTTTGGCGAGCTGGAGAAAGATAGCCCAGAGAGATCTCAAGGCCCGATCAATGATGCCGACGGGAATGTGAACTTCTGCCCATAATGTTGTTGCCAATGAGACTTCGGCTGCTACATACTCTTGATGTTTTCTTATTTTAGTTAGTCATTCTTCTGGATGCATTTTTATATTTTGGCGAGGGAGTGTGGTGTTGTCCCCCCTTATGCTCATGACTTTTTAGCCTTCGGGCTTTGTAATGTACAATTTTTTGCCCTTCTGAGGTTTTTATTTATGTCTTTCTGTTTATCGTGTTTACCCCTTTGTAAAATAATCTCATGCGTATATCCAAATTTGAAAAATAATCTAGTGCGTATATCCAGTCCCTCGGGTACTAAGTTAAAATAACTTAAGGTATCCGATTATAGAGTGTCGGGTATTATTTTTACTTTGCTTATGCTTGATTTCTAAGACTTTTTGGATAGCTCAACGTGAAGCTAGTTATTATTTAAGATGCCTTTAGCTATCGCGTGTGTATAGCCTTGACATTTTTTAGAGTCTTGAACTCTTATAGGCTCAGGTACCGATTATGGTATGGACTCAGCTGTCCTTTTATCAGAGACTTGACCCAGTTCTTATTAGCCTTTGGCAGTTAATTTAACACCCTTTTCTACCCCATAATTATCGCAGCGGAATAAACATAAAATCATAGTAAAATCATAATCACCTCAAAGGGTGCACATTTTTCAATAAATTCAAATCAATAAAATTGCTCCGTAAACAACGAGTTTTCCTCAAAATAACTCAAAATGCCTTCAAAGGGCAGCATAACCACCATAACAACAAAAATCCCACAAAAGGGTTTATTAAAATAAACCATAGTCGTCAAATAATCAATAAAATAATAGCCAAATAAAACTCAACATGGTTCGACTCAACGAACCAACCTGATTGCACTATCAGAGCAAGACCCTCTACATCGACAAAAATGCAAATAACTTCAAAAGTCCTCAAAAGCATCAACAACTAATCCTGATCACCTACATGTTACCCACGTGGAGGCAACATTCAAACAGGCAGGGTGAGTAATACAATTCATTATAATCAATATAAAATAAGATATGCATAAAAATGGCGTTATCGTCATATACAACATCATCAGAGTCATCACAGGCAAACATCAAAACATGTCATCATAAATCACAACAAATGCCACATAAATGAAATGTACAACAGGACTCATACATATGGTACCAATCGTCACAATCGATAGACACTTAGGTCATCACCCTCCAAAGATCCCCGTCAATAGGATCGATTCCACACAAGAACCGGAGCACGTCATAAACCACTTCACATCCACACAATGGGATGGAAGTCATAATAGATCGAAGTCTAACCTCATCATCACTGAACCGAAGGCCTAACATCATCATCAAAATATGCTATGAATGCATGATGCACAACGTCATAATCATCATCATCAATAAAGTCATCACGTGCATCATCATTCATCAAAATCTCATATTCGTCATATCGTTATTTATTCATCAAAACATCATGCATCATCATCTTATCATCATCAAACATCAGGTATAAGCAACTCAAAATCATCAATACACTCGTGGTAATTCATATCATCACTTAAATCATCAAACATCATATATAACAGCTCATAATCATCAATATACATCACGATAATTTATATCATCAATTAATCATCAAACATCATATATAATAACTCATAATCATCAATATACATCACGATAATTCATATCATCAATTAATCATCAAACATCACGAAATCATCATCATGTGATCATCAATAACATCAAGGTTCAGCAATCACAACTTCATAACACCACTAATTCAACAACAACATCTATCATACGTATATCATCACAATTAACCTCAATTCCTCATAGTTTATACAATGTAAAAATAATCCATACTGCTCTTTTGGTTTCACTAAAATATAGTTCATCGTGTTAGCTTTCCAACGCTTCGAACGGGACCTCAATCGGACTTACGGATCAAAAGTTATGATCAAAACCATATCTGGACCCAAAGCTGCCTGGCTGTGACTAAACTGCATGGTGACCGCCGTAAGCCTTATGGCGCTCGCCATTTACCTACAGATTTTGCATTTTTCATCGTTGGAGGCCTTCCGGACCTCCGATTTCGATTCTGCAAAAAGTCTCGATTTCGTAATTCAAAATCCTACGACTGTATAACATTTATAAGAGCATATGACACTTATTTTAGGGATACAACCATCATATTATCAACAATTTCTACATCTTATTCCATCAATTCTCCCCTATTCATCAAAACCCATCATAAACCCTAAAAACCTATACGATTCCAATCTCAATTCACCCCAAAACACTCCCAAAACAGTCCTGAAACATCAAGGCAATCAAAGGCATAAAACCTACGACTATTAGGTCGGTTAATTTCACTATTCTAACTCAAAATACCTAAACCTTCACAAATTCTCAAGATTCCCATAAACCCCATAAATCCCTTTCTCATACAAGATCCATATATCATCAAAGAAGGTTTTGCCTCGAAGGCTTATTTTTACCCGAATCAATTCAATCCTTAATAATCCATCATCGATCCTCATAAATACCTCTAAATCATCAATAACTCGTAAACCCTTCAAAACCCCCAAAAACCCAAAAATCCACTTTAAACACATCACTTCCTATATTGAAAACAATGAAAGGCAATACTCCCCATACCTTAGATTGTCGATCCGGAGCTTTTCTCTATTGAGCCTTTGGAAACCTTCACGAATCCCTGCCTTTTCCTTTTTCCTCAAAGCTCTGCACTTTCTCCTTATTTTCACGATCTAACAAAATGAATCCTATTCCTTCCTCTCAATTCCTTTTTGTTAAACCCTTGGGCTTCCAAAATGGGCTTCCCCCAATTTACCCTCACTAATCCTGCTCAAAAGTCCATCTTGCCCTTAATTCTTCTAATATTATTTTAAATTAATAATAATACTAATATATTCATATTATATACTATTATTTAATTAAAATAACCAAAACTCCACCAAAATACTGACATCGACACAAACCACCAAAATTCACTGAAAATTCACAAATATTATATTTAAATAAATTAAATAAATATTCTAATAAATTTGGGGTGTTACAGTTGGTCATGTATGACTTTGATAATCACAAGCCCCAAGTTTCTTTTGACGTGTTTAGGCTTGGATGTTTCATCATCTTCATAGTTGATTGTCCGACCTGTATGCACGGAACGAGCATATACATTTGTAAGTGTTTGTTCAACCCATGTACGCGGAGTGTTTATGGGCAACCTATGTACTCGGAGCAAGCCAACACGTTTATAGGAGTTTAATCAACCTGTTCATGGGAGACCTATGTACGCGGACCAAGTCAACACGTTTATAGGAGTTTAATCAACCCTTGTACGCAGAGCGTTTATGGGCGGCCTATGTATGCGGAGCAAGTCAACACGTTTATATGAGTTTAATCAACTCGTTCACGGGTGACCTATGTACGCGGAGCAAGTCAACACGTTTATAAGAGTTTAATCAACCCTTGTACATGGAGTGTTTATGGGCGACCTATGTATGTGGAGCAAGTCAACATGTTTATAGAAGTTTAATCAACCCGTTCATGGGCGACCTATGTACGCGGAGCAAGTCAACACGTTTATAGGAGTTTAATCAACCCTTTCATGGGCGACCTATGTACGCGGAGCAAGTCAAAACGTTTATAGGAGTTTAATCAACCCGTTCATGGGCGACCTATGTACGCGGAGCAAGTCAACACGTTTTAAGGAGTTTAATCAACCCGTTCATGGGCGACCTATGTACGCGGAGCAAGTCAACACGTTTATAGGAGTTTTCCGAGTTATAACTCATCATCTCCGGACGAATACCTATAAACAAGACATAAATTTTTTTAAGTCCAAGTGCCTCGTTAAAAACCCTTGCCCTTGCAAGGGAAAAGAGTGCAACCCGGATCCTTTATTGAATTACATAACATTTAGCTGAAATATAGCCTAAGATTGGATACATTCCATGTCCTAGGCATTTCTACTCCCTCTAATGTTTCCAGCTTGTATGCTCCGTTGTTTAGTTTTCGAAGCACCCTGAATGGGCCTTCCCAGTTGGGGGCGAGCTTTCCCTTATTTTTTGGGTCTGTGATTTTCTTCAAGACCAAGTCGCCTTCCTGGAACTCCCTCTACCGGACTTTCAGGTTGTATCTTCTTGCCAACCTCTATTTTGCAGCAACTTCTCTGATCTGTGTTGTCTCTCTAACCTCATCTATCTGGCCAGCCGAGATGTTCAGCTCCATACACCATCCTGAAGGGTGTCTCTTGAGTAGTAGAATGTGGTGTTGTATGGTATGACCACAAGATCTCGGGTAAGTACTCGGCCCACATTCCTTTTGCTTCCTCCAGCTTCTTTTTTATTCCACCTAGGATAACCTTGTTGGCAGCTTCTGCTTGGCCATTAGTTTGAGGGTGTTCTACTGATGTGAACCTGTTTTGTATTTCATAATCCCTGCAAAAGTCTACGACGGAAGTGCTTGCAAATTGGGCTCCATTGTCTGAGACTATGATTCCCGGCAAACCAAACCAGAATATGATATTCCTCCAATAAAATTTGCGAACCCTCTCGGCAGAGATCCGAGCAACAGGCTCGGCTTCCACCCACTTTGTAAAATAGTCAACTGCAACGATTAGGAACTTGAGCTATCCTGAAGCAACTGTGAATGGTCCTAGGATGTCCGCTCCCCACTAATGGAACGACCATGGAGATGAAATCAAATGGAGCGACTCAGATGGTAGATGTTTAAATTGAGGGAATACTTGGCACTTTTCACACTTACTAACGTACTCGATGCAATGTCGCATCATATGCGACCAGTAGTACCCGACTCTTAGGATTTTTTCGGATAGTGCTCTCCCACCGACGTGGCTACCACAGGCTCCCTCGTAGACCTCTTTAATTACCAATTAAATCCCAAGCTCTGACACACATCTGAGAATAGGTGTTGATCTACCCATCTTGTACAACGTGTTCGAGATTATGATGTATCGGGAAGCTATCCTTTTAATCTTTCGGGCTTCATTGACATCTTCAGGTAATATTTCCTGGGTTAGATAGGTGATGATGTGTCTCATCCATCCTTGGACATCCTCGATTATTAATACTTACTCTGGTTGAATTTTGGGTGCTTCGAGAACTTCTTGGATCACAGTATTATTCATTCATGAATTCTTTGAGCTTGCTAATCGGGCTAGGAGGTCGGCCCGAGCATTATCTTCTCTTGGGATGTTGATGACTTCGAATTCTGAGAACGCTTTGGATATTCCTGAAGCTTTCTGAAGGTATTTTATTAGGGTGGAATCCTTCGTCTGGTACTCATTCTTCATCTGTCAGAGCACTAGCTGAGAGTCGATTTTCACTAATAAGTGTGTTACTCTGACTTCTCTTGCCAATTTCATTCTGACAATCAAGGCTTCATACTCTGCCTGGTTGTTGCTAACATGAAAATTGAAACATAAAGAGTATTCTAATGTTAGATCTCTGGGTCCTTCCAGAATTATTCCAGCTCCGCTTCCTTTGAGATTTAAAGATCAATCCACATATAGAATCCATCTATTTGAGATCTCTTCTCCAGCTGGTGCACTTAATTCTACCACAAAATCAGCCAGTGTCTATGAATTAATACTGGTTCTAGGCACACAGTTGATGTCATACTCGGAGAGCTCTACTGCCCACTTGACCATCCTTCCTGCTAAGTCTGGTTTTTTAGTATTTGTTTGATTGGGTAATTCGTCTTGACTGTGATAGGGTGACCTTGAAAATAATGTCTCAGCTTCTGGGCTGTGATAACTACTGCTAGCGCCAAACGTTCAATCTTTTGGTACCTTAGCTCTTCCCCTTTTAGAACTTTGCTGATAAAGTACACGGGTCGCTCTCCGTCTTCTCCATCTTGTACTAAAACCGAGCTAAGGGCTTTATCCGTTACCGACAAGTATAAGACCAAGGGTGCGTTTTCTTTGGGCCTTACTAGGATAAGAGGCGAGGACAGAAAACGCTTTACTTCTTGAAAGGCTTCTTCACATGCCTCTATCCATTCAAACTCCTTAGACTTCCTTATAGCTGCAAAGAAGTGTATTGACTTGTCTCCTGCACATGATAAAAATTGTGACAGTGCAGCTAGTCTCCCTCAACTGTTGGACCTCCTTTTTCGTGGTTGGAATTCTCATATCTATTATAGCCTGACATTTGTTCGGGTTCGTCTTGATTCCCCGGTAAGTGAGCATAAATCTGAGGAACTTCCCGGCTTGTACTCCAAAGGTACACTTGTCCGGGTTCAGTCTCATGTTGTAACTTCTTATGGATGCAAAGGTTTCTACTAAATCCTTTACATGTGACCAGATTGCGCTTATTTTGATAACCATGTTATCCATATAGTCCTCTAGATTCCGACCTATCTGAGTAGCGAACACCTTATCCATTAGCATCTGGTAAGTAGCCTCAGCATTTTTTAGTCCAAAGGGCATGACCTCATAATAGTAATTGTTCTGATGGGTCATGAAGGCAGTTTTTGGTGTGTCTATTGGATTCATGCGGATCTGATTGTACCCGGAGTATACATGCATAAAGCTGAGCAAACGGAACCCAGACGTAGCATTTATCAGCAGGTCAATGTTTGACAATGGATACGGATATTTAGGACACGCCTTATTGAGGTCCGTGAAGTCCACACACATTCGCCATTTCCAGATTTCTTCTTTACCATCACCATGTTGGATAACTAGGTCGGATACTTGATCTCTTTGATAATCCCGACCTGTAACAGCTTCTCGACTTCCTCTGCAATTGCTTTCCTCTTTTCATCACCACCCTTTCTTTTCCTTTGGGAAACTGGCTTGATATCTAGATCGATTGTTAAGTGATGGCACATGAAATTGGGATCTATCCCTGGCATGTTTGAAGGCTTCCAGGAGAAAAGATCCATATTGTTTTTTAGTGTTTGAACGATTTCTTTCTCCTCTTCGGGAGACAGGTTGACGCCGATGTGTGTAACATGGGATAGTAGGTGCCCAATTTGGACTTGCTTTGTTTCTTCGTTGGGTACTATGTTGTCTTCAACTGAATCATCATGTTTGTCTATGTAGACCAGATGAACTTTGTGGGTATTCTTGGGATCTGCTTCTCCTGCAGGTTCATTTCTTCTCAATTTTAAACTATCTTTGTAACACTTTCTCGCCAACCCCTGATCACCTTTGACAATACCAACCCAACCATCTCCGAGTGGGAATTTCATGGTCAAATACAGAGTTGAAAGCGAAGCTTCCAGGGCATTGAATTATGGCCTCCCTATAATGATGTTATAGGGTGAAGCAGCATTGACTATCAGGTACCTTACTCGGACAGTCATCGCATTAGCCGTGTTGCCAAAGGTGGTCGGCAACGCTAGATGCCCGAGCACCTGCACCTGTTCTTCCGAGAATCCTACTAGACTACCTTTAAATGGTAATAACCCGGTCGTATCGAGCCCCATTTCTCTGAAAGCATCCCAGTACAGTACGTCAGCTGAGCTTCCGGGGTCTATCAATACCCTTTTCATGTTCCAGTCTCTTATTTGAACTTTAATAACCATATGATCATTTTTATGAGCTAGGACTCCTATGGTGTCTTGTTTGGAGAATGTTACAGCATCTAAGTTGCCTTCTGGTTTCTCTGGGGATCTCTGGTCGATATGCATGGCTGCCCTAACATATCTCTTTCTGGCCGAACTTGTTTCTCCACCACCAGCAAACCCTCTAGATATGGTGTTTAGTGTGTGACGAGTTGTCTTTGTCTCGTGACCCTCTTCGGCATCTGAACTCTTATTTCAGGATGACTTTTCTGGTCCCGGACCATTTCGGCGGGGACTTCTCTTGTTATTTTGTGGTCGAGAATCCTTCACATATGTCAAGAGATGACTTCTATAGATTAAAGCTTCAATTTCTTTTTTCAGTTGTTGACAGTCCTCGATGTGATGTCCCCGTACATGGTGGTAATTACACCAAGCCTCAGGTTGCCTTCCCATGATAGCGTTGGCTCTTTTGGGAGGATGACGCTCCGGTAATAGGTTCACATGGCCGACTTCTTTAAGGATATCTCCCCCGCTTGCATTCAATGGGGTGAGGTCTCTGTCCGGCTCATATGGCTGTCTGTATGGTCTGGGAGCATGTCGCTTGCATACAGCTCCCCGAGGATGCTCCTTTATCCTGTTTAACGCCTCTTCCTTGCTCTTTGTCTTTTCAATTCTGTCCCGGGCTCTGTTTTCTTGGTTAATTTCTTCTCCTTTAATGTAACACTCATCCTGAGTAGTGATCTCGTCCATGCTAATAGCCGGCTTCTGAGCTAACGACTCATTGAACTGTCCGGCTCATAGTCCATGTTGAAAAGCTCCCACAAATAGTTCCTGGTTTGGATGAGATACTTTGAGGGTTTCCTTATTAAATCGAGCCGGGTATTCACGTAGTGACTCTGATTGTTTCTGTCGAACACTGAACAGTGTGGTAGTAGACACCTTCCAGCGCTTGCTTGCCGAGAAGTGTTGTACTAAATTCTTAGTCAAGTCTTGGTAGCTTACAATGGAGAGCCGAGGAAGGCTCATGTACCATCGTAGAGCTACATCCTTAAAGGTACCAGCCATAAGTTTGCACTTCAGTGAATCTGAAGGAGCAACTATGGCCATCTGATTGTTAATGGCAATAACATGATCCTGAGGATCCGTCTTCCCATCATAAGAGATTAGTGATGGTTCTTTGAAGTTTTATGGGACGTGGTCATCCTAAATCTTTTGAGAAAGAGGTTGCGGCTCGAGGACCTCCTCCTCACAGTCGCCGTCATCCTGAATTTGTTGTTGAAGAACTTGTATGCTGTCTTGCAGCGTCTCATTCTGCTAACGCATAGTCTCCATCATGGCTAGCAGTTGAGCCATGTCTGGAGGATCTCCTTCAGAGGACATGTTGTTAGTGTAAGGTGTGGCCTGGGAGAGTTTTACCTAGGCCGCCCCACAGTGGGTGCCAAATGTTCTAGCAAAAAATGGTTAGATACACCAAAAGTGCTAGCCTTCTACTTTAGGACAGAGAAAACTACGTTGTCTATACTGTTTGAGCATCTTTGAGGATTTAAGAGCTATACAATTGTTGTATATTGTCTCAAGATGAATGTGTCTTGCTTAACCCTCATGTGGGAGCCCCTTTTATAGCCTTTTATCAGTCTTCATTTAAGGTATGCCATTAAGAGAAGTCTCTTGGCCTTCTGACGTTGCATGGCCATCATTGTCGTAACTCCTCTTCATGAATGCATGCTTTGAAGACCTGGTAATGTCCACATTGATACGCCGCCACCGTTACAACAGTTGGTGTGACTTGTTGAGTTCATGGCCGGCGTAGGTGCCGGGTTGATGGGGTGTAGTACCCGGCCTCGTAGGAACTCGGCTGACGGGAGTCGGGCTCCCTGACCGGTCCGGGTTATAAATGATACTTGCTTAGTTCCTAGAATTGCACGACCTTTCTTGCTATCATAGTCTAGTTCATGCATAACCTTATCCGACCATATAACTTGGCACCAAATATATTTGGCATGTACAATTTTGACGAAGCAAGTACTGATGTCGAAGTCGAAGAAGATATTGTTGATACTTCAGTCGAAGAAGAAATTGAAGTAGTTGCTGACATTCTCAACACAGTCGAAGTCGAAGAGGATATGACTAGCACAAGTCAGATACCTCAAAGAACTAGAGCTTGTCCAGCAAGACTTCAAGACTATGAAGTTGTTGGTGATGATGAAGTCACAATAGATGGGGAACTATTCCATTTTGCTTTAATTGCAAATGCTGAACCAATCAACTATAGCGAAGCCTTCAAAGATAAACAATGAAAGTATGCTATGGTCCAAGAGTTACAAGTAATTGAAAGAAAAAACACACGGGAGTTGGTCGAATTTCCATCTCATACAAAAGCTATCTAAGTAAAGTGGGTGTTCAAGTTGAAGTACAATGTTGATAGGTCGATGGCAAGGCATAAGGTGAGATTGGTAGCTCGAGAATTTCTCCAGAGAGCAGGACTCGACTACTCTGAAGTATTTGCACCTGTCGTAAGATTGGAAAGTGTTCGACTAGTGGTGGCCTTGGCATGCAAGCAAGGCTGGTCAACATTTCACTTAGATGTGAAATCAACATTTTTGAATAGACCTTTAGAAGAAAAGGTGTATGTCACACAACCTCCTGGGTTTGTGATTCAGGAGGAAGCAAGTAAAGTATACAAGTTGCACAAAGCGCTCTATGGACTCAAGCAGACACCTAGGGAATGAAACAAGAAAATCGACTCATACTTGGTTGAATTGGGATTCGTAAAATGAAAATATGAGTATGGTGTCTATGTTTAAGTTGTGGCATAAGATATAACAATAATGTGCTTATATGTCGATGACTTGCTAGTAACTGGAAATAGCCTGAAGAACTTGTCGAAGTTCAAAGAGCTGATGAAGAAGGAATTTGAAATGTCGAATCTGGGAAAGTTGTCATACTTCTTAGGCATGGAATTTCAAATGTCGAAGTAAGGCATGGTGCTACATCAAAGAAAGTATATCAAAGAGATACTCAAGAGATTCAGAATAGATGATCCGACTCCTGCATCTTTGCCTATCGAACCAAATTTAAAGTTGGAGAAGCATGGAGAGGAAGACAAAGTCGATGCAACTTTGTTCAAACAGATTGTCGGATCTCTAAGATATGTATGCAACAGTCGACCTGATATATGTTTCTAGTCGAATTAGTGAGAAGATACATGAGTGATCCAAGGGTATCACACATGAAGGCTGCAAGAAGAATTTTGAGATACTTAACAGGATCGACAAACTATGAAATTTTATTTTGACGAGACTCTGAAAGTAAAGCAACCTGTGGTGGAGATAAGGAAGATTGAAGAAGCACTACTGGATATTTCTTTCAAGTATTTGGTGCCCCAATTTCATGGTGCTCGAGAAAGCAACCTGTGGTGGCATTATCATTATGTGAAGTTGAATATATAACAGGATCCTATGCTGCTTGTCAAGCAATTCAGATCAAATATGTGCTTGAAGAAATGGAGGTCGAAGTGAAAAAACCACTGGTACTGCAGATCGACAACAAGTCAGCCATAAATCTGGCGAAGAATTAAGTTCTGCATAGAAGAAGTAAGCATATCGAAATTAGATTTCACTTCTTAAGAGAAAAAGTAAATTGAGGTGAACTTTAAGTTAGACACTGCTCAAGTAAAGCACAATTGGCCAACATTTTTATCAAAGGATTGAAGATTGACAAATTCCTAAATTTGAATATTAGATTAGATTAGATTTAATATTTAAATATAATCTAAGTTGTGTTAGCTCAAGCCCAATTAGGGTTGTATATAAATAGGCATATAAGCGATCTGGCATATCTTTGGAGGTGTTGAACACATGACCTTTTGCATCTAACACCAATGTCTTACCACTAGGCTAAGCATTCATTTTGTTTAACAATTAGCATAAAAAATATATATTGTTAATGTTAATTATTATATTGACGTTAATTAAAATTATTTAATTAAAAATAACTTAATTAAACTTTAAATTATTATATGAATAAACTGACGTTAATTAAAAGTAATTTAATTAAAATAACTTAAAATAGTTTATTAAAAATTTTAATATTAATATACTTTAAAATGTATATATTTATTTATATTTATTAAAAAATTTATACGTTAATATTAATTTTTAAATTTTTAATATTCTGTAAATTTTAGTATAAATTTTATTTATAACTATAAATTTTTTACTTTAATATAATTTTATAATTTTACTGTAAAAATAATTAAATATGATTAAACCAAAGTTAATTAAAAATATTTTAAAATAGTTTATTAAAAACTTTAATATTAACATACTTTAAAACGTATACATTTATTAAAAAATTTATACGTTAATATTAATATGTAAAATTTTAGTATTCTGTAAATTTTAGTGTACATTTTATTTAATATTAAAACTGAATTAATATTTTAATATTTATAATAGTAATATATAATACTATAAAGTTTTATTAATAATAGTTAGTAATATATAATAGTGTAACGTTTTACTAACTAATATATATAATAAAAAATATATAATCCTGTAACTAATATATAGTTAGTATTATATAATTATACTAACTAACATATATAATAGTAAAATATAATAATGTTTTATACTAAATGCTAAGTAACTAACATATATAATGTAACGTTTTATATAATGTGACGTTTTGTACTAACTAACTAACATATATAATCTATCTATCTATCTACTTAATCTAAATCTAAAGTTGTCATGATGACAATTTTGATCATAACCCTAACCCTAATTGCCTATGTGACAATTTCCCTAACTCTAATTGTCTATGTGACATTTTCTTAGAATATTCAATGTTATTTCTAACCCTAATTGCCTAAGTGTAATAATAATAATAATAATAATAATAATAATAATAATAATAATAATAATAATAATAATAATATTAATATAGGGATTTTAGAAGATGTTATTTGATAATTTTAAATACAAACTTTTTTATGGGTTGTACTATATAGAATAGTCATGATTGCTTATGATAATATTTTCTTTAATTATGAAGTGTTATCAATTTTGTCTCAAAGTGATAATAATAATAAAAAAATTGTTGTTGACTAAGTTTATACAATAAAAATGTATTGTATAATATTTATTTTATGGTTATATTTAAATAATTAATTATTAAAATTGATATTTTGAACTACTATTCAACCAAAATGTTGGTTTAGTTAATAAATTATATATGTATTTTCTTAAATTTAATCTATCATTCTAACTTTGAACTAATTTTTTTCATATTACTTAACATTTTTCTTAACTATGATATTCCTTTTCTTTAAAAGTAAACTATAATCATTAACTTATAAATTGTATTAACAAATAAAATTAATAAAATAATTGGTTACCATTTTTATTGAGTGTTAATCTACCAAAAATTATTGTTTGTATGTTTATCTTAAGAATGTTAGGGATCTTCTCCACTCTTTCAAGAAACTTTTAGATGTTATTCTTTTATTTCATAAAGTCAAAGTCAAAAAGTAACTTATAAGTGTATTTAATTTTTATATTAAGTTAATCTTTATGTAGTTAACAGTTACAATTTTAACTATGTTATTATATTTTTATAACTGATATTTATGTCCGAGTGTTATAAAAAATTTATATTTGCGTTATTTTTTTAAATATAATAATATCCTATAGATTTTTATTGTAAGCAAAAAATATTATTTTCCCTTAAATATATTTATATATTTGCACTAAATCAATTGCTTTTGATTGAATTTAACTTGGAGATATCAATATATGTAATGGTATTATTTTTTTTCATATTACTTATCTTATTTCTAATAATGACCATTCATTTTTTAAGAAAATAAACAAAAATATCAACTCATTAATTGTATGAATTAAAATTATAATTAATAAACTAATCAGTTACAACTTTTATTGAGTGTTATTACACACAAAAAATATTGTTGTATCTTTGTCTTATTACATGAATCCATTGTCTATTAAAACAAGTTATAATCCAAATGAGTTATTATTATGGGTTACAATAAATGTAAATATATAAAATACATAATGTTACGATAATATATGAAATACGTTAAAAGTTCTTAGATAAATAATTTTATAAACAACTATAATATATTATTCAATTGTATTGAACTTTATGAAATTGATAAAAAAATTATATTAATTGTTTTTGTAAAATTTACGATTTTAGTTCATCAAATACTATCATTTTAAAAAGAAAAATCTTTTATTTTTAATATAAATTATTAAATAGAATTATAACTGAATATATATTTATTTATTGAATTATACTTTCCACCATTAATATTTTAAAATATAAATTTTGTTTTATAAATATTCTAATAACCCCGTGCATCGCACTGGTAATTTACCTAGTTATACTAAATGCTAAGTAATATCTAATTTTGATGCAACTAAATAAACAAAAGATACATGTGGCTAAGTGGTAAGGTTTGGTAGTTGTATTTAAATGGTCATGGGTTCAACACATCCATCTCTCAAAGGTGAGGGGACATTTGCAAAAAAATATTTACATGGGGTAAACCGGAAGTCGCCTATATGGCAAGTGAGTGTGGATGGGTGGGGTGGGGAGCATGAATTCACGCCGTTAACACTACGAATTCAATGGGATCTCAACAATTGAAACTGATATTGAAAATGAAATAGACTAAGGGCCCGTTTGTTTTGTCTTTTTTTAAAAATAATTTTTATAGTGTAACATATTTTAGTGTAAAAAATTTTTACAAAGAAACATTTTATAAAAGTTTCAAATAAAAATTTTGTTTGAATAGTTATTCTTAAAATGTTATTTTACGTATTTCATCATTTTATCAAAACTTTTTTTGGATGTCAAAATTTCAAAAAATCATTTAATTTTGAAGCTATTTCAAATAGCTTTTCATAAAAATCATTTTTGAAATAAAACTTTTTTAAAAAATTGTGATTTTGACTATATTTTGATTTTCAATAATGTATGTTTTTGTTATAGCATGTCAAATTTTATCTTTTAATTTATAAAAAACAAATTTAGAAAAACTTGTAGTATTTTGAAAAACGATTTTGTAGAATCCATTTTTAAAAATACAAAGAAATAATCCATTTTTTTAAATCTAAAACAAACTGGTCCTCCTAAATCCAATGAAAAATTTACGGGAGTTAATCTATTTTTGTGGGCGGGGTGTGGGTGGAGGTAGGGACGAGAATATGTTAAGGTAACAGAGATCTACGATCTAATTTATATGTTTAATTTATATAAGTGCGGTTAAATGGAGGCGGTTTATTTAGAGGGGGTGAATATATTTCAAGTTAAATTTTTTTTATAAAAACTGTTTTAAAAACTTTAACGGTTAGCGGAAGTGACCTAGATGAAATTGTCTAAACCGAACCACTATACAAAATTTCTGATATGCGTAATGAAAATTCAATTGATGATAATGATAGACAAACCAATCAATATGTTTTTAACAACAAACACTTGAATGCTACACAAAAAGTAAAGTCTATTCCCAATGACAAAATACACAAAAACGCAATTAAGGCAAATTATCGAACTCACAATCAATTTCATTTAGAATTTTCTATGATTTTGTTAATTTGAAAAAGCAACTACAATCTATGAATTTCATTTAATTTTTTTTAACAAAACCGTTTTCAAAATGTTATTAACAAAAGTTTAACCAAACTTATTGATCGCACAATCTACGAATTCAACAATTTGTAAATGAAAGTAAGAGAGAGAGAGAGAGAGAGAGAGAGAGAGAGAGAGAGAGAGAGAGAGACAGAGAGACAGAGAGAGAGTACACAAGGATTTGTTTAGGCAGATCCCCAATCGGCCTCGCTATGAGTACATCTGCCCTTAATTCAAATTCAAATTAAGATAATCAATCTTACTTTGTGTAACACCCCAAAATTTGCCTTCTTGTTTTTGGCTAACTGGCTTATGTTTCTTTGCATTTCTTGCATTAGCATTTGTGCATAGCATTGGTTCTTAGCATGGGATCAAGGTACTTGGTTCATTTCAAGAGAGTCTCAAGCCTCAAGGTGGTTTGAGGAATTCATCATATCATCATAAGGTCAAGAATGGCAAAGGATTTCAAGTGAATCTTTCCCTCCTAACCAGAGGGACCAAATTAGGGTTTTTGACCCAAAGGACTTCTTGATGGGCTTTGTGGATTCAAGCATGTTCTTATGGTATTCTATATGCTCACAAGTGTTCATGGATAGAGACTTGGCTAGTGGTTCATTGTGGAGGATTTTCAGTGGATCAGTTACTTGTGAAGTAAGCAAAAGTCAACCGTTCAAAAAGAAAGTCAACCATGGGTTTTCAAGGGTTCAAATCATGTTTCTCAAGTCCATGTACCTTTATTTGGTCAACGAATAGCATGGATGACATCATTCTTCAAGAATCAAGAGTTTGTACAAAAGTTACTAAATTTGGAAAATGACCTATAATGAGAACTTTCCATTTTTGGCAATTTTTCCACCATATTCAACTTGACTTTTCATCATCAAGGAAGCTTCAAATGAATTTTCCTCCAACATGAAAGTTGAAGATCTTTCTCTCCCATTTCCAAAAAGTACTAGATGGTTTTCATAGCATTTGTGAAGCTCAAGTTATGGCCAAGACAATGAAAAGTGTTTTTGGGGTTTTCTTATGATGCCATATTTTACACCTTTTGCATTTTGATCCCAAAAGACTTGTAATGATTTCTATTGCTCCAATTCACATTACCATGTTCCAGTACAAGCCATGAGCATTATTTTTGACTTTTATTTCACACCCACCCGTGCCATATTCATGGTGAATTTCTCAAGTGACCAAAATGCAAGATGCATTGAATCTCATAAATCAAGCCACCACAAAGCCCAAAATCAGTTCAATTGTGATCAACATGGAAATTGTGGATGATCCATGACCATAAACATGAGGTAGCACGTGGGAATAAGGAGGTGCAATCCAAATTGCATTTTTGCATAAACCTTCAAAAGTCATTAACCAAGGGATTAACAAGACCTTAATCATAATCAGGGGAATAACCAAGTGTATATAAGCTAACTCATGCCTTCACAGCTAGGTCATGCACTCATTTTGGCTCAGAATCCATTTTTCACCCTAAACCTTCTCCTCTTCGAATCTCACTACTCACAAGAGCTTTTCACAAAATTCTTTCACATTCTGAATCATTGGACTCCATAGAACACAAATCTACCATCATCTGAAGCTCATAACAAGGATATCATAGGGTTCAAATTTGGAAACCTCTTCTTCAAAACTCAAGATCTAGGTCAGATTCAAGCTCTAATTGCATTTATTTTGCAATTAGAAACTTCTGAGGTGTGATCTGGAGCTTACATACTGTTTTCTATGAGTATTTTGAGCTCTTCAAGATCTCAGATTAGTGGTGATTTCATGCTCTTAGAACTTAATTTTTTGATGTGCATAATGATCTATGAGGTTCACTGAGTGTGCTGATGTGTTTTGTTTTGAGTTTGGACATGTATCATGAGAGTATTTGATGGTTGAAGTTTTTGGATCCAAACTTATTTCGTTCGATTCTTATTATTGTTGCATTGTTTGTGATTTTTAATGTGATATTCTTAATCCTTGTGAAATTCTGATCAGTTTGATGTACTCATGATTGATTTCTGGAAAATTTTTGGTTGAGACTCACCGGAGAAGGTGACCGGAGCTAGGGCTCCGGCACCTAGTTCATGTTCAGTCCGACGAAGGTTTTAGAGGTGGAAGATGCAATCCCACCATTCATTGCTTTGATCCAATGGTCCATGCGTTGCCACATTTTATTAAAATCTGTTTTTATTTTATTGGTTGAGTGTTATTAATCCATGCTAGTTACCATGTGCCACGAATCTGGGTCGTTGATCTTGCATGTTGTGTGCTCTGATGATTCATTTGTATGCGTGTGATTAATCTGACGGTTGTATGCGTGCCAACACATTAAAATTCTCATGTGCTCCTCACGTGTTTCTATTTTTATTTCTGATGGTTTGCTGTGCGCACGTATATCATTGATATCATGTACTTTCAATCTGAGCCTTCCATCTTGAATACTTGTTGGTTTTGTTGACCCATTGTGAAGCGTGAGATAGATCCTAGGGCTGGTGTGGGTTGACTGATTTCCTTTTTTTTTGGCATGCGCTGATATTTTCTTGTGGACTGGGCTTGATAATTGCACCCCCTGTTGAGCCCATTTGTTTATTTTAAACGTGATTGCTTGTTGTTTGCACCTCCCATGTTTATTTCAATTGTTTTTATTTACATTATTTGTGCATTTCATTTGTAATTTTTTAAAAATAGTTTTATGCATCCAAAAATTATGAAAGTTTTCCAAATTTTATTTTCCATTTTTATTTTATTTTTAGCATCTGAATTAATTGTTGTGTGAATTTCTTTTTGAATTTGTTTCAATTGTGCACACTTAACTTGCTGATTTTATTTCTCATCATCTACAAAACATTTTGAACCCATTCCTTTTGCATTGTTTCACCAACATATTGAAGTGCATAAAAACATTTTTTTTCATATTTTTAAACTCTTTTAATATTGCATTTTGGTCCCTCTCTTTTGCATATTAGTTCATAATTCCTATGTGACTTTGCATGATTGATTGAAGGACTTATCTTGTGAATTTTTGCATGAGTTTTTAACATAATGTTTGACCCTGGTTGAGGTGTTTTGATATTTAATTTGGTAATTTCTGAAGATGGTTTTCTAATTGTTTGATTGCTCTTTGTTTGAGGTCTTCTTTTGTGCACATCTTTGATCATGTTTGATTACTTGTTTGAGAAGGCACGTGTGCCATTGTTTGGGATTGTTTATTTGACTTCATGAACCATGTTTGAATCATTATAGGTCATTTGATTGCAATTATAGGTCATTGGTGTGAGATTGTTGCATATTTGGTGCACATGTTCAATGTTGATTTGCATGCCTCCTTTGACTTATCTTCTCTCTTCTTCTCATCTATGCCTCTTCTTGACTTGTGTTTGGTTTGTGTATGCCATGCCATATCATTCCTTTGCACTTCATTTGATGTATGTTTTTGACCTTGAAGCTTTGCATTCATGTCATATGTTATTCATGTTTCATCTTGCATGCTTGAACATGTTTCACTTACATGCTCCTTTCTCCTTTTTCTAATGATTCTCAATGCTTGGATACTTGCTCGTATGCCTTGTGTGACACTTGTATATCATGTTTAGGCACATGTTTAGGTCATCCACATTCTGACTTTGATGTTATTTGAAGCATTATTGCATGATCACCTTGCATATCCACTCATTCTTCTTCTACTCCTTCTTTGATGACTTTCTTGTATGTTTTGCCACTTGTTTGCATTCTCTTTGCTTGAGTTTGTTTGGTAAACATTATGGGTCACCTATAAGGTGTACATTCTGACTTGGATGTGTTTCATTTGGTTTGTAACCATTTCTCTGTGGGTTGTGACTTGTTTGGGATTCATTTGTTTTATTGTTGCTTATGTTTGTTTTTGCTAACCATGTAGGGGGTAATGGTAAGTGAATGGGATGTGGATAGTTATCCACATTCTAACTTATCCTTTTTCTTTTAAGCTTTCATACTTGTGTTTGCTTTAGCATTTAAGATGCTTCTTTCTTCTCTCTCACTCTTTCTCATCCCATGAATCTCAAGACTTGATTAAGTCTTGGATTCTTTTTCTCTTAGAGCTACCTAGTCCAACTTCATTTTTGATTAAGCTTGGAGTAGGATTAGCATTAGGTTTTAGGTAGTCATCTCTCCTAAGCCTCACTAACCATAGGTCATCCATGTATGATAACATTAGGACTCTTAGTTTCCCTTTAGAGTTTCCTTTGTGTCTTCTCTCTTCTCATCTCAAAACTACTTCAAAACACGTAATAAAAGTTAATGTGTATTGCGCTCGAGCCTTAAGCATGGGAAGTGAGGAATGAGGGGTTTCCCTTCACTCTTCTAGGGTACCTAGTGTACGTCCTGTTGGGGACTTTATGCGAAGTATTCGTTCCTATGCCATAGACTTTGGTGCAATGCAAGTTATGAACTAACTTAAAACACTTATATCTAAAAAACACAAAACAAATTCAAATCTTTTTATCCTTCGGGATTGTTGGGTTTCAAACTTCCATTTTCAGAAAAAAGCTCGTCGCTCACATAAAAAACATTTACCCATTCGTGGTCGTACCCACGAACTACATTAGCTCTAATTCCTCTCTCTCGTCCGATTGAGGATATATAGGCACAAGACAGCGATTGTCTTGGCGAGCAACCTTCCCCCACAGTTCCCGTCCGAACTACGTTGACTCTGACTTTCCCATTGCACTGAGGGAGTACGTAGGCCTAGGACAACGATAATGTCCTATCGAGTCACTTCTTTTTTTTCTTTTCTTCTTCGTTTCTCTGTTCTTTCCGTTCTCGTTTCTTCTCCGGTTCAGTAGCAGTGGAGCTCCAGACGACGACACCCTTTGATGCAGACAGCAAGCGTGGATCCCATCGAGTACGATGGACGTGTTAGGTGCTAACACCTTCCCTTCGCGTAACCGACTCCAGTACCCATTTCTCTTGGTCGTGAGACCATGTTCTTTCCCTTCCTTCAGGTTTATGCAGTGTTCCCTTTCCCTCTCTCGGGATAAATACACATTGCTGGCAACTCTGTGTTTTTCCGTGCCACTCTCGCGTTTGTACCGTTGGATGTGAATCTTTCGGGAGCGACAACTGGCGACTCTGCTGGGGAAGTACAGGTTGACCTCTTGCTGGTCCATCCCCTTTTGTGAGTCAATCCTAGCGCTTGTCTGTTTTATTTCATTGGGTGTTTGTTTTTGCGGTGCTTTGTGTTGTTGTATATTACTGTATTGTTATTTACTGTATTTTTGCTTTACTATATTACTGTATTCACAGCTTTTATTGCATTACATTTCATTTTATTACTGTTATGCTGGACTGTGCTGCGCTGTGCTATTTTTCTGTTTGGCAGGTTAGGAGGTTCTGAGAGATGAGCCCACTACCCAGGCTCGAGCATACACATAGGTTTTAGTGTGGGCAGGCGTGACATTCCCTTGGTGTTGGCCACGTGCGGGTGATCACGATTCCCACAGTCAGACGAGGTTCTATCTGGAGCTTTCTGCTACTGTATGTTGATACAGGCCAGTAGTTATTCTCTTGAGGAACTGTCGACTCTGATGACCATTCCCGAGGACTCAGTAACGACACTCCTCCCGAGAATGATAATGGCAGACCAGAAATGGAAAACCCATTACGATTCTCGACCCGAGGACCCAATGCTGGGAACTTGCCATAGGATTTTTTTTTTTAAAGTGAATCAGTGGAGGCGCTCCTCGATTGGCGATAGTACTGTACCCCGAGGGATGAATGTATTATTGCTTCTCGACCTCAGTGCCATAAGCTGAGGACCTTTCGTTTTGGAGAATCAGTTGAGGCCTCCTCGATTGATGATGATGCTAAACCAGAAATGGTGAACGTATCATCATTTCTCAACCTGAGAGCCCGGGATACTGAGGATCTTAGTACCCACATGTGAGAGGGATGGGTGTTTGTAGGTTTGCAGGTGACCTTGACATTCAACGTACCTGGTTTTCTAGTTTTATCACTGTGGTTGCTTTTGTTCTGGGTTTTGGTACAGAGCCTTGATTTGTTCAGTCAGCACAGTGCAGCCAGTTTGTGTGGATACCTTGATCCCATGTCCGTTGCATATGCATCATCATTCTTGCATACATGTTCTTGTATTTCCAAGGATATCATTGTTGAGGCTCATTGTTGAGCATTTCCATTTATTCCTTGTGATTCTTCTGAAAAGTCTTAAATTAAAACAGAATAATTCCTTGGAAATATTTGAACATGGCATTTGCATTGCAGTTCCATACTCATGTGCATAACAGGTGTTCAAGGCTGGTTATTCTTGTTCTGATCTGGTTTTCTTCAGAATTGTAGACTTAACTCCTCAGGCCATTCAAGAGTTGATCATGGAGCAAATTCAAGCTGAGTTGAGGTAAATGCGAAGCCAGATGGGACAGTTTATGGGGAATATGCAAACTCCCATGCAAGACCAGAAGATGCTGAGGGAAGAGGTCAATCAGATGAAGACTCGGATGGGTTTGGTCATGGAAATTTTGAAAACAGTGTTAAAGAAGGAAAACAGTCATGTGCTCGCTTCCGCGACAGAGGTCCTTACTCCTCCCATCTCTTTGGGATTTGATCTAGATCGTGGATTGCCTCGTGAATCTCTTCCACAAGCTGAAGTTCCAGAACTTTCCCAACAGCAACCAGGTCTTGTCTCCCAAGATAAGTCTAAGAATAAAAAGTGTTCACAGAGACCGAAGCAGTCTGAAAGAGTTTTTCATCCGCTCCCTATGCCATATTCTCAGCTATTGCAGCATCTCCTTCAGTTGCAACTGGTACAGAAAAGGACTTTGGCTCCTCTTACTGGTAATCCCCCACCAGGCTACAATGCAAGAGCCCATTGTGATTTCCATTCTAGGGCACCAGGGCATACTGTGGAGAAATGTAGGGCCTTTCAGCACCAAGTCCAGGATTTGATTGATGCAGAGGCAATTGAATTCACGTCGGGCGGCGTGAGCATACAAGGTGATTTTACCCCAATTGTTGCAAAGGAAGTGGAGACTCCTCCCCTCTTTGCAGGATCCACCTCATGTCATGGACTTTCTCCACAACCTTTTGCTGCAGAAGCTCTATGTCAGCAACCTTTGTTTGTGCCTCAGTCGGATGTGGAAAGGAAAGTACAGGGGTAGTTTGGGTGCCCAAATCAGCATCGGCAGCAGAATTATCAGCAGTAGGGGTAACCGAGACCAAGAAGGCCCAAGAGGATATTTGATCCTATCCTTATCCCTTATAGTCAGTTGTTTGCTCGCTTGCTCAAGAGCTCGCTGATCCAACTAAGGAATGCCATGCCAGTGCCATACCTTATCCCTCCGGACTTTGACATGAATGTTAGGTGCGAGTTACACTCGGGAACGTTTGGGCATACAATTGATAATTGTAATGTATTCCAGCACAAGGTACAAGACTTGATCGACTCAAAGGTCATCAAGCCAGATGGTACCCCTTTGGATTGAAGCTTCTTTGTCAGAGTAAGCACCAGATTGCAAGAGCGTCATCAGAAGCAATAAGTCCAGACGGAGTCAAGTCTCCTCAACAATGGCAATCATCAGCTTCCTTTACTGCATTTTCATATGTAGCTTTCATTTGTTTGTTTAAACATTTCTTGCATGTAAGAACTCGTTTGTTTCTGAATGACAATCATAATGCAATGGGTTTGTTTTTCTTGAAGAATTCCAGTCGTGTTCACTCATTTTAAATGTTTATATGCATTGCAATACTATCTTTCTTGCCTAGATTCTTGGAGGGAGGATGACGAAATAAGAACGCAGATTTCTAATGGTACGCTTTTGGATAAAACCCTGTTAAGGATGTACAGGCATTGTTTCCAATTCACAAACACTGGAGAGATAAGGAAATAGACCTTTGTCAACCCCTTTGAGCCTAGTAGTAGGAGTTCTTTCTGAAAACGAAAAACCCTCAATTTTAACCCAGGGGTAGGGTAGGCGTCAGTTAGTTTGACCAAGTGTTCAACTTTCAGAAGGAGTGTACATCTGAGGATCCATTACCTTTCATTCCACTATCAAGAGGTTAAGAGGTGTAGAACCACAATGGTTACTCCTCACCAACCAAAGAGTGAAACAGTCACAGCTCTTTCAAACAAGTCAGGCAAAACGGTGTCACACGACTTGTTCAACAAAAAAAAAGGAAAAAGAAAAAGCCTGCTAAGTCGAAAAACTTGAAAGCAAGTGACTTAGGCAAAAGTTAAGGCATCCCGCTGGACTTCAAAATTGAAAACTCAAAAGAGTCAGTCCAGGCAAAAATTAGGGAACAAAAAGCAAAAGAATGAGAAAGCGAAAAGCCAAAAGGATTACAAAGAAAATCCTCGATAAGAACAAAGTCGTGTGACTATAGACACAAAAGATAAAAAGGGGAACTGTTAGTCCAAAACCTCGTCAGGTGTCGAACCACCAGTTGCATGGATCCCCTAGAAATCGGGAAACCTTTTGAGAGACGAGCGCTTGTGTCAAATTAGCTGAACATAGGACTGGAGAATATCATGAAGAGTGGGTGGGTACCAATAAACTTTGAGCCATAAATCATTTTTTCTCAAACCGCGAACCAGGCCATGCTACAACCCTTAAAAGTCCTAATTGAAACAGGGTTTAGTCTGAAGGCGTACTTCAACGAGATAGCATTCCTGACTCCCATGAGTTGTGCTAATAAGATTTTTGTTGGTGTTGCATATGCGTATTGCTTTCCTTTCAAAAATAAGTGTCGTAACTCGTTTGTGTGACATATTTTCAATAAAAGCTTCAAGATTAACATATGTGTTGCATTTGAATAATCATTTCAGAATAAATATTTTCTGCTTGCATACATTTGTTTGACATCAAAGAAGCTTACACGATAAACATCAGTCGAGAAGCTTAAACTAGCCAAGTTGAGGTGCCTGAGACTCCAGAAGACATGTTGCTGAAAGATTATGTGGGAAAAAGGCGTTCCCAGCCATTTGTGTTGAGATGTAACCAATCTGGGACAATCACACCGAGAAATCTCTTCAAAATGTAGCCAAGCTGGGGCATTCAAGTTGAGAAGGTCTTTTCAGAGTACAATCAACCATGGGGCATTCATGTTGAGAAAATTTCTTCGAACTGGGGCAATCACGTCGAGATTTGGTAAATCTCTCAAAGACTAGTCGGTCAGAGACAAATGTACTGCAAGGCTTGTACTAGGGCAGGTCACTTCAAGGGCGCGAGAAGTTTTTTCCCTTCAGAACACAGTCAAGCAACAGCGCCTCTGTAAGGTTCAGAATACTGTGTCAGAACATTTCAGGTCATTACGAACCCTCTCGAGTTGGTTTACTTTATGAATCATGAAGTATGGGACAGTTATGTCCAGACCGGATACATCTCTAAGAGTTTGAAGACCCTGGGGCATTGTTGAACGCCAGGTTTTCTGTAAAATCCTCCTAAGATGATTGCTTCAAGTAGACCCTATGGTCTGGGGCAAGGTGGAGAGTTAAAGGAACTGTGTTTCGCTTTTGACAATCAGTATGCAGAAACTTGAAGCACTGAGTTGTTCCCAGTGTGGGACTTTTGGAGTCTTTTCCCTCCAGCAAAGAGACAGAGGGTATCTTTTTCCAGCAAGGTGTGGGAATTGTTATTCTTCCTCAAGCAGAGAATTGTCCTATGTTCGAAAAGGGCTGTTATGAAGGTTTCTTAGCTCTAGCAGTACAGATGGAATCCTCACTCTCAGCAAGGTAAGACGATAGAATATCGTCAAGAAGACGATGAGGAGTCAGAGTGTTCTCTTCCTCAGCGGTCAGATCTAGTCATCTCAAGTAATTCAAAGTCCAATCTTCATTGGTACCTCCCCAGTAGAGCTCTCCCCAACTTTGAAGTCTGATCGTCCTCAGCAGTTTATTGCTCTTCCCCATCAGAGTATCGAGGATCGTCTTCCTCAGCAGAGTATAAAGAGGTAATTCCCCGAGCGGAGTCGGTGAGGATCGTCTCCCTCAACAGGGTATAAGAGGTTCACCCCAGCCAGAGTTGCGATTTGGCTCACCTTTCTTTAGCAGACGGTGTTTCCCCACAGAGTATGGGGCAGTCGTTTTTTCCCTCAGCTAATCAGGAAACAGTGTGTTTATCCCCTAGAAGAGTGGATGTTGACAACTATTTTCTCTCCCAAGCGGAGTCGTTGAGGATCGTCTTTCTCAGCAAAGTACAGAGGATTGTATACCCAGCCGAAGCTGTGTTTGGATTACTATTCCCCAGCAAGCGTTCAGAAGTTGATTGCTCTAAGGTGGATGTTGTGGTATCTCCAGCAGGAGATTTGTGGACAAAGATGTTATTATCCCCACAGAGTCCTGGTGTCTATTTTCCTCAGTTGGTCATGAGGTATAGTCTCACCGACAACGGCCTGATCTAATCCCCAGCAGGGTTAGGGTAAAGGTATTTCCCTAGCAGCAGATTAAGCTCATATCCCCAAGCAGAGTCTGGTGGTGAGTGGCATCCCCAGCAGGTCTTAAGTCCAATCGTTTTGGGCAGGCGTCAAATCCAAGTTCTGAAACAGTTGGTCATCCCCAGCGGAGGAGTTTCCATCTTCAGTATTCTTTCCCTCCCCAGCTGGGTGGGTATTCTCTCGGAGTTTCGTCCATCTCCAGCAGAATTGTTGATCTTGATATTCCCCAACAGAACGGGTATTCTATCAGAGTTTCATCCATCTCCAGCAGGATTGGTGATTGTGGACTTCCCTGGCAGGGTGAAGTTTTCCTCAGCATTGTTCTTTGGTTTGATGACAATGTAGTTTGTCGTCCTCGGTGGAGCTGTTTCTGTTCTCAGCATTTATCTCGCAGGGACGGTCCTTTTGCATTGCATAAGCATTTCTTTTGCATGGCATCCTCCTAAATGCGTAGCATTTCCACTTCGCGTGGAGCATTACGGCAAAATTCAAACATATGCATCCGAAGCATAAGCCAGGTTTGAGTTTTCCTTCGTTAGGAAAGCCGGATTTTAGGAGAATATCTTTCGACTTTACTCCACAGGTGTTGGGTTTGGTCATTCAAAGCAATATTTAACATTCCCTTGCAGAGTTGTTTGTCAGGATTGTTAACCCATGATTTCATTTTTACCCCTTCGTCCAGGTGGTCCTTTGGTTTATCCCCTCAAGGTTGTTACGGTCAGACATTCGTCCGTGTCTCCTTCGGCACCCGTCTGTGTTTGAACCTTTTTGTTTCAATACACGTCTGTATTGACCTTTTGATGACACTCGTCCGTGTTTCCTTCGGCACCCGTCCGTGTTTTCATGACCTTTACCCAATACTGTTTTTCTAGACACCCATCCGTGTTGCCTTCCATTCCCCAGTGAGATTAATCCCCGATAAAAGTTGCTTTACAACCTTTTCGATACCCGTCCATATTGAATCCTTTTTACACCCGTCTGTGTACCTTTTCGATACCCGTCCGTATTGAATCCTTTTTACACCCGTCCGTGTACCTTTTCAATACCCGTCCATATTGAATCCTTTTTACACCCGTCCGTGTACCTTTTCGATACCCGTCCGTATTGAATCCTTTTTACACCCGTCCGTGTATCTTTTCGATACCCGTCCGTATTGAACCTTCTACACCCGTCTGTGTACCTTTTCGATACCCGTCCGTATTGATATCCTTTTACACCCATCCGTGTTCTTCCAGCACCCGTCCGTGTTTGGACTTTTGTTTCAATGCCCGTCCGCATTGACATTTGGTACCCGCCCGTGTTCTCTCAGCACCCGTCCGTGTTTGGACTTTCGTTTCAATGCCCGTCCGCATTGACATTTGGCACTCGTCCGTGTTCTTTTGGCACCCGTCCGTGTTTGAACTTTTGTTTCAATGCCCATCCGTATTGACATTTGGCACCCGTCCGTGTTCTTTCGGCACCCGTCCGTGTTTGAACTTTTGTTTCAATGCCCGTCCGCATTGACATTTGGCACCCGTCCGTGTTTGAACTTTTGTTTCAATGCCCATCCGCATTGACATTTGGCACCCGTCCGTGTTCTTTTGGCACCCGTCCGTGTTTGAACTTTTGTTTCAATGCCCGTCCGCATTGACATTTGGCACCCGTCCGTGTTCTTTTCATTACCCGTCCGTATTGAATTTTTTTACACCCGTCCGTGTACCTTTTCGATACCCGTCCATATTGAATCCTTCTACACCCGTCTGTGTACCTTTTCGATACCCGTCCGTATTGATATCCTTTTACACCCATCCGTGTTCTTCCAGCACCCATCCGTGTTTGGACTTTTTTTACAATGCCCGCCCGCATTTACATTTGGCACCCGTCAGTGTTCTTTCAGCACCCGTCCGTGTTTGGACTTTTGTTTCAATGCCGGTCCGCATTGACATTTGGCACCCGCCCGTGTTCTTTCAGCACCCTTCCGTGTTTGGACTTTTGTTTCAATGCCCGTCCGCATTGACATTTGGCACCCGTCTGTTTTACACCCGTTCGTGTACCTTTTCAGTACCCGTCCGTATTGAATCTTTTTACACCCGTCCGTGTACCTTTTTGATACCCGTCCGTATTGAATCTTTTTACACCCGTCTGTGTACCTTTTTGATACCCGTCCATATTGAATCCTTTTACACCCATCCGTGTATCTTTTCGATACCCGTCCGTATTGAACCTTTTTACACCCGTCCATGTACCTTTTTGATACCGGTCCGTATCTGATATCTTTGATTCCTTGACACCCGTCCGTGTTTATCCCCAGCATAGCTAACACTCGTTTGTGTTTATTTCATGACATTTCAATACATTGTTTGTATTGGTTTCCAACGCTCGTCCGTGTTGTGACAGTGCAGCATTTATTGCTTGTTCCCCAGTGGAGTCGTCCCTCCTTTGAGGATTGCAAATTTCAGGTTTCTTTTGGTATTCAATCTCCGTGAATCCTTTGAATGCATGATAGTCATTGCTATCATACCTTCAGGACCAAGTTGATTGAATAGGGGCAGCTGCAACACCCCAAAATTTGCCTTCTTGTTTTTAGCTAATTGGCTTATGTTTCTTTGCATTTCTTGCATTAGCATTTGTGCATAGCATTGGTTCTTAGCATGGGATCAAGGTACTTGGTTCATTTCAAGAGAGTCTCAAGCCTCAAGGTGGTTTGAGGAATTCATCATATCATCATAAGGTCAAGAATGGAAAAGGATTTCAAGTGAATTTTTCCCTCCTAACCAGAGGGACCAAATTAGGGTTTTTGACCCAAAGGACTTCTTGAAGGGCTTTGTGGATTCAAGCATGTTCTTATGGTATTCCATATGCTCACAAGTGTTCATGGATAGAGACTTGGCTAGTGGTTCATTATGGAGGATTTTCAGTGGATCAGTTACTTGTGAAGTAAGCAAAAGTCAACAGTTCAAAAGGAAAGTCAACCATGGGTTTTCAAGGGTTCAAATCATGTTTCTCAAGTCCATGTACCTTTATTTGGTCAAGGAATAGCATGGATGACATCATTCTTCAAGAATCAAGAGTTTGTACAAAAGTTACTAAATTTGGAAAATGACCTATAATGAGAACTTTCCATTTTTGGCAATTTTTCCACCATATTCAACTTGACTTTTCATCATCAAGGAAGCTTCAAATGAATTTTCCTCCAACATGAAAGTTGAATATCTTTCTCTCCAATTTCCAAAAAGTACTAGATGGTTCTCATAGCATTTGTGAAGCTCAAGTTATGGCCAAGACAATGCAAAGTGTTTTTGGGGTTTTCTTATGATGCCATATTTTACACCTTTTGCATTTTGATCCCAAAAGACTTGTAATGATTTCTATTGCTCCAATTCACATTACCATGTTCCAGTACAAGCCATGAGCATCATTTTTTACTTTTATTTCACACCCACCCGTGCCATATTCATGGTGAATTTCTCAAGTGACCAAAATGCAATATGCATTGAATCTCATAAATCAAGCCACTACAAAGCCCAAAATCAGTTCAATTGTGATCAGCATGGAAATTGTGGATGATCCATAACCATAAACATGAGGTAGTACGTGGGAATAAGGAGGTGCAATCCAAATTGCATTTTTACATAAACCTTCAAAAGTCATTAACTAAGGGATTAACAAGACCTTAATCATAATCAGGGGAATAACCAAGTGCATATAAGCTAACTCATGCCTTCACATCTAGGTCATGCACTCATTTTGGCTCAGAATCCATTTTTCACCCTAAACCTTCTCCTCTTCGAATCTCACTACTCACAAGAGCTTTTCACAAAATTCTTTCACATTCTGAATCATTGGACTCCATAGAACACAAATCTACCATCATCTGAAGCTCATAACAAGGATATCATAGGGTTCGAATTTGGAAAGCTCTTCTTCAAAACTCAATATCTAGGCCAGATTCAAGCTCTAATTACATTTATTTTGCAATTAGAAACTTCTGAGGTGTGATCTGGAGCTTACAGACGGTTTCTAGGAGTATTTTGAGCTCTTCAAGATCTCAGGTTAGTGGTGATTTCATGCTCTTAGAACTTAATTTTTTGATGTGCATAATGATATATGAGGTTCACTGAGTGTGCTGATGTGTTTTGTTTTGAGTTTGGACGTGTATCATGAGAGTATTTGATGGTTGAAGTTTTTGGATCCAAACTTATTTCGTTCGATTCTCATTATTGTTGCATTGTTTGTGATTTTTAATGTGATATTCTTAATCCTTGTGAAATTCTGATCAGTTTGATGTACTCATGATTGATTTCTGGAAAATTTTTGGTTGAGACTCACCGGAGAAGGTGACCGGAGCTAGGGCTCCGGCACCTGGTTCATGTTCAGTCCGGCGAAGGTTTTAGAGGTGGAAGATGCAATCCCACCGTTCATTGCTTTGATCCAATGGTCCATGCGTTGCCACATTTTATTAAAATCTGTTTTTATTTTATTGGTTGAGTGTTATTAATCCATGCTAGTTACCATGTGCCACGAATCCGGGTCGTTGATCTTGCATGTTGTGTGATCTGGTGATTCATTTGTATGCGTGTGATTAATCTGACGGTTGTATGCGTGCCAACACATTAAAATTCTCATGTGTTCCTCACGTGTTTCTATTTTTATTTCTGATGGTTTGCTGTGCGCGCTTATATCATTGCTATCATGTTCTTTCAATCTGAGCCTTCCATCTTGAATACTTGTTGGTTTTGTTGACTCATTGTGAAGCGTGAGATAGATCCTAGGGCTGGTGTGGGTTAACTGATTTCCTTTTTTTTTTGGCATGCGCTGATATTTTCTTGTGGACTGGGCTTGATAATTGCACCCCCTGTTGAGCCCATTTGTTTATTTTAAACGTGATTGCTTGCTGTTTGCACCTCCCATGTTTATTTCAATTATTTTTATTTACATTATTTGTTGCATTTCATTTGTAATTTTTTAAAAATAGTTTTATGCATCCAAAAATTTTGAAAAAAATCATGGATCATATTTGGCATATTATAAAATTTTTCCAAATTTTATTTTCCATTTTTATTTTATTTTTAGCATCTGAATTAATTGTTGTGTGAATTTCTTTTTGAATTTGTTTCAATTGTGCACACTTAACTTGCTGATTTTATTTCTCATCATCTACAAAACATTTTGAACCCATTCTTTTTGCATTGTTTCACCAACATATTGAAGTGCATAAAAACATTTTTTTTAATATTTTTAAACTCTTTTCATATTGCATTTTGGTCCCTCTCTTTTGCATATTAGTTCATAATTCCTATGTGACTTTGCATGATTGATTGAAGGACTTATCTTGTGAATTTTTGCATGATTTTTTAACATGATGTTTGCCCCTGGTTGAGGTGTTTTGAGATTTAATTTGGTAATTTCTGAAGATGTTTTGCTAATTGTTTGATTGCTCTTTGTTTGAGGTCTTCTTTTGTGCACATCTTTGATCATGTTTGATTACTTGTTTAAGAAGGCACGTGTGCCATTGTTTGGGATTGTTTCTTTGACTTAATGAACCATGTTTGAATCATTATAGGTCATTTGATTGCAATTATAGGTCATTGGTGTGAGATTGTTGCATATTTGGTGCACATGTTCAATGTTGATTTGCATGCCTCCTTTGACTTATCTTCTCTCTTCTTCTCATCTATGCCTCTTCTTGACTTGTGTTTGGTTTGTGTATGCCATGCCATATCATTCCTTTGCACTTAATTTGATGTATTTTTCTAACCTTGAAGCTTTGCATTCATGTCATATGTTATTCATGTTTCATCTTGCATGCTCGAACATGTTTCACTTACATGCTCATTTCTCCTTTTTCTAATGACTCTCAATGCTTGGATACTTGCTTGTATGCCTTGTGTGACACTTGTATAGCATGTTTAGGCACATGTTTAGCTCATCCACATTCTGACTTTGATGTTATTTGAAGCATTATTGCATGATCACCTTGCATATCCACTCATTCTTCTTCTACTCCTTCTTTGATGACTTTCTTGTATGTTTTGCCACTTGTTTGCATTCTCTTTGCTTGAGTTTGTTTGGTAAACATTATGGGTCACCTCTAAGGTGTAGATTCTGACTTGGATGAGTTTCATTTGGTTTGTAACCATTTCTCTGTGGGTTGTGACTTGTTTGGGTTTCATTTGTTTTATTGTTGCTTATGTTTGTTTTTGCTAACCATGTAGGGGCTAATGGTAAGTGAATGGGATGTGGATAGTTATCCACATTCTAACTTCTCCTTTTTCTTTTAAGCTTTCATACTTGTGTTTGCTTTAGCATTTAAGATGCTTCTTTCTTCTCTCTCACTCTTTCTCATCCCATGAATCTCAAGACTTGATTAAGTCTTGGATTCTTTTCCCCTTAGAGCTACCTAGTCCAACTTAATTTTTGATTAAGCTTGGAGTAGGATTAGCATTAGGTTTTATGTAGTCGTCTCTCCTAAGCCTCACTAACCATAGGTCATCCATGCATGATAACATTAGGACTCTTAGTTTCCCTTTAGAGTTTCCTTTGTGTCTTCTCTCTTCTCATCTCAAAACTTCTTCAAAACACGTAATAAAAGTTAACGTGTATTGCGCTTGAGCCTTAAGGTGGGAAGTGAGGAATGAGGGGTTTCCCTTCACTCTTCTAGGGTACCTAGTGTACGTCCTGTTGGGGATGATACGCGAAGTATTCATTCCTATGTCATAGACTTTGGTGCAATGCAAGTTATGAACTAACTTAAAACACTTCTGTCTAAAAAACACAAAACAAATTCAAATTTTTTTATTCTTCGGGATTGTTGGGTTTCAAACTTCCGTTTTCAGAAAAGAGCTCGTCGCTTACGTAAAAAACATTTACCCATTCGTGGTCGTACCCACGAACTACATTAGCTCTGATTCCACTCTCTCGTCCGATTGAGGATATGTAGGCACAAGACAACGATTGTCTTGGCGAGCAACCTTCCCCCACAGTTCCCGTCCGAACTACGTTGACTCTGACTTTCCCATTGCACTGAGGGAGTACGTAGGCCTAGGACAACGATAACGTCCTATCGAGTCACTTCTTTTTTTTCTTTTCTTCTTCGTTTCTCCGTTCTTTCCGTTCTCGTTTCTTCTCCGGTTCAGTAGTAGTGGAGCTCCAGACGACGACACCCTTTGATGCAGACAGCAAGCATGGATCTCATCGAGTACGATGGACGTGTTGGGTGCTAACATCTTCCCTTCGCGTAACCGACTCCCATACCCGTTTCTCTTGGTCGTGAGACCATGTTCTTTCCCTTCCTTCAGGTTTATGCAGTGTTCCCTTTCCCTCTCTCGGGATAAATACACATTGCTGGTGACTCTGTGTTTTTCCGCGCCACTCTCGCGTTTGTACCGTTGGATGCGAATCTTTCGGGAGCGACACTTTGCAATGTAGTTTTACAAGAGAAATGTAACAATACAACCCCAAAAACCCTATGTTTGATGTTGATTCTAACACTTTCTCTTCCCTTAATCTGAGCTTGATCCTTAACCCCCCAACCCAAGACTTCCTGCTTAGACCCTCAACCCCAAAAACCCTATGTTTGATGTTGATTCTAGCACATAAGCATAAGACTTTTCTGCTCAGACCCTCAACCCGAGACTTCCTGCTTAGACCCTCAGCCCAAGACTTCCTGCTTAGATTCTACAAATCTAAGACTTTCTTGCTTAAATCCCTCAGGTTCAAGACTTCTGCTCAGACCCTCGGTCCAAGACTTTCCTATTCATATTCCAGAATCCAAGACTTCGGCTTAGACATGCAATTTAAGACTTCCTGCTTAAATCCCATAGATTCAAGACTTCCTTGTTCAAGCCTTCCAAGCTCAAGACCTCTGTTTAGACCCTCGGTCCAAGACTTTCTTGCTCATTCAACAACTGATTAATACTTCAATGCTCTAGCACATAGCAGGAAACTTACTTGGCTTAAGCTTCACAGCAAGAGACTTTGATGCTCAAGCACATAGCAAGAGACTTTTTCTAAACTACTAAAAAACTTGTTTAGCATAATAGAGAATAAAGTGTATTTGATACATAATCAGAGGTATACTGTAATAACTATAACAAAGATCACAACACTTAAGATTTCTAAGATATTCAATGTTTAAGAAATCTTAAGGTTATACAACTTACAACATATAATGGAATTTCTGCATACTCGACTGTGTTGTTATTGTTGATCTTGTTATTCTTCCATTCTGATATAAACTTGGAATGCTTCTATCTTTCTTGTCCTTCTTCTTTATTTTCCTTGTTCCTTGTTGAAAACCCATCTTGAATCTTCAGATACTTATATAGCAGTTTCAAAGGAATAGTCGCTGGAAGAGATAACTTGTATAAGTGTCTTTGTTACTCTATAGTACAAGAGACGTTGAAGATAGATACACCAAAATATCTTGATCCATTGTGTAACTTGTTTAACCATTGTATCTTTCATGTGATCTTGTATTATAGATCCGTTGAAAGTAGATATCAGTAAAACATATCAACTCTTCTTGAGCCTTGTGAATACATACTCTAGCTAACAAACTGATTTGACATTGTAGATTTCTTTCTGCAGTACGGATAACTTAGCTTTATCGTTGGTTCTGAATGATCACCAGAAGCTGATGCATTCAATAAGTTTAAGACAATATATTACTCTTCTGATGCTGAGGCCTTTAGCTTCAGAGTCTTCGCAAACCTATATTATCATTCTTCACTTAAAGAACGTTCTTCAGATTCTAAACCATCAGAAGTCAATAACTTAACTTCTCTCAAGTGCGTCCTTATATCATATTTTGAATATATTCTTCTTTAAACATTAGAACCTGCACACTTAGAACACACATTAGATAACACTATTGTTTTTTCAATACTTTATTATCATAAAAATCCAAAGGATATATATCATGAACAAATCTTATTTTAACATGCTTACGCTGGCGGACTAGGGATAGAAAGCTCTGAGTAGTTGTTTGTGAGTTATTTCGCGGGGGACTGGCTATAGCGGTTTTGTTAATTCTCCATGAGATTATAAGGATAGGACCATTCATACAAGGCATCATGCATCAGCAAGAGGGGATAAAGGGATTCTAAAACCCAACCTAGCCGCTTTTGTGATCTTGTTTTCTCGTTTATTTACTTTTTGCACAGAAACTTGCAAAATCCCCCTTTCTTTACTATTTTCATTTCAATTTGCACAAATCATTGTCTTATTCAAATACAATCCTCGTGGGTTCGATCTTTTTATTACTGCAATATTATCGGTACACTTGCCGAGAAGCCATCAACCATTTACTCTTATTTTTCAATTTTTTGTAATTTCCTCTTCTAGGATCTTGCATCCCTGTACACACCATATGTACAAATTTTTCCATATTCAATAAAATTCACTTTCTCTTATCAATTGCTTTTCATTATCAATTTTCATTTCGTATTTTGTTTGAAAAATAATTGATTATTTTTTATCATATAATGCCACAAAACATCGAGAATAATAAAAGGCTAAAAAGGAAGAAAAACTGTTTGCATTGTTTTGTTTACTTGAAAAGTTCTAAAGGGAGATTAGTAGTCTAAAATGAGTGTTTAATATACATCAAAGCATCTCAATAACTACCTGATTAGATTACAACCTCTCAGAATGAATCAGGTTTTGAAATCTCCAACAGTTATGGTGACATGAAGTATTCTTCTTTACTACTAGCTCTTTGGTGCAGATATCGAAAGTCTGAGATTCAAAGTCTACCACCACATACCAAAAAAGTCTCACCCTTGTAGATACCAATCATACATTACTGCATAGTATACATAACTTCATGCATCATGTAAAATCAAACATATATTGCATATAGTATGCATATCAAACATTTCTCTTGCAACTGATCTATTTTCCCAACAAAATATTTCAGTCAATCCCCAGCAGATAAACCTACAAAAGTTTGCCTGCCATTTCATATCCCCAATAAACAAATTCCATAATATACTTACCTTCTTTACACTACACCCACTCTATTCTCAACAAACAAATTTTTGGATATTCTTGTATTTGATCCTCTTCTACCTTGAATGTCCAAAAAGTTGTCATCATTCATACATTCAGGTCCAAGATGATTAAATAGGAGCAACTGTCATACCCCAAAATTTTCCCTATCTTTTTTCATTTTTATCTGGCTCATGATCCTCACTTCATCTGCATATTCATAATCATCTAGGGTATTCACTCATAATTGCATTTTTTAAATAAATACCATTGATTCAAAGGTCCTTGTTATTTATGTCTACCATTGCGCTAAGGTTTCTTTGTGGATCAAACCTATGGAAGATTGATGATACATTTGACATGGGAGACTTGTCTTTTGGGCTAAGTCTTGTTGGAACCCTAATCTTTGGTATGTGCTTTGGGTATGTTGATTACTTCATAGACAATGGATCTAGAAGACATGCATCAAAGTTGACCATTTTCTATGAAAATCCTACATGGCTTGTTTGTTTGGTGGTTCATCTAATTCAAGGCATTGAAATTTGGATTCAAGACAAAGAAATCAAATTCAAGGTTCATTCAAGATGAAATTCAAATTCATTTTTGGAGGGGAAACCTCTCTCTCTCTCTCTCTCTTATACACAAGTATCACAAAACAACTCAAAGGCCATTTTCATCACTAAAATATCCAATTACATTTCAAAAGATTCAAATTACAAAACCAATTACACAAATTTACATGTTGACCTAACTTTTTGGTCAAACAGTTGACCAAAGTCAACTACTTATCTTAAACCCTAATCCTCCTTCTTTTCCATTCCTAATCCATCTTCTTTTGTTCAAAATCCTTCATGAGTCTTGATGTTGTTCAAAATGTCCTCTTGGTTCATGTAATGCCTTGCCAATGTTGATCTATTCCATACCATGTACCATCCCTGCAACACCATACCATACAATGCATAATCACAATCCATACGCAAGCCATACACAGACATACATTAACACGTAACCATACATCCATTTCAATCCAAATCATGTATAAACCAATATACATAGCCACACACAAAGAACCAAACAACGTTGCTTCATTGGCATATACATAGGCTACTGCATCCAAAACATAAATAAAAAGGCAAGAACCAGTTACACTTGCACACCTGCATCTTGTTAAACATCACAAACACCTTCATTAACATCGACAATTAATTCAACATCTAAGTAGCATTAACAGTCCACACTTGTTGAAGTGACTCACTCTACAACATAGCACTTCAATTTATCCAACTGTAACTAATGTACACATACAAACCGTTGCACCCACACATGGAATCACACAAATGCAGACCATCGTGCAAGCTAGCAACTTGCTTCACACGGCCAGTTCAGGATCCTAGCCTAACTCAGTTCCACATTAGTCAATTCATTTCCTAATACCACAACCACATATTAACTAACAACAACAAGCATACCGGCAGCTAGCATACAAGCATGGCGTTTCAGCTAACTTCATAACATACATAGCAGACATGGAATTTGCAAAAACATCAATCACTGTTAAACCTGTTTGTGAAAATTGACAGATTCTCAACTAAGCAAAACCACACAACAAAACAAAACTAACTCTTAACAATAATCTAACCATAACTATAATACATTACTAACTTCAATTTAAAACCATTGGCATAGCAGTCCATTAATATTCCAATTCAACTAACCTTCAATAATAATTCACATTCCTAGCTAACTATTTTGTTATCCTAAACTAACCAATAATTCTAACACCATTCTTAACTAACTTCATAAGCCTCATTCTAACTCCTAACAGATTTCCTTTCAAAACACCAACCTCTAACATAACTAACTTTTTTATTCGACTTCAAGCTAACTTTTAATTCATTCTAACTTACACATCTTTAAACTAATCTTACTAACTCATTTGCCACAATTAACCTCCTAATATCACAATCAATTTTCATCTCTTTACTAATAGTATCATGATTTCAACATTACACTAACATTCAAACAGTCCCAAAATTTTAACACAAACATTACATCAAAATCACTAACTTTACTTCATCTTTCATTAACATAACTAATAGCAACTAACAACTAACTCCAAGTCACTTACTAACTATAACTAACCAATTCCCTACACTACCTTCCTAATCTATAATACTCTAACTAACACTTCAATATTTTCTAACATATCCATATAACTAACAATTTTTGCAATAAACTAACTGCAACTCAAACTCACTAAATGAATTCAGCTCATTAACCAACTAAAATTTAAGAGATCCTAACTCCATTTAATTTGTGATTTCCTTGTAAGGGTTCATAGACATCTTGCTTCGGTTTGACACTTCGGTTAGGAATTGAGGAAAATTAGGTTGAGAGAGAGAGAGAGAGAGAGAGAGATACAGAGAGAGAGAGAGAGAGAGAGTATGGACGAATAGAATGAGATAGGTTTGAAGGTGTTAAGACCTACGCCGCCCGAAGCCCGAAGCCCATTAGACTTTAATTTTTTTTTTTTCCATTTGATCCACTTTTGGAGAAAATAATTGAAATAATCATACACTTAGATTTTAGATTTAATTGCAATTTTGGTCCCCTTATTTTCATTTTTTTTAGTTTTGATTACACTATTTTAAAATCTGAAATTGTTGTCCCTCTATTTTTCAGTTTTTTTGAATTTTGGTCCCCCTATTTTAAAATTCAAAATTTTTTACCCTCAATTTTTTTTTATTTTAGTCCTCTTATTTTCATTTTTTTTTAACTTTTGGCCCTCCTATTAAATTAGTTTCAAATTGGAAAGGGGGACTAAAATCCAAAACAAAACTATAAATAGGAGATCAAAACTAAACAAAAATAAAAATAGAGGGACCAAAATTCTGGATTTTAAAATAGGGGGGCCGAAACTCAAAAAAACTAAAAATTGAGAGGTAAAAATTCCGGATTTTAAAATAGGGGGATCAAAACTAAAAAAAAATGAAAACAGAGAAACTAAAATTGTAATTAAGCCTAAATTTTAATTAGAATTTAAGAAGGATTAGTTTTAGAATAATTTTCAATTAGATCTTTAGAAAGTAACATACATGTCAATATTAGATTTAGATTAGTATTCAATTAGTTAATTTGATTTTAGTTCATTCTTTAAAAATTAATATGCATGTTAATATATTAATTTCTTTATTATTTTAGACTTAATAAAATCCATGTGCTTGTAATTCATATCTTGATTATATTCCTGATTGATGAGTTGATCAAAGTCTTATTTGATTAGTTAATCACTTGATAACTATTTGCTTCCGCTATCCAATCAACTGATCATAAGTCTCTTGATCACTTGATGGGATTATTCCTTTGTATTGGCATTGCACTGGATCTCAAGTCAAGTCAAGTTTCACTTTCAAGGTTGTGAAGACTTTGGACATCATGATTGTATCTCTGCTTCACCATTCAAGCACAATAAAAAGATTCTTCTTCAACACTTGTCAGTTATGATGTGAATCGCGTGCCACAAGCCTTAAGTAGTGGAGAAGGAATGTGAGGGAGTATTCTTATCCTCATTCTGAATATCTTTGGATATGTGATGCCTGGCTCAGTCGTTCAAAGTATTCACCTTCATTCATAGACTTTGGTCATATTCAAATCAAATCACTGTCAAGTCTACTTCCATACAGCCTACAAACAACACTTCAATAATCAACATCAATAATACTTATCTCTTTGGATCAAACATTGCATTCTCTTTGACATCCATACATTCTTCGGGTTAATCATCTCATGGTTAAGCACCCATCTCTAAATCAATATCCTTCTTCATGCATGTTTTCCTTGTCAAACCCAGTGCTTAGGAAAACCTCTCATTCTTATGCATGTTTGCCTTGTTAGTCTCATGCTTAGGTAGACCCCCTTTTCTTTTATGTTTGCCTTGTTAGACCCAGTTCTTAGATAAACGCTTTTTTATGCATGTCTGTCTTGTCAGACCTAGTGCTTAGATAGACCCCTTCATGCATGCTCTCCTTGTCAGGCCCAGTGCTTAGGCAAGCACCCTCCATGCATGTTTTTCTTGTCAGAACAAGTGCTTAGGGAAACACCACTCTTGTTGGTCTTGATCCCTCGATCTGAGCAAAATCCTATAATTCTACATTGGCCACACCATCTACTAGTTAAAGTCACACTCTTTGATTCATACACACTACCCAATGGATTCACACAACATAATCCTGGTCCAAACAACACTTTCACCATAATTCAATCCAACTCTTTTCTTTAATTCAATTATAGCAACTTCTTCTTTTCTTTTATCACACAAACATTTTTCAAAACAACTCTTCTTTTCATAAAAGAATTGTTATAATTTATTCCTTAGCAGTCATACTAAAAGCTTAGAGCATCCAAACTAGGATCAAATCAGCTAACGTCTACACATTCTAGGATACGATCATAACTATTCCCTATAAGCAGCCACAAATCCTTATTTTCAACCATGAACTACGGAGCTCTGATTTTCTCACTGCACTATGAGAATACGTAGGCACGAGGGTTTGAATCCTTGGTGAGCACACTAATTTAAAACTTATTTTCCCACTTTCGTAAGTAACCTTTAGATAATAACACCCATTCGCACAAACAACAATCAAAATGGTTCTCGTTGAATACAACAAATGTGAGGAATGCTAATATCTTTCCATCGCATAACCGACTCCCTTACCCGTTTATCTTCCCCATGTGTTTTATCGATATTTTCCCTTTCCTTTTGGAATAAATAAATTTCGGTTGTGACTTTATTGTATCTTCGAGCATGTGATGCGCTCGGGTATTTTTTACGCTGCGACACCCATCACGAGTGTGACACCACCTCCACATATGTATCTTTGAGTCACCTTTCACACCACCCTAAAGGAATATCCTTTGAATCCTAACGATCTTATTCCAAACTTTCACGAGTGTTTTTAAAAAAGACAAGAATAAGATATAAATAACCTTAATCACAATGTCAAGCAAGATCACATGATAACCCATGCTAACATACTTGTACTTCCACGAATTGAGCCCTTTTGACACCAGAATAACTAAAGAGTCCAAGTGGGTTATAGATGGGGATTAGCATCAAGAGGTAACCCATCCTAGTTAAAAGGGAAGAAACTCAAACTTACTGTGGAGAAAAGCGCCTGCTAAATAAAAAACGAGGATCGACATTGACCAATAGTAGATTACTCTTTGAAAAATTATCCTGGAGACTCACAGCCATCTCAAAGACCCTAAGGATAGCCTTTGTAATCGTGAGGTTATATACAAAAGGATCAACGAAGATTAAGGTATCATCCACATACTAAAGATATAAGACCACTAAATCAAAGGATCCCACTTTGAATTCAGAGAAGAGATTCAACTCGAATGCCTTATTGAATAACACACTAAGCCTCTATACCATAAGTAGGAATGCAAATGGAGCTAGAGTACCATCATTTTTTCAACCCAATTTGGATATTGGCTAGACAACCATTAGCCAATATAACAAAATTTCCTGCAAACACACAAGTTCTCTAATCCAAGATCTCCACTTATTATAAAACCTGAATCTAGCGAGCATATAATCCAGGATACTTCAGCTAACGAAATCATATGTTTTCTCAAAATCCTACTTAAAAACGAGAATGGCCTTTCTAGATTTCTTAGCCAAGTTAATCAACTCATTAACACCCACCACATTATCAACCAACAATCTACCTTTGAGGAACATTGATCAGTGCATTTTAATGCACATTCTCTTATATTTGTACTTAGGCATTTCCTTAGTTTGTTTTTTTTTTATTTTACTATTTTATTATGTTTTTAGAACTAAGTCTTTGTTTGCCTTTAATCTATTTTCGCAGTTTATTTTCAGCATTATCGGTTATTCGATACCTGTGCAATGTTTGAATCATAACTGAAGCTACAAGAATCGGATTTACGCGTTCTACTATGCGTTGGAAAGCTGAGACAAAGAGCTACAACTTTTATGTTGTAGGAAGGAGCTGACTCGGAGTGTAGCAGGGATGAATAATTCGTTGAAGTTTCAGACGTTAGAAATATTTAGTTTTGGGCCAGGTTTTTTATGTTTTTCGACCCAGTTGGGTTATAACCTGAATTTGATGTTTCCCTATACCTATCAGTTTCACACTGTTCATCTTAACCTTCTCTTCTTTTCACAATTTTATTTTATTTTTTACGATTGTAATGGAGAACTAATTCCCAAAAGCAAATCCTGCTGCTTACGGGTTCCATCGCTTTGAGTTTATTCTAATACCAATTTAAATTTGATTCCTATCAATCCTTTTCTATGAAGTCATTTGCTTAATTTGATTGCAATTGTTTTCTTAATTTGATTGCTGTTCATAGGATAGGATTGATTAAATTCGACTGTATGCTTGTTCCTAAATTTAATTGTGTGTTATCGTTTGCTTAATTCTTTAACTCGTCATATTCTTAACCTTTTGCTTAATTCGGTAAACAGGAACATAATTCATATGATTTTGATAAGCGCTTATCTAATTAATCTCATAATCGAATAGGATCGAAGCCGCTTATAATAGCTGATGATAAGTCAGAATCCGAATTAGTAGGATTAGCCATTTTAGCTTAATTGATAATCACTTATTTTAATCACTTTTTCTCTTATTTTATAAATCGAAACTTAAAACCCCCATAAACCTTTTCTTTAGTTGGTTGAAATAATACTAGAATCCTTGCGATACGACTCGAGTCATTGTTACCGTTTAAAAAATACTCGTTTTGATATGTGCGCGACAGTGGATCAAACATCTATTAATTAAGAAAATTAAGCTTATCTATCAACTTCTCTAGTCTAGAATTTAAGACTTTTGCTACCAATTTATATAAGGAACCCATAAGGGAAATGGATCGGAAATCACCCAACTGAGAATATGGCTTAACCTTAGGGAGCGATGTCTCAAAATACGAGGTAACACTACGAGTAGGGATAGGAATAGGACAGGCCGACTAACAGGGGCATACGGCCTAGCCTACTGTTAGGTGCAGATTTAACCTAAAAATGAACTATCTTTCCTTGCACTTTTTCCACTCTTTTCTCATGTTTTCATTGGTTTTGCTAATGATTGTTGTATTCTTCTAACATTGAGAATTTACCTTTGGTGCTTGTAATATGTGTGTTATTGTGCAGGAAAAGGCATAAATTGATCAAAGTTGTAAGACACAAGAAAATGATGCAAGCTGCCAAAGAGAAGAGGAAGATATCAGTTAGTTTGCTTTGTGAACTTGAAAGTGAATTGCTAGCGAAGGTCTGCTTTGCAATCCACTGGCGAGGTCTCTAGCGAATGGACCCAGATTTTGGCAGGGGCAAAAGGCACTAAAGTTCGCTTTGCGAACGGGAAAGCGAGTGTTCGCTTTGCGAGTGATCCTTCACATTGCGAACTCACGAGAATTTCTGGGGCGGTTTAACTATTCAGAGGCACCTGAAGTGCCTGTTTTTGCCATTCGCTGTGCGAATAATTGGTTCGCTTAGCGAATGTGTAATTTCCTGAATGTGTTATAAATACATTCTTCACACTTTTTATATATAGTTTTTTGATAGATTTAGATATTTTTCAGAGAGAAACTTTGCATCTCTTCATTTTCAAGGGAGAGAAGGTAAGAGCTTTGATTTCTTGTTGGTGTTGGATGTAATCTCTTAATACCTTATGTATTTCATCTAATGTATGTTTGTGAATATGTTTCGATTCTCTATTTTTGTTGTCTTTGATTAATTATTTGTGGTCTTGACAAAACCTTTACAAATTCTTGATCTTAGATTTTCATCTATCAATGAACCAAACTTTTGACATGGTTTTGTGAATTGATATTCATTGTATCTTTTGTTGTATTGTGTTGATTAAGTAGCATGGCTAGCATGAGTAGGATCGATACAGTATTGCGAAGATGCGTGATAATAGTGGTGAAGAATGGTATTCACATTCATTTGGAAAATTAGTTGAATACCTGTAAAAAAGGGTTAAACGTATGTACGTATTCTGATCGTTGGCATTTTATATGAAGCAGTCATTTATCTGATGTGTGTGTCATCTTTCTTTACCTATTTATCTTTGATTTGAACCGCTATAGACATATACTCTTCAGATCTGGATCTAAGATGATTATCTGTTTTGTTCTGAACTCTAGAAATAGATTTAGGCTTAACACTTGCGTGAGTATCAGCTCTTAATGCTCTGTGTTGGTTTTTTTTGCGTGAGACATCACCAATGAGGCAATACGGTCGATCTCTCTACGTTGCGTTAGACATAACCTCTATCGTGGGTGATACGTGAGGATATTAGGCGAATGATTGATTTATGTATAATATGATTAGAAGAATGCATGTGTTATCAATTGATGAGATCCAATTCCAACAAGGCTCCGTTTATAATTCAGTCTTTATTTTATATTTTCAGTCTTTACATTTTCCGTCTTTGCTTTTGGCTCCCTTTTAAACCAAAACTTTTGAACCATAAGTTTAGAAATGTAGAGACCGTCGAATGGCATTCTTTCCCTCGCATTGATCCCTGTGGTACGACAAAACTGGGTTATTGTAGCACCCCAAAATTTACCCTCTTGGTTCTAAATCTAACTGGCTCATGTTTCATTTCATTCTGCATCGTTATTTTGCATTTGCATGTTTCTTTATGGCATGGGATCAAGGTATTTTCCAGTAGCTCATGGTGTCATCAGTTCAGGAGGTATTTTCAGCATTATTCAGAGCCTAACAGATAGCTTTTAGAGTCTTTTTGAGCCTTTATTTTGCTCACTAAATGATTTGATGGTCAGAAGCTCCGACAGTCTTTTTTTGATCAGTGATTCAGCACCAGGCAGTTATTTTCAGCAAGTTATTTCAAGTGCGGAACAGAGTTCACAACATATTTCAAGTGTGTTTCGGTGTTAACATCAAATGGCAAGTTTCAGAGGTCTAACATGGCTCAGAACAAGTGGAATCAGGCAATTCTCCAAGTTTCCCTCCAAAAAGCGCCAAATTCAAATTTTCCTTGTGTTAATCGATTAACACATTTTGTACTGAAAATGGTTAATCGATTAACCAAGGCAAAATTTGCCCAAATACCTCATTTTTCAGCACTGCACTTTTTGGAATTCAAATTTTAATCACCATTTCATTTTTACACCAGTAGAAGGATCTAGAGAGAATGATTTTCCATCCAAAATTCAAATTATTTCCACTCTAATTCGTCATTTCCTTTCCTAATTCATTTTTCACCCCAATTTCCACCCACTAAGCCTCACTCCAAACCCAAACTTAACTCCTAACCTAGGGGTTATTTAATCTAATCAACTCCAAACCTCTCATAACCTTGATCATTTTTCACTCTCAATTTTCAGAATTCTCTCTCAATTCTCTCTCACTTTTTCACTCTCAACCTCCATTTTCAACCACACTCAAAGCTCTTCCATAGAGATTAACAAGTTCTTCATTACAACTTGTTAATTCTTAAGCTAAAGCCTCTCATTACCACTTCATTTTTGCTTTCCATTGGTGATTTTCGTTTGGATCTAGATCTGAAATTTCATAAGTGCTTCTTGGAAATGATTTTGGAGCATTGTTAGCTTATTGCTTGGATTTTCAGCTTTTGCTTGCAAGGAGCTCATAGATCTTGGAATTTCTTATTTGGATTCACCAATTTCTGTTTGCAACACTTACCAAAGCAATTCTCAGCTTTGTAGGTTGGTTTTTCTTAGATCTATGCTTAATCTATCCTAATTTCAACTTATACAATGTAGATCTTTGGTTGTTGTTGATTTTGATATATTTGCTTGAATTTGATTCTTAATGTTGATGATTATTGAATCTAAATGATGTTTGATTGATGTGATTGAACATAATTTTCATGCATTATTGATTACATGATCATTTGGAATGATTGCATAAGTGATTTTACTGCTGAAAGTGATTTTTCAAACTAATTTTCTGCTGCTGGTACAGGGTTAATCGATTAATTATTTGCAGTGCAATTAGGTTAATAGATTAACCAGTGTAAATTTTGCTGTTTTGGGGCTGTTAATCGATTAACCTAATTGCACTGCAAATGGTTAATCGATTAACACTGCTGCAGAGTGTGATTTTTGTGCATTTTTGAGCATGTTTCGATCCCGTTTCCCTTTTAATCTTCATGGATTGATATGATACACATTTGTGGACTGTTTTGATGTTGTTGCACCTCACACCTTTGTATGAACATGATTTTCCGACACGAGATTCTTGGTTTTCATCGATGAATGTTCATGCTTGCGTTGATGCTTTCTTGATGCGATGAACACGTTGCACACACTTCTTGAGCATGTTGATTGTGGATTATTACTTATGTTGCTGGAGTTGTGTTGTATATGCTTGTTTGCTTTTAATTTCATGAAGTGCATGCTTGGATTAATTTGTTCAATTGTCAAATGATGTGCATTCTTTCATGATGTTTTCAAGAATTGTTTACCATGGTTTGTGGTATGATTGTGATCATGATTGATTGAGTAATGTGTAATGCTTGATGCATGTTCGTTATTTCATGTTTGAATCATTTTTGAATGCATGCTGCCCTGTTTTCCACTGTTGTCCCCTTGCATGTGTGCTGTTGTATGTGAGGCTGTTTGCTTTCTTACACCTATTTTTGTGCTGAAATGTGAGTTGTTGAATGCTGTTTGGTGCATGTGCTGGATTTTACCACTGTGCAGGTGCTGGAGCGCTGTTGTAGCCGCTGTTTTTGGTTTATTTCTTTGGTTTTTGCCTTGCTCTTGCTTGTTCCCTTAGTATTTCCTAGTCCAACTTAATCTTTGATTAAGCTTGGAATAAGATAGACATTAGGATTCAAACCATGCATGCTAACATTAGGTAGAATTGTCCCCTCTTACCTCAACCTTAGGGTCATCTTTGTATGACAACATTAGGATAGAATTCCCGTAGTGTTTTCTTTTTCCCTTGAGTCTTCTCTTCTCATTTCATTACAATTCTAAGACACTTAATAAAGGTAACGTGTATTGCACCTGAGCCTTGTATGTGGGAAATGAGAAATGTGGGGTTTACTCTCATTTTTCTAGAGTGTTTTGTGGACGTCCCATCTTGGGACGATTTGCTATGCATTCGTTCCTACGTCATAGACTTCGGTGCAATGCAAGTTACGAACTAACTTCAATTCACTTTTGTCTAAAAAATAAAAACCAAATTCAAATCTTTTCATCCTTCGGGATTGTTGAGTTTCAAACCATTTTCAGAAAAGAGCACGTTATTTACGTTCAAATCGCAAACAGACATCGACCCTAACTGTCGGACGTGAACTTAACGTCGCTCATAAAAAAACACTAAGACCTCGTTAGGTCGAACTACGAATGCTCTGACTTCCTCCTTCTGGTTAGATTGAGGATACGTAGGCACAAGACGGCGATGTCTTGGCGAGCAACCTCCTCCTCTAGTGCGTAGTTCGTCGAACTACGTTGACTCTGATTCTTCGTTCGTCCATGAAGATACGTAGGCATTGGATTGCGATGATCCTTGCGAGTCTGTTTCTCTTTTCCCCTTTTCTTTTTCCGTTTCTGTTTAGCGGTAGGCTTTAGATAACTCACCCTTTGATTAGACAATAAGTGTGAATCCCATCGAGTACGATGGACGTGTGGGGGTGCTAATACCTTACCCTCGTGTAACCGACTCCCGAACCCGGACTATGGTTGCGATGACCATGTCTTTCCCTCTTTCAGGTTTTCTTCGATCGTTTCCTTTCCCTTCGTCGGGATAAATAACGTTCGGTGGCGACTCTTCTGTTCTAGTTTTCTCGCCGGTTGTTTTTTCGCAGTTGTGACAGTTACATATATATTTTTGCTTGCTGCTAAACTAGCTTCAACACCTACACAAGCCAAGGTCAGGCCAGACTTTTTTTTCAAGTAGAAAAGGCCTAGGCTTTTTTATAAGCCTATTTAGTTAAATAGGTCGGGCCACAGGCCATAAAAAAAGTCTTTTAAGCCTATAAGGCCGGCCTATTTTAATAAATATAAATAAATATATTATTTTTTATATTTTATTTTGTATTTTACATTAAAATAAAAAAGTACAGTTTAGTTATCTTGAAGAACTTGTGAATATAAGTTGAAAAAACCTTATGAATAATGTCATAGGTTGTTTTCACAAGTTCTCATAAACAAATAATCTCAGAAAACTTATGCTTCTATGTAAGCTCAAATTAGTCTCTGTAAATAACTATTTAGTCGCATTGTACTTTTGATTCTCTAGTATATTTAAACGTTAGTTGAATTGCTTATTTACATATGTTCAAATGATATAGGCTTTTTAAGTAGGCTAATAGGCTAATCAGGCCTTCGAAAAGGTCAGGCTCAAGCCAAAAAATGAGCCTCTGATAGGCCATAGGCCAGGCTTAGGTTTTTATTTTTTTAGTAGGCCAGGCTCAGGCTTGGCAAAGCCTAGATCGGCCCAGCCTATTTCCACCCCTAACTACGAGGTAACGATGCAAAACAACGAAACTGAGCAAACATAACCAAAAATTAACTCATTAATATCCACCATATTATCGACCAACAATCTACCTTTGAGGAAAACCTATTGATTAGGAGAAACAAGTTTATCCATCTACTTCACTAGTCTAGAAGCCAACACTTATTCTACCGATTTGTATAGGGAACCCATAAGGAAATAGGTCGAAAATCACCTAACTGAGAAATGGCCTTAACCTTAGGAGATAAAAGTCACAAAATAGGAGGTAATGCTATGGGGTAACAATACAAAATAGTGAAACTGAGAAAACATGGCCCAAATTCTCCCCTTAATGAATTCAAGAATTTTCTTAATAAAGAAAAATGAAACCCATCAAGACCGGGTCTCTTATTACCGTCGCACTGGGCGGATGCTCAGTCTAATTCCCAGAAAATAAAAGGAACAGTAAAGACAAAATTATCTTCACCATAAAGAAAATGAAAAAATAGACAAAATTATCTTCATCATAAAGAAAATGAAAAAAAAAAACTTCATCAAGTCAAGGCATATCAATAATTGAATCTTTAAAGAGATCTGAAAAATAGTTAAACACCTCTTGTCGAATCTCCAACAACCCTTCAACTTAACCATTACCAACCTTAAGAGCTAAGATGAAGTTCCTCCTGCTCTTGCTTTTGATAGAAGCATGAAATAAACCAGTGTTAGTGTCTCCTTCTTTGAGCCATTTTCTTTGGATCTATGGACTTATTGAGGATCTTTGATTCTTGACAAGGAACAAAGTTCCACAATATCTCTAAACCTAGCCTCAACCTCATATTCTAATCAGCCAAAGAACAAGATTACCAAACATCTGATTATTCCTGACTTTCAAGACACCTTAAAAGGATTTGTGTTTCTCTTTAAGAATAAGAGCTTTTAAACTTAAGATCACAAAATCAGATAAGTATAAAGGACCAACTTATAGTAATTATTGTGGGCCAACCAATGATTATTGAACCTAAACGAATTTGAGCCTCATAGTTATTTAAAGTACTTGAGAATGACCGAATAATGATAAAAAACATCCCTAGTCAAATCCTAGTACGACAATGTATCCCAATGATCCCATCATCCATTAGACACAAGAATTTGGTCAAGCCTACTACCTGCCCCTTTATTAGTTTAGAACCAAGTAAACTTCCTTCCTAACAAGGGAAGATCAATGAAATCCATTTAAGAAATGAAATTGGTGAAGGCTAAATAGTGAGAATCCTATAAGAGTTGGAAAAACCACCTCCATTTAACCTCTCACTATGAGAGCATATTGAATTGAATTTCCCTTAAACACACCAAATATCTCCTTCAAGATTGTCTTTACACAAACAGAAATCGGGCCCACATAACCACAATACAAATAGATTTAGAAGCACTCTCTCGAGGCAAATAAGAAAACTAGGACACAGGAAAGAGAATGGATCTACTCTTTAAACTACACCAGATTGAAATAAGACCACTAACAATGAACAAGTCAGTTAGAGATCACACTAAGCTTGGTCTCTTGTACAGGCACAAAATCCAATGACATATTCAAGATAAGCTCCTTCACCTTATTCTTCTTAATCCTAACACCCAAATCCTTGACATTAAAAGAACATATCAAAATCTAAAGTCGGCTGAACAAAATTCTACCATATATCAATCCTTTTCAAAGTCATTAATTTTCTCACTTATATGTTATCATTCAATAAGTATAAACAACCTAATTATTTTGTAAATCAAAAGAGTTTGTCTGCATTCCTACTCTACAAGTCACCAGATCACTCAAATAAAAACGACAAATATTAAAAAAAAAAACGTGAAGGATGCGGATTAGAAGCACCTTCCAAACAAACAAAGATGAAAAACTCATGTGAAATCATACATCTCTCTGATAATAGCTGATGAACATAATCTTGTAAAAAAATGATTAAGGTGAAATAGACAATTGCTATCTCATCCAAGTGCTATTTGATGGACACAAGTGTTTTTTAAGATTACAAACTTAAAAAAAAAGAATTTCTCAACCCACTTCTTATATACTTAAATTTTATCAAATACACTACTAAAAAAAGATTCTAGTAAATTTCTGAATTTTAGAATATGAATTGAGAAACTAAAGAAAAAACACATAGATATACTGATTGTTGTTAGGGTTGTTCATGGTACTGACGAAATCGTTCAAAGCATTTACGGTAATTCTGAAGTTCAATGGTCTGCATATGATGCTATTGGAAATTCAGGGGGTTTAATTACTATGTGGAGGAAAGATTATGTTATACCAATTTGTAGTTACGTGGATTTTTTTGTGTTAATGCATTATGGAGTAGTATATATATTCCTCATGTTGTTTAAGTGAGAAAATGAGATTGTGGGCTGATCTTGTAGAGCTTAAAGCCAGACTTCCAGATGGAAGTTGGGTGGTAGGTGATGATTTCAATACAGTTAAAAACAGGTAGGAAAGGTGGGGCAGCAGGGTGATGAATTGTGGTGAAATGGAAGACTTTAACGATTTCATCGTAGCTATGGATCTTGTGGATTAGTCGCTATCAAGTAATAAATTTACATATTGTAATCCTAGTTATTCTAGTATGAGCAGGTTAGATAGGTTAGTTATCTCATTAGATCTAATTAATTCATGGAATACTATTGAGCAATTTGTGGGGGATCGAGATATTTCTGATCATCGGTCGGTGTGGATCAAAGGGAGGAGCATCAATTGGGGACCAAAGCCTTTCAAGGTTTTTAAATGTTAGTATGAACACCCAGATTTTATGGCATTTGTCCAACATGAATGGAGTTCTTATTTGGTAAATGGAAGTGAGGCTCATATTACTTCGTGAGAGATTGCGCTGGTGGAATACAAACGTATTTGGATGGGTTGATCTACAAATTAAAGGATATGTTGAAAGTTTGAACAAGTTTGAACTGGATTTGGCTGATAGCAAAACTGGTGCATCTTTGTAGGAATGGGCAGGTAGAAGTAGAGCGCAACATCATTTCTGGGAGAAACTGCATACTAAAGAAAGTATGATTCGCAAAAATCAAGAGTTAGATGGATTAAGAAGAGGGATCAAAACTTAAGATTCTTTCATAGTATGCTTAAATATAGGGGTAAGAAGAATTCTATTACTTTATTAAGGGTGGGTTCCGAAGTTGTGCAGGATGTTAATACAATTAAAAAACTGTCAAAAACTATTTTGCTAATCAGCGTAAAGGTCATAGTGGGACTGGCCCGTGTTTCAGTTTTGAGGGTGTGGATGTTTTAACAGCAGATGACAGGATTATGTTGGAAGAAGAGTTTGGGGAGCAGGAGATTAAAGAGGCAGTGTTCAGTTGTGCTACAAATAGGAGTCCTGGGCTTGATGGCCTTGGTTTGGGTTTCTGTCAGAAAAACTGGGAGGTAATCAGGCACGATTTTGTGCGATGCATTCAGGAATTTCACGCTACAACCCATTTACCTAAAGCAATGTATTCTTCTTTCTTGACTATGATACCAAAAGTGGATAGTCCTCAAAGCCTTGATGACTATCGACCTATTTGTCTTGTTGGGTGTGTATATAAAGTGTTATCTAAGTTGCTGGCTGCTAGAATGAAGGGTGTTATGGATAAGTTGATTTTGAAGAATCAAACGACATTTATTCCTGGAATACAGTTATTAGATGGTGAGGTAGTTTTGAACGATATATTGATTTAGCAAAGAAAAGGAGGCAAAATTGTGTCTTACTCAAGGTTGATTTCTCAAAGGCGTACAATTGTGTTAAATGGTTGTTTTTTAGGCAAATGATGAGGGCAATGAGGTTTGGTGAAAGGTGGTTAAGATGGATGGAAGGTGGGGTTTTTACAAGCTTTATGTCGGTTTTAGTAAATTGTATTCCAACAGAAGATTTTCGGGTTTGTCGAGGATTGAGGCAAGGAGATCCTTTGTCTCATTTCACTTTTTAATCGTTGCGGAAGGTTTGGCAATTATGGTGCGTAGGGCTGTTAATGTGGGTTTGCTTAAGGGTTTTAAGGTTAATGAAGTCGTAAGTTTTAACCTATTACAGTATGCATATGATACAATCTTTTTTAGTGATGGCGATTGGGGAAATTTATGGGCCTTCAAGGCAATTTTGAAGGGTTTTGAGTTGATATCAGGGCTGAAAGTTAATATTGGCAAGATCTGTTTATATGGGATTTATATTGAGGATTATTACTTGAAGGCGAGCCGAACAGTTCGTGGCTTATAGGATTGGTCAAATACCATTTAATTTCCTTGGTTTAAAGGTTGGTGATAAGCATCGTAGGGTATCTTTTTGGACACCGATCGTAAAGCGCTTCAAGAACAAATTGTCGTATTGGAAAGGGAGGATTTTGTCTATTGGTGGGAGGGTTTCATTGATTAACTTTATGCTGACAAGCTTGCCAATACATTTTTTATCCTTTTCAGGGAGCCAAAGAAAGTGTTGGAGAAGCTTATTTCAATCCAACAGAGCTTTTTGTGGCAAGGGTCAGAGGAAAGGAAGAAAATGGCATCGGTGTCTTGGGAAACTATTTGCAAGTCAAAGTAGGAGGGGGTTTAGGTGTGAAGGACTTGAGATTGTTCAATTTGACACTTGTGGAAAAATGGTTGTGGTGTCTTTTTAAAGAACCAGATGCTATTTGGCAAGAGTTGTTACGTGAAAAGTATGGTGATTACTCAAAATTTATTCTATCTCGGGAGGTTTATGAACCGAATATTCATGATTCTCAATGGTGGAGGGATTTAATGAGAATCAATTCTTGCATTCAACTGATGTCTTTTAGCGAATGTATTTCAATTAGGTTGGGAGATGGTAGTGAAGTCCCGTTTTGGACAGTAAAATGGGTGGGGAATGATACTCTGAAAAATTTGTTTCCGGGTTTGTTTTCGTATGTATCTAATAGGCATTGTATGGTTGAGGAAATGAGAGCATGGGATGGTGCTGTTTGGTCGTGGTGTTGGAATTTCCAGCAACCTTTTCCTGTTGCAAATTTATATGAGGAGTTTCACATGTTGGTGAAGGTGTTGTATGATGTTACTCCAGCCATGAATGGTTCAGATACTGTCATATGGCTTTTTGAAGAGTTTAATACTTTTTCTATTAAGTCATATTATGCTAAGCTACAGGCTGCTGCAAGTGAAGTTTCACAACAGGATGCAAATTCGGTGGCAGCATTGAAATATGTTTGGAAAGCTCTCATTCTATCAAAGGTGAAAATGTTTGGTTTGCGAATGTTACGGGATAGATTGGCAACGAGGGAGAATTTGTTTCGCCGTGGCATTGTGACAAACTCTCATGACATGGTATGTGTTTTTTGTTTCCATCATTTAGAGGATTTAAGTCACTTATTCACCACTTGTCCTAAGGTTTTGGCGGTATGGCGTAAAGTTTATGATTGGCTGGATATTGTGGAAAATTATGAAACGGTGGTTCCTAAACATCTTCTGGGCTGGATTTTAAATTTTAATGGGAGAATTTCAAATTTTATAGCTTGTAGTTTGTGGTTGGTGGTGTGTTGGAATGTTTGGAGGGCTAGAAACAATATTATGTTCAAAGACGAGATTATGGATCCGGATATCATTTTCTTGCGTATTAAGTTTTATTCTTAGTGGTGGATTTTAGTTCTATCTAAAGGACATATGCCTTAATTTCTACGAGTGGCATACGCACCCGCTTGAATTTTTGTAAACAATTATTTAGTGTTTGATTTCGTTGGTTGTAATGTTGGTTGTATTGTTGGGTTAAAGTACTCCTAGTACTGTTTATTAATATACTATTGGCTTATAAAAAAAATGCAGAAAACTGAACCGAACTGAATTAAACTATAATAAAAATCTACTCGAATTGAACTGAACCGTTTTAATTTACTTAGAACCGAACCGACCCTAAATCACTACAAGAAAAACTTGAATTTGCCAGGTGACTATGCCAGGTGTTTTTCAACTTGTAAAAAAATAGACTTGCGGGGTGTTTTTCACCTCACAACATAGTTTTAAAAAAAAAAACAAATAAATAAATTTTTCCTTCTCGCAATAGATGGAGGGATATTTGAAATTTTTGAAAAGAGAGTTGCAAAGTGACAAACACCCCGTAACTTAGTTTTAAAAAATTGGGGAGAAATTAAATGTTGCAATTAGTAATGGTCAGGGTGGCAGGTGACCGTTTTAACTCTTTTTCTGACACAAGGGTTGCAAGGTGAAATGTACTTCGCAAGTCCCAAAGGTTGCCTGCGTTGCGAGGTGATTCCTACTTCACATGTCCCAACTGTCAGATAATTAATTTTTGCGCAGAGGAGCAGGTGAGCGTGACTGACAAACATTTTGCTAGATGTTGATCACCTCGCAAGTCCCAACGGTATAAAAATTTGCGGGGTGATTTTTACCTCACAACCTCCTAATAAATACCAACGACTCAACATTCATTTTTCATCTCTCAAATCTTCTTCTTTCTGAGACATTTTCTCTCATTCTTTCCCAACCTCTCTCATTCTTTCCAAACCTCTCAAAATCGCTCCCATCTCCAAATTTTATCAAAAATCAAAACTTTCAGAGATATCAAAGATTCAATTTTTTTTGCTGGATTCAGATTTGCATTCAAGATATTCATCAAATCCATTTACTAAGGTACACATATTATTTGTTATTACACAATGGGTTGTATAAGCTGGTTTAAATTATGTTTTTTTTTAAGTTTTTATGATAAAAACAATGATAGTTAGATTTGTGTATAATATTTTACAAAATTGTTGATGAAATTTATCATTACATTGTCTTTAAACTGGTTGAAATGATAAAATATATTTTTATGGTATATCTAAATTACATTTTTTTTCTTCGTTTTTTCAAAAGTAAATAAATAATAGTATAGATTTTGATTTATTATTTGTGTAAATATATAGATTTTAGAAATATTATAGATTTTAGAAATATTATAGATTTTGTAAATATTATAAATAAATAAATATATGTAAAACACTAATATTATAGATTTTAGAAATAAATAATATTATTTAACTAAAAGTAGAATAATTTTATTTTTTAAAAACTGAAAAAATATTATTTTTTAAAAAAAGAATATTATTATTAATATTATATTTCTAAAAACAGAATATTATTATTTTTAAAAATATTTATATTAATATTATATTTTTAAAAACAGAAAAATATTATTTTTTAAAAATGGAATATTATTATTTTAAAAATATTTATATTAATATTATATTTATAAAAACAGAAAAATATTATTTTTTAAAAAACAAAATATTTATATTAATATTATATTTTTAAAAACAGAAAAATATTATTTTTTAAAATCGGAATATAGTTATTTAAAAAAAACAGAATATTATTATAAATTATAAAAACATAATATTATTAATATTTGTAAAAATAGCATATTATTATTTTTAAAATCAAAATATTATATATTTTATAAAAACAGAATAATATTTTTATTTTTGAATACAGAATATTATTATTTTTTACTATATATTATTGTAAAAAACAGAATATTATTAAAATTTGTAAAAATTTCATATTATTATTAAAAAAAGTAGAATAATAAAAAACAGAAAAATATCATGCAAGTTTAAAATCAAAATATTATACATTTTATAAAAACAAAATAATATTATTATTAAAAAAACTAAATATTAATTTTTTAAAAACAGAATATTATTATTATTTAAAAACATAATTTTATTTTATTATTTAAAATAGGTTTTATAAATTTATATTTTTTAAAGTAGCATATTGTAGTAACATAGTTAATGATATTATGCTAAACATAATTAATACATAAATATATATTGTAGTAACATAAATATTGTATTATCATTTTGTTACTTTTTTTTAATATATTGTTATTAGATGATAGTTATAATATATTTTTACAATTGTGTTGTGACATAATTTTATAATAGCATTATTATTTTATAAATAATAGGTTATACTATAATTTTAAAATAGAAATGTAATTCATAGTAACATAATTATATTATTTACTATGTTTTTAACATAGAATTATATATGTTATTATTTACTTTGTTATTATATATATGTACTTGTTATTTTATATAATTGACCAAAATTTTTGAATTGGTCAATTTGTTAAAAATATTTTTGTGATTATAATGGGTACGATATTGTAAACGTGCAGTATAGAATATTATAAGTACTATCGTAGTTGGATGTACGATCGTATGTATGCTAGAAGACGCAGACTTAAACCATATTTTGAGGAAGGAGTTAAAACGTTTATTACATGGGCATTTGATCAAGAATGTTGTCAGACAGAAGGAGGAGTAATATGTTTGTGTCTTAAATGTGGATGTTGACGTATAATAAGTAATCTGGAAGAAGTAGAAACTCATTTGAAGAGAAAGAGATTTAAGGATAATTATTGGGTTTGGACATCAAACGGAGAAGAAATGTCGATGAATATGCCAGAGACTAGTAATTTACAATAGGGTTCAAGTAGTCGATCGCAGATATATGAAGAACAATTTAATCTACACGATGAAATGATCGGCGATGATTTAGGGGTGAACGTCGCCTACAATGAATAACAAGATAGTGATGGGGAAGAGTTTGTTAAATATGTAATTCATTGTTTTAGAAAGACTATATTTGATTTAGAATGATTAGATTTGATTTAGAAATATCAGATTCAATTTAGAAAGAATATATTAGATATTTTTAGGCTTTTATAGTTTGGGCTATAGCTTGAGAAGCAAGTTAACCTAAATCTATAAATAGGGAGGAACCCTTATCATTGTAATCATCAAGTTTGATAATCACGGTTTTACAGTTGCAAAGTGATAATAAAATTCCACAGTTGTCGGCAGAGAGAAACTCTGCAGATTTTCATCTTCTTCTCCAACGTTGTTTTCTTTTCTCTTTCTCAACCTTTTCTTTCATTGTCATTGCGTGAGTGAGATAACAATCTTGAGATCAAGATTTAATAGGAATTATCCATAGATTATGGTTGAATTCCAACATCTGGTATCTAGAGCTCCGGTTTTGATTCAAGGGAAGAACAACTGTGATGGCCATGAATCACCCGAACTGTCACTTTTCAGCAAATCTTCCAATTCTCAAGAAAGATAATTATGAGAATTGGTGCAAGAAGATTAAGGTGGTTTTCTGTTATCAAGATCTTTGGGATCTTGTGAAGGAAGGAGTAGCACCGCTTGCAGAGAACGTGACGAATCAAGAAAAGGCTGTACACAAAGAATTGAAGAAGAAAGATTATAAAGCTATCTTTATAATCCATCAATGTGTTGATCCAGATAATTTTGGAAATGTTAGTGATGTAGAATCAGCAAAAGAAGCTTAGGAGATTCTTGAAAAATCATTTGGAGGTGCAGAGAAGGTGAAAGAGGTGAGGTTACAAACTCACAAAAGGACTTGTGAATTCTTTCAGATGGAAGACAGTGAAAGTATAACACATTTCTTCACCAGAGTTACAAAGTTGGTGAATCAAATCAAGGTATGTGGAGAAGTGTTGACATCAAGATCAGTTGTGTCAAAGATCTTGAGGTCATTGGCTCCAAAATTCGACCATGTGGAAGTAGCCATAGAAGAGTCGAAAGACTTGTCAATATTGATGAAGGAAGAGTTTCAAGGGACGCTTGAGTCTCATGAACAAAGGATGACTGAAAGAGCTGCAGGAAAGTCGAATAGTGGTATGGCTTTGCAGGCGCAATCAGAAAAAGAAAAGAAAGGCAAATGAAGCTAGAATGGCAACAAATGTAGAGGAGGCTACACCAATTCGACTAGTCAAAATCAGCATGAAGGAAACTGGTTGAATCAGAGAAAACCCTAGAACCAAGGCAACCAAAGAGGTGGTGCTGCATGTAGAGGAAGAGGTGGTGGTCGAAGGCCTGACAAAAGTCACATTCAGTGTTACAATTGTCAGAAGTATGGTCACTATTTTAGTGATTGTCCAGAAAAGAAGAAGAATCAAGAAACTGCTGCAAAGCTGGCGAAACATGAAGAAGAAGAAGAGATGTTGTTGATGGTCACAACAAGAGACGAAGAGAGATTCCAGGACCAGTGGTACTTGGACTAAGGATGCTCATCACATATGACTGGAAGGAAATATTGGTTTGTCAACATGAAGCCCTCGTCGAAGAACACGGTGAAGTTTGCAAATGACAGCGCTCTAGCAGCTGAAGGTGTTGGTGATGTTCAGATCGTGAGGAAGGATGACAAGAAATCAATAGTTTCCAATGTGTTATACATACCAGGCATGAAAAGTAACCTGCTCGGTATAGGACAACTTGTCAAAAAGAACTACAAGGTAGTTGTCGAAGACAAGATGATGAGAGTTCTCGACGCAGGTGGTAGGTTGATCTTGAAGGCTCCAATGTCTCAAAATAGGACCTTCAAGATTGACCTTAATGTGATTGAGCACAAGTGCCTAGCAACTGCAGCCATCAGAGATGAATGGTTATGGCATTTTTTACTAGGCCATCTCAACTTCAATGACATAAGAGAGCTAAAGAGAAGAAATATGGCTTCAGGATTACCTGAAATCGACATTCCAAGTGAAGTCTGTGAAGAGTGTGTTCAGTCGAAACAACACAAGAATAACTTCAGCAAGGATGCAAGAGGGAAGTCGAAGGCAATTTTGGAAGTCATATACTCTGATGTAAGTGGTCCAATCCAGGTGGATTCGATTGTAGGCAACATATACTTTGTCACGTTCGTAGATGATTACAGTCGAAAGTTGTGGACTTACCTCATCATGAAGAAAAGTGATGTGATCGAGGTATTTACCAGATTCAAATCTATGGTCGAAAGGCAGAGTGGTCGAAAGCTAAAAATTTTGAGGACTGATGGTGGTGGAGAGTATGTTTCAAAAGAGTTCGATGCATTATGTGAAAAAGAAGGGATTGTGCATGAGGTGGTGCCACCCTACACTCCACAGCAAAATGGAATTGCAGAAAGAAAGAACAGAACCATCATGAACATGGTGAGAAGTATGTTAAATGGAAAGCATCTACCCAAAGAACTATGGGGAGAAGCGGGTTCGACAACAACATACATATTAAACAGATGTCCGACGAAGAAGCTTGAAGGAATCACACCAAAATAATGTTGGTCTGGTGTCAAGCCTAGCCTCAGTCACTTGAAGGTGTTTGGATCTATAGCACATAGACATGTGCCAGATCAGTTGAGAAGGAAACTTGATGACAAATAGAATCAGATGATCTTGATATGATATTATTCGACTGGAGGTTACAAGCTGTTCAACCCAGTGAATAAGCAGGTAGTGATCAGCAGAGACGTGATCATAGATGAGTTTAAAAAATGGGATTGGAATGAGAATGTTAAGAAGGATTCAGTGAGAATCTATTGTGAAGAACCAACCACTGAAGTCGAAAGAGAAGTTCGACAAGAGCAAGTCAGAGATGAAGCAGGCCCAAGCAGACCTCGACGAACAAGACCCATTCCTGCAAGGTTGCAAGAATGTGTGATTACATCAGATGATGTGGTTGATGAAAAGGGTGAGCTGGTACATTATGCTTTCTACGCAGATGTTGAACCAGTCAATGCAGCTGAGACATTGAAAGATTTAAAGTGGGTAAAAGCAATGAATAAAGAGTTAGAGTCCATCGAAGTCAACAACACTTGGTCACTTGTCGAATTGCCTCAAGGCGAGAAGGAAATTGATGTGAAGTGGGTTTACAAGGTGAAGGTGCATCCTAAAGAAGAGGTAACTCGACACAAGGTGAGACTTGTGGTGAAAGGATTTCTTTAGAAGGAAGGAATCGACATTGACGAAGTGTTTGACCTGTTGCTAGGATCGAAACAATCAGGTTGGTTGTTGGGCTAGAAAATATGAACAATTGGCACACATGTTAGATGGACGTGAAATGAAAATTCTTTAATGGTCCCTTAGAAGAAGAAGTTTATGTCGCATAACTAGCTGGGTATGTGAAACGAGGTGAAAAAAGAAAGGTGTAGCGACTGCATAAAGCCCTGTATGGACTTAAGCAAGCTCCAAGAGCTTGGAATAAGAAAAATGACAGTTTCTTAAGGGAGAAGGAATCTGTGAAGTGTACGACTGGGCATGGAGTGTATGTAAGAAGAAGCATTAGTGAATTGCTTATACTATGCCTCTATGTCGATGACCTGTTGATAACAGGAAGTTGCAAGAAGGAGATCAAAGACTTCAAACATAACCTGAGTGAGGAGTTTGAAATGTTGGACTTGGGAGACCTCTCATGTTTCCTTGGCATCAAATTCTACAAGACTAGTAGAGGTTTGATGAAGCACCAAAGAAGATATGCAGGAGAAATACTCAAGAGATTTGAGATGCAATATTGCAACCCAACTTCGACTCCAGCTGAGACTAGCTTGCAACTGTCGAAGCAGTCAGATGAAGATGATGTCGACCCAACCCAACATAGAAGACTTATTAGGTCACTTTGATGCCTTTATCACACAAGGCCTAACTTAGCATATAGTGTGGGTATGGTAAGTAGATTCATCCAGAAGCCAAAGGTATCACATCTAGCAACAACGATGAGGATACTGAGGTATCTGAAAGGGACTCTCGACTATGGCATTTTGTTTCCTGCAGCTGATGAAGGAAAATAATGCAAGTTAGTGGGATACACCGACTCTAGTTGGTGTAGTGATGCTGAGGATAGAAAATACACAGCTGGCTATATGTTTATGTTAGGTTGTGCACCAGTTGCTTGGAGTTCGAGAATGGAGCCACTAGTGGCATTGTCATCATGTGAAGCACAATATATATCTGCTTCTCTTTGTGCATGTCAAGCAACCTGGATGGTGAACCTGGTCGAAGAGATCACATCCAAGAGTCATGGAGCAATTACCATAAAGATCAACAGCATGTCAGCTATCAACCTAGCGAAGAGTCCAAAAGCACATGGTCGAAGCAAGCACATCAAAATGAGGTTCCATTATATTCGAGAGCAGGTAGCAGAAGGAAAGATGAACTTGGAACACTGCAGAACTGAGAATCAGATTACACACATCATGATGAAGGGAGTTCCAGTCGAAGTGTTCAAGAAGCTAAGGTCTATGATGAATATAGATAGTTTAGACATAATGAATTAGGTGGTGTGTTAAATATGTAATTCATTATTTTAGAAAGATTATATTTGATTTAGAAAGATTAGATTTGATTTAGAAATATCAGATTTGATTTAGAAAGATTAGATTAGATATTTTTGGGCTTTTATAGTTTGGGATTTAGCTTGAGATGCAAGTTAACCTAAATCTATAAATATGGAGGAACCCTTATCATTGTAATCATCAAGTTTGATATTCAAGGTTTACAGTTTCAAAGTGATAATAAAATTCTACAGTTGTGGACAGAGAGAAACTCTGCAGATTTTCATCTTCTTCTCCAATGTTATTTTCTTTTCTCTTTCTCAACCTTTTCTTTCATTGTTATTGCGTGAGTGAGATAACAATCTTGAGATCAAGATTGAATAGGAATTCTCCATAGATCGTGGTTGAATTCCAACAGAGTTGTCGAATGAGAAAGCTAAAAAAATTTATCAGTTGTTGAAAGAAATAAACACGCCATTGTTTGAGGGTTCGTCAAACTCTAAATTATCTATGTGTGAGATTATTGGCCGCGAAGTCAAACTAGAATGTTCCTGATCAGTGTTTGGAATTCTTTTCTCAAATGATGTTGGATGCGACTCATACGATAGACAATTTGCCTAGAAGTTATTATGACAGGAAGAGGTTGGTTATGATGTTGGGTTTAGAAGTAAGGAAGATTGATTGTTGCATTAAAGGTTGCATGTTGTTCTATGACAATGAGTTTGGTACAAACGATGGAACGTTAGAGAAATGTAAGTTTTGTAACAATCCAAGGTATATAGTTCGCACTAAAGCCATTGATCGTAATAAAAAATGCATAGCAGTGAAACCAATGTTTTATCTGTCGATAATACCAAGGTTGCATAGAATGTTTTCTTCAATGCACAGTGCAAGTCAAATGACATGACATCATACAAACAAAACAAGTGCATACACTATGCGACATCCATCTGATGGCGAGACATGTAAGCACTTTGATTGAATGCATCCTAATTTTGCTGCAGAACCTGGAAATGTCAGACTCAGATTATGCTCTGATGGTTTTACTCCATATGTCCAATCATCGGGAACTAGATATTGATCGTCTGACACTGACGGATAAATCTACAAGTATACAGTTGATCGTGTAGTCTTAAAAAGGTTGTCGAACCCACAGGGACAGATAATCAAAGTAATGTTATCCAAGGTTAGTGTGCAAAGCTAAGGCTAGAGGGAAACATGAATTTAGCGGAAAATAAAGGACGGAATTTAGGATCTGAAATTTAATACTAAAACGAGCCCGAAATATGATTTCCGTGCACCTACGGGACTTATAGAAAACGGGTACTAGTTACGACTATGCTGTCATTCCGTAGGATAAACCGACTTAAAGGCTCCGCCTCACGCTCCCGCGGTCTTGACAAAAGCCATGCTTCCTAACCCCAAGATTATGCTCTCGCTCGCCCGGTAACTAAGAAACATGCTTTGGAAATCGATAAAATCCTAAACAATATTTAAAGCGCCCTCGCTGTATTTAGATATGTTGCCTAATTTCCACTATCCGGTTCACTCCTCACGCTCTCGCGATCTCGGCTTAAACCTTAACTTATTTCACACTCTCGTGTCGAAATAAGAAACATTAAACTTGGAAATTAAAACCAAAATGGCATACAATCATAATTTCGTACCTATTGTTTCTACGGAGTCCCGCCGAATATGACGGTCCTCACATGCCGGTCTCAATTTATTTACACAGACATAGTTAATCCTAAATCTAACATTTTTAAACATACATTTTATAAATCTAACATGCTAAACAATTTTAAAGTAGCAATTATATTAAAAATGCGGTAAAGTAAAGAAACCTGTAAAATTCTGCAGTAAAGTAAATCGGGACCGAACGGAAATAAAACTTGTATAAATCTTGATCCAAAAAGTATAGCAAAAGTAGATAAGTACAGAATTTGCAACAATTCCTCAGTGTGAGTTATTGTTGCTTTTATCGGTAATTTGTGCCTAAGGTTCTAATGAGCTTGTGGCAGAGCTTCTGTGCACTTTTTCGACTCCTTTTCACTGCTCCAAGAGGCCCTATATATAGAAAATCTGATGCTCAACTGTCCTCTTTCGAATTTCCAAATTTGGAGGGAAAGGGAGTTGTAAAAGTCCTCAAAACTGCCAAAAACGGACTCTACAGTGAAAAGCTGCTCCCGCGATTGTACGACGAACACCATGTGGTCATGGCGATCGCCATGCTCTGTATTCAAATTGGGGCGCCAAAAGGAAGGGATGGCGAACGCCATCAAAGGATGGTGAACGCCATATCAGCTGGGAATGCAGAAATTGCTGCTCTGCTAGTTTTTCTTCTTTCTTTCACTTCTTTTCTCCATTTCTTCTGGGATCTTGATTATTATTCCTGCAAACACAAAACATAATAAAAACAAAGTAAATATAGCAAGACTCGATAAAAATACAGACTAAAAATGCTCATAGTGCGCCTAAAAATACGATATAAATTTGTGTCGTCAGATATTCTTGTTGGACGGTTATTGTTACCCCTTACAACCTCCCCTCTGAGATGTGCATGACAAAGCCTTACATGTTTTTGACTTGCCTCATTCCAGGGCCGTCGAGTCCAAAAGCAGGAATTGATGTGTATTTACAACCTTATTGTTGTTTAGTTTCTTGCCAGGTAGGCCTGCTGTAGTTAACATAAAAGAAGTTATTCAAGAGTTGTATAAACAATCTTGGAAGACTTTTGGACAACTTGTGAAGAAGGATTACGAGGAGTATAAAAAATGGTTTGACAAATTTCAGGTATAATATTTTCTTTAACTAATTAATTTTTTAATTACTAACTTTCTTGTTTTTTAATTATCTAATAATTTTTTCAATATTGCAGGAGAAGTGTGCATGACACAAACTAGATGAAGAGATGGTTGAGCGTAATTTTAAGAAGAGAGAAACAACCCGACATTCTATCATGCTTAAGCGTGCAACGCTTGGTTGGGAAGAAAGAGGGATCAAGCCTCCATGGATGGGATAAAATGTATTTAAAGAAATGCTTGCTTATTGGAAAACATATGAGTTTAAGAAAAAAATATGAAAAAGCAAAGCAACGTAGAGCATCAGAAAATGGAGCCGCTAATCATAGGGCTGGAAGCATTAGTATTGCCGATCATGCTGAACGGATGGTAATTATATTTTCATCTCACTACTTTTTTAAAATTATATTCTTAATTGATATATTTTTAATTGAAGTTCTATGTGTAACGCCCCAAATAATTATAATATTTATTTAATTAAATTATTATGATTATTCAGTGTTTTGGTGCTTTGTGATGTTTTTGTGACGTTGATGAATTTTTATGGTGTTGTGGGGTTAAGAGAACATTGAGACCTCTTAGAAGTAGTAATTAATCAGATTATATTATTAATAATAATATTAGAATAATTTGAGTAATTAGAATATTATTTATATTATTATTATTGTTAATTAAAATAATTAGGAGACCATTAAGGGTAAGACGGTAATGTTGAGGGGGTTAATGGAGGATAATACGGTAAACTGTGATTAAGGCCCAAAACATCGGATTAACAAAAGAAAAATAGGGATTAGGAGAATTAGTTTTGTGCAACCCTAAGGAGTGAAGAGAGAGCTGAGGAAAGGAGGCTAGAATGAAGAATCGACCGTAGAACCCCGGAAAACGAAGAATCTTTGCTGGAAATTCGAGGTATGGGGGTAATCTGGGTTAATGCGTTTGATATGGGTTTAAGGTAGAGGTAATTGTGTGTTTTGCGTTTCTGATGATTTTATGTTGATCTGTGACGAATCTGTGATGAAATTTCGTACTGGTATGTGTACGATTTCTGTGATGAATTCTGTGTGATTTGTTGTATTTGCTGTGAATTTCGTGTGGATATTGGATGTTGATGTGATGACTGTAAAACAAACCAGATCTAAAAATTGAAAGTACAATTAACTAGTCTAAGACTTAATAATTAGAAAGAAATTTATGTAGACAATAACGTAGGATGAAAAACATAGATCTGTGATGAATCGATGTTGATTTGGGTCTGATTTTGGTAGATCAAAGGTGCTGAAATGAGGAAGTCTTCGTTCAGATGCGAGATCTGAGTTTTGGGGTGGATTCTGGTGATACGCATAACAGGGGAAGTGTTACGCGTAATGGGGGACACTGCCAGGGTATTACGCGTAGCGTACGCACCCGTCCTCAAGGGCTGACACGACCCTCTGCTGGTACGCGTAACATACGCGTATGGGATTGTGGGCAATATGCGTAAGAGGAGGCAATATGCGTAATGGAAAGCTGAGAAAAATGGGGATACGCGTAATAGGGGGCAATACGCGTATGGGTTTTGGGGAAGAATGCCTTACGCGTATGGGCTAGCCATTACGCGTAAGGGGAATCTGAATGAAAATTGAGAGGAAAACCCTCTATGTTGATGCGCATATGGTACGCGTAAGGGGTGGCATGAAAATTGAGCCATACGCGTAACAGGGTGGTCCTTACGTGTATGGGCAGTGAGGTGGTCAGATTTTCCTGTTTTTGCAATTTCTGTCCCGATTTTGCATGTGACGTAGTTTCTTTGAGACGTAGGGCTATGATAAGGTAATAAGACATTAGTAATCTAGTATTAGTGATGAACGGGATAAAAACAGGGGATTTTATGTGATGAACCTAATATGACGAATTGTGAAGTCAAATGACGAGTTTTGACGAGTGCGTATTGGTGATATATAATGATGTTTGTTTGATGATTCATGAATGATGATGCAATTATAACGATTTTATGACGATGTTTATTATGACGATTTGCATCATGCATTCATGGCATAGTTGGGACTTCAGTCTATTTGGTGGCTTCAATCCCATTATGTGCATTGGAGTGTATTATGATGTGCTCCGGTTCTTGTGTAAAATTGATCCTATTGGTGGGGATCTTTGGAGGGTGATGGCCCAGTGTCCATCAATTATGACGAGTTGGTACCACATGCATGAGTCTATGATGTTGCATTGCATATTGTGTGGCATTGCATTATATTGATGTGATTTTGATGTATTCTTGAAGTGTGAATGACTTGATGATGTTGTGCTCGTACTTTATGTTTTACTTATATCTTATGTATTGATTTCGTGATTACTCACCCTGCCTGTTTGAACGTTGCCTCCACGTGGGTAACGTGCAGGTGATCAGGCTTAGCTTTCTTGGCGCATGAAGATTTAGTTTTGAAGCATTTTTTAGTTCTCCGTCGATTTAGAGGCTCTTGCTCTGATATGTAACATCGGGCCGGGACGTTTGAGTCGAACGATTACGTTCTTTTGTTTTGTGGACATGGTGTTTTTCATGAGTTTTATTTGAGAAGTTTTGAATTATAAGAGTGTTCTTTAAATTTTGATTTCCGATGCGTGGTGTTTAACTATATTGTGATGGAAAAACTCGTGTTACAGGACAGGTGGTTATTATGATGTTTTGTGATAATATGTGATGCCCTTTTTGAGACTTTACTCTGATTTATTTGTCATTTTATTCGTGATGTTTGTTGGGTAGAAAAAGGGTGTTACATTAGTGGTATCAGAGCAGGTCAGTCCGTCGGGCTAGGTTTTTACGTGATGTCGGTCTCCTGTCAGTCGACGAGTGTGTGTACACTGTCAATGTTTTGTTTCTTCTAACCTTGTTGGTGGTGTGCAGGATGGATGGAAGAAATGATTGTGTTATCGCTGATGCATTGGAATCAGTTGCTAATGTAGTGGCTCAACTCAACCCGAATGGTGGAGTTCCATATGAGTTTCATGCTTTAGGGAAATTTCAGAGGAATAATCCACCGACTTTTGTGGGTACTCATGATCCGGCAAGTGCACATAAGTGGATGAAGGTGATTGAGAAGATATTATGGGGGGTGGGGTGTACTGATGAGCAACAAGTTCAGTTTGGAACGCATATGCTGGAAGAAGAGGCCGATGATTGGTGGGATAACACCCGTCAGAGACTCACAGATGTTGGCACTGTGATAACCTGGGATGTATTCAAGCAGGAGTTTCTGGGAAAGTATTTTCCAGAGGATGCTCGTGGCAAGAGAGAGGTGGAATTCCTTGAGCTGAAGCAAGGAGACATGACTGTGGCAGAGTATGCTGCGAAGTTCGAGACACTAGTGAAGTTCTGTCCTCACTACAACCGTACTGATGTCGAGATGTCCAAGTGTCTCAAGTTCGAGAATAGGCTGAGACCAGAAATCAAGCAGGGTATTGGGTACCAACAGATTCGCAGGTTTGCTGAACTGGTGGATAAGAGTAGGATCTACGATGAGGATAGCCGAGCTCGATCTGCTCACTACAAGCAGTTGAATGAGAAGAAAGGGCAGTATAGGGGTAAGCCTTATACGACTTCAGCTGACAAAGGGAAACAAAAGGCTTCAAATGGGAAAAACATAAGTGGGGGAGCAGCTCCCGCTTCTGGGAAGTGTTACAAGTGCGACGAGTAAGGCCACCGTGCTGATGGTTGCACCAATAATGTGTTGAGGTGCTACAGATGTGGTAAGAAGGGTCATAGAGCTACTGATTACAAAGATGATGGTCCAACCTATTTTAATTGTGGGGAGAAGGGTCACATCAGTACCCAGTTTCAGAAACTGAAGAAGACCGTTACTGCTGCTCAGACCAGTGGCAGAGTGTTTGCTTTGAGTGGTGCAGAAGCACCAGAGAATGACAACTTGATTCGAGGTACTTGTTTTATTAATAATATTGAGTTGTTTGCTATTATTGATACCGGTGCTACTCATTCTTTTATCTCGCTTGAATGTGCTAATAGATTGGGTTTGAAGTTATCCGATATGAATGGTAATATGGTAATAGAAACTCCAGCTAATGGTTCTATTACTACTACCTTCGTGTGTTTGAGATGTCCTGTGATGATTTTTGAGAAGGGTTTTGTGATGGATTTGTTGTGATTACCCTTGCACCAAATCGATGTAATCTTTGGAATGAACTGGTTGGAGTTCAACCGTGTTCATATCAATTGTTATAACAAGACTGTAGAGTTTCCTGAGTTTGGTGATGGTGGGGAGTCGTCGTTCTTGTCTGCTAAGCAAGTAGGCGAACTTCTGGAAGATGAAGCCTTGGTGTTTGCAATGTTTGCATCGTTGCAAATTGATTGTGAATCTGCGAGTGTCGAATTACCCATTGTCTGTGAATTCCCAAATGTGTTTCCAGACGACATAAGTGATTGGCCTCCAGAACGTGAAGTAGAGTTTGCAGTGGACTTAGTATCAGGCACGAGTCCAGTGCCAATGGCTCCTTACCGGATGCCCACTTCTGAGTTAAGTGAATTAAAGAAACAGTTGGAAGAGTTACTTGAGAAGAGGTTTGTTCAACCAAGTGTTTCCCCATGGGGTGCTCCTGTGCTGTTAGTGAAGAAGAAAGATGGGAGTATGAGGTTATGTGTTGATTATCGGCAGTTGAATAAAGTGACTGTCAATAATAAATATCCACTTCCGAGAATCGACAATTTGATGGATCAGTTAGTAGGTGCTTGTGTGTTCAGCAAGATTGATTTGAGGTCGGGTTATAATCAGATTCATGTTAAACCTGGCGACATCTCGAACACAGCTTTTAGGACGAGGTATGGTCACTATGAATACACTGTGATGCCGTTTGGAGTGTCCAACGCACCTGGTGTGTTCATGGAGTATATGAATCAGATCTTTCATGAGTGTTTGGATCAATTTGTTATGGTTTTCATTGATGATATTCTGATATATTCTAAATCCGAAGAAGAGCATGATGAGCATTTGAGAACTGTGTTGCAAGTATTGAAGGAGAAGAAGTTGTATGCAAAGCTATTGAAGTGTGAGTTTTGGTTGAAGGAAGTGAGTTTCCTTGGCCATGTGATTTCAAGTGGTGGAATTTCTGTCAATCCTTCTAAGATCGATGTTGTGTTACAGTGGGAGACTCCGAAGTCTGCTACCGAGATACGAAGTTTTCTGGGATTGGCGGGTTACTACCGCAAGTTTATTGAAGGCTTTTCTAAGGTGGCATTACCTTTGACTCAGTTGACTCGAAAGGTCAAGCTTTTGTGTGGGATATAGCTTGTGAAGAGAGTTTTGTGGAACTGAAGAAGAGGTTGACTACTGCTCCAGTATTGATTTTGCCTAATCCGAACGAATCGGTTGTGGTGTACTGTGATGCATCGAAGATGAGTCTTGGAGGAGTATTGATGCAGAATGGGCAAGTTGTTGCTTATGCTTCTAAGCAACTGAGGGTTCATGAAGTGAATTACCCAACCCATGACTTAGAATTGGCAGCTGTGGTATTTGTGTTGAAAATTTGGCGACATTATCTGTTTGGCTCTAAATTCGAAGTGTTATGCGATCATAAGAGCTTGAAGTACCTGTTTGATCAGAAAGAGTTGAATATGAGGCAGAGAAGGTGGTTGGAATTGTTGAAGGATTATGACTTTGATTTGAATTACCATCCTGGTAAAGCAAATGTAGTGGCCAACGCATTGAGCAGAAAGTCATTGCATATGTCGATGCTTATGGTGAAAGAGTTGGAGTTACTTGAACAATTCCAAGATTTGAGTTTAGTATGTGAAGCGACTCCCGACAGTGTGAAGTTGGGAATATTGAAGTTGACTAGTGGTATTCTGGAAGAGATCAGAGTGGGACAACAATCCGACTTGAAGTTAGTTGACCAGTTGACATTGATCAATCAATGTAACGGAGGTGAATTCCAGATTGGCGAGAATGGTGTAATGATGTTCAGAGACAGGGTGTGTGTTCCAGATGTTCCAGAAATTAAGAAGGGCATTCTTGAAGAAGGACATCGAAGTAGGTTGAGTATTCACCCCGGTGCTACGAAGATGTACCCGGATTTGAAAAAGTTGTTTTGGTGGCCAGGGATGAAGAAGGACATTGTGGAGTTTGTTTATGCGTGTTTGACTTGTCAGAAGTCAAAGATTGAGCATCAGAAACCTTTAGGTATGATGCAACTGTTGAATATTCCAGAGTGGAAATGGGATAGTATTTCCATGGATTTTGTGTCGGGATTACCGAGGACTGATAAGGGAAATGATTCGATTTGGGTGATTGTGGATAGATTGAATAAATCGGCTCATTTCTTACCGATGAAGATTAATCATTCTATGCAGAAGTTAGCTGAGATGTATATTGAGGAGATTGTGAAGTTGTATGGGATACCTTCGAGTATTGTGTCGGATAGAGACCCGAGATTTACATTGAGGTTCTGGAAGAGTTTGCAGGATGCTTTGGGCACTAAGTTAAGGATGAGTTCCGCATATCATTCACAGACGGATGGTCAGACGGAAAGGACTATCCAATCTTTGGAGGATTTGCTGAGGGCTTGTGTGTTGGATCATGGAGGATCTTGGGATAGCCATTTACCATTGATTGAGTTTACATACAATAATAGTTTTCATGCTAGTATTGGAATGGCACTGTATGAAGCTTTGTATGGAAGAAGGTGTAGAACTCCCTTGTGTTGGTATGAATCGGGCAAGAGTGTTGTACTCGGACCTGAAATTGTGCAAGAGACGACTGAGAAGATTAAGATGATCTAAGAAAGGATGAAAGCTTCGCATAGTCGTCAGAAGAGTTACCATGATAAGAGGAGGAATGCAATTGAATTCCAAGAGGGAGATCACGTGTTTTTGAGGGTGACCCCTATGACTGGTGTGGGTCGAGCTTTGGAGTCTAGGAAGCTCACTCCACGTTTTGTTGGTCCTTACCAAATCTTGCAGAGGATAGGAGAGGTAGCCTATCAGATTGCTTTACCGCCGTCACTTGCGAATTTGCACGACGTGTTCCATGTGTCTTAGTTGAGGAAGTACATTCCAGATCCGTCGCATGTGATTCAGATGGATGATGTACAAGTGAGGGATAATCTGACCGTGGAAGCACTACCTATGCGGATTGATGGTCGTGAGATAAAGCAACTGTGGGGTAAAGACATAGCTTTTGTGAAGGTGTTGTGGGGTGGACCAGCTGGCGAAAGTTGGACTTGGGAGCGTGAAGATCAGATGAAGGAGTCGTATCCGACTTTGTTCCCTTCAGATAATTTTCGAGGGCGAAAATTCTTTAAGTGGGGGAGAGTTGTAATGCCCCAAATAATTATAATATTTATTTAATTAAATTATTATGATTATTCGGTGTTTTGGTGCTTTGTGATGATTTTGTGACGTTGATGAATTTTGGTGGTGCTGTGGGGTAGCCTTGGGTTAAGAGAACATTGAGACCTCTTAGAAGTAGTAATTAATCAGATTATTTTATTAATAATAATATTAGAATAATTTGAGTAATTAGAATATTATTTAGATTATTATTATTTTTGTTAATTAAAATAATTAGGAGACCATTAAGGGTAAGACGGTAATGTTGAGAGGATTAATGGAGGATAATACGATAAACTGTGATTAAGGTCCAAACATAGGATTAACAAAAGAAAAATAGGGATTAGGAGAATTAGTTTTATGCAACCCTAAGGAGTGAAGAGAGAGTTGAGGAAAGGAGGCTAGAACGAAGAATCGACCGTAGAACCCCGGAAAACGAAGAATCTCTACTGGAAATTCGAGGTATGGGGGGTAATCTGGGTTAATGCGTTTGATATGGGTTTAAGGTAGAGGTAATTGTGTGTTTTACGTTTCTGATGATTTTATGCTGATCTGTGATGAATCTGTGACGAAATTTCGTACTGGTATGTGTACGATTTCTGTGATGAATTCTGTGTGATTTGTTGTATTTGCTGTGAATTTCGTGTGGATATTGGATGCTGTTGTGATGACTGTAAAATAAACCAGATCTGAAAATCGAAAGTAGAATTAACTAGTCTAAGACTTAAGGATTAGGAAGAAATTGATGTAGACAATGAAGTAGGATGAAAAACATAGATCTGTGATGAATCGATGTTGATTTGGGTCTGATTTTGGTAGATCAAAGGTGCTGGAATGAGGAAGTCTTTGTTCAGATGCGAGATCTGAGTTTTTGGGTGGATTCTGGTGATACGCGTAACACTAATAGGGGAAGTGTTACGCGTAATGGGGGACACTCACAGGGTATTACGCGTAGCGTACACACCCGTCCCCAAGGGCTGACACGACCCTCTGCTGGTACGCGTAGCATACGCGTATGGGATTGTGGGCAATAGGCGTAAGAGGAAGCAATACGCGTAATGGGAAGCTGAGAAAAAGGGGGGATACGCGTAATAGGGGGCAATACGCGTATGGGTTTTGGGGAAGAACGCCTTACGCGTATGGGCTAGCCATTACGCGTAAGTGGGAATCTGAAGGAAAATTGAGAGGAAAACCTTCTCTGTTATTACGCGTATGGTACGCGTAAGGGGTGGCGTGAAAATTGAGCCATACGCGTAACAGGGTGGTCCTTACGCGTATGGGCAGTGAGGTGGTCAGATTTTTCCCATTTTTGTGATTTCTGTTCCGATTTCACTTGTGAAGTGGTTTCTTTGAGACGTAGGGCTATGATGATGTAATAAGACATTAGTAATCTAGTAATAATGATGAACGAGATAAAAATCGAGGATTTTATGTGATGAACCTAATATGACGAATTGTGAAGTCTAATGACGAGTTTTGACGAGTGCGTATTGGTGATATATAATGATGTTTATTTGATGATTCATGAATGATGATATAATTATAACGATTTTATGACGATTTGCATCATGCATTCATGGCATAGTTGGGACTTCAGTCCATTTGGTGGCTTCAATCCCATTGTGTGGATGGAAGTGTTTTATGACGTGCTTTGGTTCTTGTGTAGAATCGTTCCTATTGGTGGGGGTCTTTGAAGGGTGATGGCCCAGTGTCCATCAATTATGACGAGTTGGTACCACATGCATGAGTCTATGATGTTGCATTGCATATTGTGTGGTGTTGTATTATATTGATGTGATTTTGATGTATTCTTGACGTGTGAATGACTTGATGATGTTGTGCTCGTACTTTATCTTTTACTTATATCTTATGTATTGATATCGTGATTACTCACCCTGCCTATTTGAATGTTGCCTCCACGTGGGTAACGTGCAGGTGATCAGGCTTAGCTTTCTTGGCGCATGAAGATTTAGTTTTAAAGCATTTTTGAGTTCTCCGTCGATTTAGAGGGGCTTGCTCTGATATGTAACATCGAGTCTAGACGTTTGAGTCGAACGATTACGTTCTTTTGTTTTGTGGACATGATGTTTTTCATGAGTTTTATTTGAGAAGTTTTGAATTATAAGAGTGTTCTTTAAATTTTGATTTCTGTTGCGTGGTGTTTAACTATATAGTGATGGAAAAACCCGTGTTACGGGACAGGTGGTTATTATGATGTTTTGTGACAATATGTGATGCCTTTTTTGGGACTGTACTCTGATTTATTTGTCGTTTTATTCGTGATGTTTGTTGGGTAGAAAAAGGGTGTTACACTATGTGTATTAGTTAGGACTGTTCAAAAAAACCGTGAACCGAACTGAACTGCCGAACCGAACCGAACTGAAGTTAAAATAACCAAACCGTTATGTTTGGTTAGTGAACTGAACCGATATTTTACTAACGGTTCTAAAACCAAACTGAATTGCAAATAACCAAACATAAACCAAAACTAAACCATTATTTATGCTCTTGTAGATAGATTTCCTTCTGTGAATAGCTAAATTTTATGTAACAAGACTTATTCAGAACTAGTTTAATAAGGATAAGGATGATGTATATGGATTGCAAAACCTGCATCAAGAATGTTTTTTAAACAATTATATGCTCTTAAGAATTATTTGGATAGCATATGCACTGTTTAATCAACTTTAGCATATATTTTCAATGTTTATTCCAGTAATAACTAGAATATAAATTCTCCACTTCTCTATTTAATAAATTTTATTGAAGAAAAGAGAGTATCTAATATCAATGAGCTGAGACTAAATATATCCAAAACACTATAATTGTTCAATAAAATTATCGAATCGAACTGTCGAACTAAATCAAAATGAAGTAAAAATAACCAAACTATTATATTTGGGTAGTGAACTGAACCATGTTGCCTAAATAGTTCTAGAGACGAACCAAATGACAAATGAATCAAACCAAACCAAAACTACAAATGAAAAATATAAAAAATAAGTTTTAAAGTTTTATTAAAAAAATTGAAAAAGTATAATTGTTTGTTTGGTGAACAAATTGTTAAGTTTAGAAAAAAATGTCTTCTGGTTTGATATGGTTCGAAATTCTGAACCGGTATACCAAACCAATAACTTTGGTTCAGTTTGGTTCTGGATAAACTGAAACAGTTTGGTTCAGTTCGGATAACTATTTAATATGGTTCAGTTTGGTTCGGTTCGATTTTTTAACAAAACCGTACCATGAACAGCTCTAGTATTAGTTAGACTAATACTAAAGGAAGAACCCCATTAATGCAAGAGCTTCATGAGAGGACTTATCGGGGAAGAGATGAAGAGTATAACGACGAACGTGCGACAAATACTCAAGTAAGATGATAATAGTATTTAAATGTTATATTTAATTTTTTTTAATTTAAATTAATTGCCTAAACTCTATTATTTAATTTAATTTTTTTACGTATGTGTACGCGGAGTACCTAAGACTGAAGGCAAAAATTTTATACCACAAAAAAAACAGGATTTTGCGACACAAAAATTGCGACAGTTCAATGAGAACCGTGCAACCGACGGTTATAGAAAATCGCCTTTTAATTTTTCAACGAAACATGGGTTTTTACGACGATTTTGAGTTTAATCGCCCTTAAAAAGGGGTTGTGGCGGTTCATTAAACTGCCTTCCCCAAAAATTAAGTAATTGGCGTTATAACTTATAAGGCACTGGAAAAAGATGGTAAAAGAGAGAAGCACATTAAGGGTTGCGACAGTTGAACCGCCTTCTCCCAAAATTAATAACACGAAAAAGAGAGGTTAGGGATGCGACGCTTGAACCGTCTTCTTCCAAAATCAAAAACACGGTGGAAAAAGAGGAAAACCTAACAAAAGAACCGAAGGCATCTCAAAACTACGATTGGTATCTCCAAATTACAAAGTTCAAAACAAACACACAGCCATTAAAACCACCACACCAACGCAAAAATTGGACCTTGGTATCACTTTTCGCTCTCACTGCCGCCTTGGTATATCTTTCCGCTCACGTCGCCTTGGTGTATCTCTTTCAGCTCAAACCGCTGCAAAAAGCACCACACCACCAATACCAAATCAATCTTAATAGGTTAGTCTTCTCAAACCCTAAGTTCTTTCTTTTTCTTCTAATTTTATTCATTTTTGCAAAAATCATCATTCTCGTTTGTGATAGGTTTCATTCAAAAACCCTAAATCAATATCTATTTCTTTCTCTTCTTATTCATACCCTGCTTTTGTCTGTTGTTTTTATGTTAATATTATGTGTTATTGTTCAATGAATCTTTGTGGTGTTTATAACTTAAATCTTTGGGATGGAGTAATTACTAGTCGCTAACAAAATTAATTGAAAAAATAATAGCTAACAAAAAATGAAAATCAAACAAAACTGGTGTGAATTTGTCATTGTTTTTAATGTATTGCATGTTGATTTCAGAAGTTAGCTGTGATAAATTTTGGTCATGTGTTATATTTGATAATGGATAAGGTGTTTTGGTTTCTGTAGAAAGCTTTGGTGGAAATTGGTTGTGAATTCCTAGTCAAGGTGAAGGGTATTGTGTTTCACAAATTGTTGCAAGATTTTTGGCTCATTTTAATGATGGACTCCTAACCATATACTTTGACATCAAGATAGTGCTAGTTGCAATGGATGGTATAACTGGATAGGTTAGAACTTAACAAACTTCTACCAACTTGATTATGGTTGGGTTATTTTTCTACTATTGATGGATATATTTTTTTATTTCTCAGGTTTTTGGGGCTCTTAGTCAATTTGAGGGTGGTAGTGAAGTGTGGAAGCACATTCTATTTCAGTCATTCCAGCTCTTCACATATTCAAATGATGAATCCCTGGTTGTAAGAATAGATTTTACACTCAAAGTAGCATCTCAATGTTAACACATCTTCGAAGCAGTAAGCTGGAAGAATATTCAAAATTGTTTTGTGCCTTTTTAATTACTTGGAGCTTAATTTAGTTGAATTGTCAATGTAATAGAGTTTTATACAATTTTTTGATAATGTTTTTCCATGTCATTTTATAAGTTTGTTAATTGACATCTCATGTTTTAAATATATTCAAACAAGATCATTGAATGTGATGTCAACACAAGATTGGATAATAGTGCTAAAAAGTTTACATTCACAATTAATCAAAAGCAAAGTATTATACTCATGTAGTTTTTCCAATTCCAAGATTATTTATGAAGTGTTTGTATTTGTGAAATTATTTTTCCCAAATGTATGCAAGTTTGGTCTTAATGTGTCTTATGTCATTGGCTTTTTGATGAGCCGGTTAGGTGTGTGACATTGTGAGAGGGTACTTTTTCATCTTATTGTTGGTAAGTAGTAAAACATATTATTGTGAAAAACGATGCCTTTGCACAAAGTATAAACGGTTTCTTTAGATGCAAGAAACTCACAAGGGTTAGGGTTAACAAAGAAACAAAGAAAGAAAGAAGAAGGATTAGGGCAAAATTGCTATATTATTCACCTTCTCAATGTTACAAAAGATTACAAATGAATATCACAATTTGCCACACTCAACAAACTGAGTGTACTAGCCTATTTATAGACTAACTAGATAACTTATAACCCAAGATACCTAAACAATTGGATCCTTAACACAATGCCCAATTCGACAAACATTTCGACAATACATATTAGAACAGACTTCGACTACAATAAGTACCCTTTGACTACAGCATGTGACCCAACTTCGACTTCATGCTTGTCTCCTGTCGAAACACATGAAATCTTTCCCTCGACACAGCATTGAGTTCGACCCAATAGTCTCACAAATCTCCACCTTGGATCTAACTCAACAACCAGGGAATCAACTAGCTTTCATCATGCAGCTTCATCAACTGCATAGAGTGGAAAAACTTGCAACTCGGCAACGTCTTGGTGATCATATCAACAACATTATCTTCAGTCGAAACCTTCAGCACCTGGACTTCACCATGCTCGATTATCTCTCTGATGAAGTGCAACCTCACATCGATGTGCTTGGTTCGCTCATGATAGGCTGAACTCTTCGACAGGTGTATTGCACTTTGACTATCACATTTAACAGTGATACTTCGACCTTTAAGTTTAAGCTCTTTTGCAAAACCTTCAAGCCACAATGCTTCTTTCACAGCTTCAGTGAGGGTAATATACTCTGCTTCAGTAGTTGATAAGGCAACAACCTTCTGAAGCATTGCTTTCCAACTGATTGCTGTGCCAAACATTATGAACATATATCCAGAAATAGACTTTCTGGAATCCATACAACCTGCATAATCAGAGTCGACAAATCCTTCGATTTCGACTATGTTATCACCACCACAGGCTCCACCATAAATCAAGACTCTTTTCAGAGACCCATTTATGTACCTGAGAATCCACTTTACAACTTGCCAGTGTGCCTTTCCAGGATTGGCCATATACCTGCTCACAAGGCTCACCCCATATGCTATGTCTGGCCACATACAGACCATAGCATACATCAAAGAACCCACTATTCTAGCATATGGAATGCTACTCATATAGATTCTTTCAGCTTCAGTACTCGGGCTTTGAGTAGTACTAAGCTTAAACTGAGTATTTTTAGGTGTCACAATAGGCTTTGAATTCGACATACTAAACTTGTCGAGAAGCTTGCGTAGGTATGTCTCTTGAGAAAAGCACAACTTCGGCTGATTTCTATCTCTCCGGATGTTAATCCCAAGAGTCCTAGTGGCAGCTCCCAGATCCTTCATTTCGAACTCCTTACTGAGTTCAGCCTTCACCTTCATTTCATCCTCAACATTGTTGCTAGCTATAAGGATATCATCCACATAAAGCAACAAAATAACAAGTGAGTTTCCAGGTCGAAATCTGAAGTACACACAGTGATCGAACTGACTCTTAGTGAAACCAATGTGTGCCATGAACTTGTCGAATCTCCTGTTCCACTGTCGAGGAGATTGTTTCAGGCCATACAACGATCTATTTAGCTTGCACACATGATCTTCTTTACCCTTTTCTGCATACTCTTCAGGTTGACGCATCAGGATCGTTTCATCTAGATCACCATACAAAAATGTTGTCTTCACATCCATTTGCTCAAGTTCCAAGTCGAACTTTGCCACCATGGCCAACAACACTCAAATAGATCTATGCTTTACAACAGGCGAGAACACATCATTAAAGTCGACTCCTTCTTTCTGAGTGAACCCCCTAGCAACTAACCTTGCCTTAAAGCGCTTCGACATCACTCATTCGATTCCTTCCTTGACCTTGAAAATCCACTTACAACTGACTAACCTTGCTCCTGCAGGTTTCTCAAACAGCTCCCAAGTGTTATTATCATGAAGAGATTTCATCTCATCATCCATGGCTTTTCGCCATTCAGTCTTGTTTCGACTCCTTATAGCTTCCTTGTAATCTCTAGGTTCTTTCTCAAGTACCTCACTTACAGAGATTAAGGCAAAAGCTATAAGATCTACATAACCAAGTCTCTGAGGTGGCTTGATGAATCTTCTCGACCTATCTCTTGCCAGTAGGTAGTCATCGACAGTTTCCTCAGCCTCTTCAGCATCTTGCTCTTCTTCTTCGACTTCATCTGGGTTATGCACTTCAGCATTACTATGCTCCACCTCAACAGGCATCTCTACCTGTTTCAGCTCCTCTTCATAGATTTCTGCACTTCGACCAACATCACCAGTTTTCTTGAATGCCATCTCGACCTCATTGAAAACTACATCGCGACTTGTGATACATCTTCTGTGACCTGGTTCTAGGCACCACATCCTATAACCCTTGACTCCTTCAGGATATCCAAGGAACATGCATCTCAGAGCTCTAGGTTCGACCTTGTCTTGCCTAATGTGAGCATAGGCTAAACAACCAAATACTCTCAGTTTGTCAAGATCTGGTGGATGACCCGACCAAACTTCTTCAGGTGTCTTCATTCCCAGGGAAGTCGAGGGACATCTATTTATCATATAAGCTGCTGTCAAAACAGCCTCCACCCAAAACACCTTCTTCAATCCAGCACTAACCAGCATGCATCTAACCCTTTCAAGGATTGTTCGATTGAATCTCTCAGCTAAGCCATTTTGTTGAGGAGTACCTGCTACAGTCTTATGCCTTGCAATCCCAGGCTTAACACAGTAACTGTCAAACGCTTCGTTGCAGAACTCAAGGCCATTGTCGGTTCTCAACCTCTTAACTTTTCTTCCAGTTTGAGTTTCAACAAGAACCTTCCAACTTTTGAAATTCTCAAAAGTTTCATCCTTCGTCTTCTAAATGAATACCCATAACTTCCTGGAATAGTCATCAACGATGGATAGAAAATACCTTGCACCTGAGTGTGAAGGATTCCTTGCAGGCCCCCAAAGATCAGCATGAATGTAATCCAGGGATCCATGTGTCCTTTGCTTTCCTTTGTTAAACTTCGCCCTACAGGATTTTCCAAGTATACAAGATTCACAAAACTCCAACTTTTCGACTTTGTCACCACCTAGCAGGTTCTGCTTCCCCAATTCGACCAAACCTCTTTCGTTGACATGGCCCAATCTAATGTGCCATACTTCTGTCTTCGGCACAGGTTTCGTGGATGCAATATTTGTCGAACCACTTACAACCTCAGCCTTAAGGGTATACAAGCCTTATTTCTTCACGCCTCTCAAGACTTCCTTCGACCCCTTCATGACTTTCAGGATACTTTTCTCTCCTTGGAAAACATATCCCTTCCTATCGAATTCACCAAGAGAAATTAAATTCCTCTTAAGGTCAGGTACATACCTAATCCCAGTCAATAACCTTATTGACTCATCATGGAGCTTGAATCTAACATATCCAATACCTGCAATCTTGCAAGCTTTATTGTTCCCCAGCAACACTGATCCACCATCTTGATCACATAATTCTTCAAACACATTCTTGTTTGGAGTCATATGCCAAGTACATCCAGAATCCATAATCCACTCTTCGCAAGAGTTGCTGCTCGAAACTACAAGGACATCAGATGATTCATAACCATCTTGCACAATAGTTGCATTGACATTGTCCTTACCTCCATGATTATTCAGGCGCTTAGGGCACACCTTTCTTGTGTGACCCTCCTTCTTATAATGATAGCACTTGATACCAGAAATATCACCACTACAAGGCTTCTGCTGAGCCTTACCTTTCTTCTTGTCAAACCTACCATCTTTCTTTGACGATCCCCCCCTTCACGGACAACACTTCGCCAACTGATGATGATGGTTTCTGCTCTTTTCTTTCATTCAAATCCTTCGAATACAAGGTTGCTTAAACTTTTTCAAAGGTCAGGGACTCTCTTCCATACAAGAGGGTTTCTTTGAAGTGAGCATGCGTTCTGGGCAAAGCACACAACAACAACAGTGTTTGATCTTCGTCATCGATCTTCACATCAATATTTTCAAGATCTAGAATCAGCTTGTTGAACGTATCCAGCTGCTTCGTCAATGTTTTATCTTCATTCATCTTGAATGAATAGAACGCCTGCTTCAAGTACAAACGATTTACCAAAGATTTGGTCATGTACAAGCTTTCAAGCTTCACCCATAACCCCGATGTCGTCGTCTCCTTTGATACCTGTCGCAGAACCTTATCACCAAAGCTCAACAATATTGCGCTGTGTGTTTTCTCTATCATGGTAGTCTTTTCTTTTTCGTTAACGCGGCGTCCAGGGCTGCCATTTCCTTCAACGCTTCCAAACAACCCTGCTGAACCAGTAGGGCTTTCATCTTCAAGCGCCACAGACCAAAATCGTTCACTCCGGTGAACTTTTCAATCTCATACTTTGTTGAAGACATCTTCTCCATGCTCACCGCGCCAATTTGTTGTGAAAAACCATGCCTTTGCACAAAGTATAAACGGTTTCTTTAGATGTAAGAAACTCACAAGGGTTAGGGTTAACAAAGAAACAAAGAAAGAAGAAGGATTAGTGCAAAATTGCTATACTATTCACCTTTTCAATGTTACAAAAGATTACAAATGAATATCACAATTTGCCACACTCAACAAACTAAGTGTACTAGCCTATTTATAGACTAACTAGATAACTTGCAGCTCTAGCTACCTAAACAATTGGATCCTTAACACGAGGCCCAATTCGACAAACATTTCGACAATACATATTAGAACAGACTTCGACTACAATATGTACCCTTTGACTACAGCATGTGACCCAGCTTCGACTTCATGCTTGTCTCCTGTCGAAACACATGAAAGCTTTCCCTCGACACAGCATGAGTTCGACACAATAGTCTCACACATATTTCATCAATGGAGTTTTCGATGGAGTTTTTTATGTTTCAAACTTTGAAATGGAGAATGCATCTAGTGACACCATTTTCTACTGTTTTAAATTTGTTTTAGCACTGCTATGGGGTGAATTGGAACCGCTGCCTAAAATTAGAAATGAGACTAAACCAATCACAATTCAGTCCAAGTGATGCGATGACGATGGTGGCGTCAAGAGAACATGTTCAAAATTTAGACTATATTTCAAATTTTGACTTAATACTAAATCTCGTAGTAGCGAGTTTGATTCCTATTGAATCAATTATTGTATTGCCGGAACATTTTGGACATCAATAACTCTAGTCACTATTGTCATAGGCTCGGATGTTCTTTCTTTGTCATGGGCAATAACTCAACTTGGGTGGTGTATTTTTATAAAGATCAAGAACATGTAATGTAGTTATGTTTAGTGTATTTATATATAATGAAATTTGATTGTGTCGTTGTTTCTTTGTTCAGGATGGAAGAAGTTTAAAATGTGTTATAATTCAATATGCGAATTTGTTTGGAATTGCAATTGGATACGCTATTGCTGCCTCTATTAGTATAATGTGAGTTGCTAAAACATATGTTACATTAATTATTTGGAATTGCAATTGGATACGCTATTGCTGCCTCTATTCCAGCATATGCATACACTTTAACAGGCCAATTGATTAAGATGTTTGTGACTCTTCCCTTCTAGCATTTTCATTTATACCATTTTCATACATGTTTTGTAAGTTGTACTTTTGAACTTAAATGATTTATCAATGCAATCAGTAGTTGAAAAATGCTAGAAGGGCATATTGATCTTTATAGGAAGGTTTTGTGATAAGATTAGAAATATTTAGAGTGTGACAAATGTGCAGTTATTAGAAAGACTTATTATAACAAAAGGAGGTATTAGAAAGACTTATTATGTTAGTTCTAGGCATGTGCAGGGTTGAATTGAAAATAAAACTGAACCTGGAACTATTTTCTACTTTGACAAAAATCATCATGGACAAGGAGTGAAAAATAGTGAAAAACAATGGCTTCCCTTTGTTCACACAGTGAAAAAACCACACTAATTTCACTTTTCCTTTGTTCACACAGACTTTGGTTAAGCGGCATCAATACGATCGTTGAGCAGCTTCAATGGCTTCCCTTTGAATCCGAGCATCCTATCTCGCTCCTATTGGAAGTTTGGTATAATTCAAATGTGGTTTAACAGCTTCTGGAAGCATTACGTAAAACAGCTTATTTGAAAAGCTGTTTTTTGGAAGTCTGAATTTTATGCAGGAAAGGCATGTTTCGTGGCAGGAATCGATTTCCTGAAGCAAATTTTGGTTTTTTCTGTTTCTTTTTGGGCCAGCTGTTTGGTTCCAAGTTGTATGCATTGTATAAATACTTTGTTGTATTTTTTTGTGAATTAATGCCATAACAGTTTTTACCACAATTATACTCTCTCCCTAATTCTCTCGAATTTTTCATCCTCTCCATCAATTAACCAAATCCTCCATTGTTAACCATATTTTTCACATTGATTCACCAACAAGCAAGAGGCTTGTTCCAACATTTGGCATCAGGAGCTTTGGTTCTGATCCTATTCCGCTGCAATCATGTCCGTTTCAAACGATAAAATACCCACTAATCTTCCAATTCTTGATTCGAAGAACTACGACAAATGGTGCAAGCAAATGAAAGTCTTGTTCGGTTATCAAGATGTGCTTGATGTGATTACCACCGGTGTTATTCCTCTTGTTGAAGAGGCTACTGCAGCCCAGCAAGCTATTCACAAAGAAGAGAAGAAGAAAAACTACAAAGCTCTCTTCTTGATACATTCTTGCGTCGATAGTGACAACTTTGAGAAAGTTGGCGATTGTGACTCGGCAAAGCAAGCATGGGGGATTCTTGAGAAGGCTTATGCAGGGGCAGACAAAGCGAAGGTGGTAAGGTTATAAACTTACAAACGTCAATTCGAGTTAACACAAATGGAGGACAAAGAAACGATCAACGATTACATCACGCGCATTACCCGGTTAGTCAACCAAATCAAGTCATGTGGCAAAACGATCCTTGAGCAGAATGTTGTATCGAAAGTGTTGCGTTCGTTAACATCACGTTTCGATAACATTGTTGTGGCTATTGAGGAGTCAAAGGATCTAACATCTTTGAGCAAAGATGAGTTGCAAAGTTCGTTAGAGGCGCATGAACAAAGGATGGATGAGAGAAGTGCCGACAAAGCCAAAGCGGAGATCGCTTTGCAAGCACGTTTACATGAGAAGAACAAGAGATCGAAAGGGAAGTGGACTTCTAAAATTAAGAAGAATTTTGGTGGAAAAGATCCACAAAATTCAAAGGGTGAAGGAAGCTCCAAAGAGGGTAATCAAAGCGCCCACAAACCGTTTGACAAAAGTTCTGTGAAGTGTTATAATTGTCAAAAGCTTGGACATTTTGCGAAAGAATGCCGCTCAAAACGCAAGAAAAAGGATGCGGATGAGGCTAAGGTTGCTAGGGAAGAGGTAGATGATGAAAATACGCTTCTTGTGGTGATTACGGAGGAGAATAATGGCATGGACAGCAGTATAAAGTTGCTGGACAGCAACTACTGCAGTACCGAAAAAGTGCAGAAAACGCATTCGGAGAAAAACACATTGGTAACGGTCCGAGATGGAGTTCAAGGTGGTGATGAGTGGTACTTGGATTCTGGTTGTTCGACTCATATGACGGGTAGAAAGGATTGGTTCGTGAAGATCAATCAAGCCACGCGAAGTAGAGTGAGATTCGCGGATAACACGACTTTAGCGGCCGATGGTGTCGGTGATGTTTTGATCATGAGAAGGGATGGTGGTCATTCCTTGATAAAAAATGTATTGTATATTCCTGGAATCAAATGTAATCTTTTAAGTATTGGCCAATTGCTTGAAAGGAATTACACGGTTCGCATGGAAAACAAGGTTTTGCGCGTTTTGGACCAAAACGGTGTTTTGATCCTTAAGGTTCCTATGGCTGCCAATAGAACTTTCAAAATTGAGTTGAAAGTTATGGAGCATAGGTGCTTAGCTACTGCTGCAAGTCGTGAAGAATGGTTATGGCACTACCGTCTCAGTCATCTCAACTTTTGAGACCTCGACGCGTTACATAGGCACGGTATGGTGTCCGGGCTGCCACGGATTAATATTCCAGCTGAAATATGTGATGAGTGTGTGCAAGGGAAGCAACACAAGAGTAATTTCAGCAAGGATGCAGGTCATAGGACCAAGCATCACCTTGAGGTGGTGTACTCCGATGTGTGCGGACCGATGCAAGTCAACTCGTATGGAGGTAATCGATATTTTGTCACTTTTATCGATGATTTCAGTAGGAAGCTGTGGGTTTATCTCATTAAGAGGAAGGATGAGTTGTTTGACGTGTTCAAACGATTTAAATCCATGGTTGAACGGCAAAGTGGTCACAAACTCAAAATTCTCAAAACCGACGGTGGAGGCGAATTTACTTCGGGTGAATTTGGGAGTTATTGTGATGATGAGGGTATAGTGCGTGAGGTTGTACCACCTTATACGCCTCAGCAAAATGGTATTGCCGAGAGGAAAAATCGGACAATTATGAACATGGTGCGTAGCATGTTAAAAGGGAAAAATTTACCGAAAGAACTTTGGGGAGAAGTCGTTTCTACAGCCGCTTATTTGTTGAATAGGTGTCCTACAAAGAAGCTGGAAAAGGTAACTCCAGAAGAGGTGTGGTCTGGATTCAAACCGAGTTTGAGTCATTTGCGCGTTTTCGGTTCGGTAGCATTTCGACATATTCCGGGACAGCTTCGAAAGAAGTTGGATGACAAAGGTGAAAAGATGTTGTTTGTTGGATATCATCCTACCGGAGGCTACAAGTTGTTTGATATGAGCAGCAAGAAGATCGTGATTAGTCGGGACGTGATCGTGGATGAAATTCGACAGTTTGACAGCAGGAAAACTGCTACACCAGTTCAGGAAATTGATTCCCATCCTGGGGAAATCGATTTCCAGCACGATTTCTTGCCCCCTGAAACTGCTGGAATTCAAAATGCAGAGCCAGGAATCGATTTACCAAATTCAGGAATTGATTTCCTGGGAGGAAATTTGAATTTCCAGCCAGCTGAAGGATCTGGATAGCAACCGATCGAAACAGAAAATGGCGAAACAAGCAAGCGACCAACAAGGCATAGAGGTATGCCTCAAAGACTCCGAGATTGTGAACTGTTCCGAGATTGTGAGATCAACAATGATGGTGATCTTATTCATTTCGCTTTAATGGCCGAATCCGAATCGGTAAATACGGAGGAGGCATTAAGCGATCTAAAATGGATGTGTGCAATGAAGGAAGAGCTGGAATCGATTGAGAAGAACAATACTTGGGTGTTGGTTGATTTACCGAAAGGTAAAAAGGCGATTGGTGTGAAATGGGTTTACAAAGTAAAAGCAAATCCGAAAGGCGAGATAATCAAGCATAAGGCTCGATTGGTAGCAAAGGGATTTTTGCAAAAGGAAGGCATAGACTTTGATGAGGTATTCGCACCGGTTGCAAGGCATGAAACCATCCGGTTAGTTATTGCGATTGCAAATAACAACAGCTGGCCGTTATATCAAATGGACGTCAAATCGGCGTTTTTGAATGGTCCATTGGATGAGGAAGTGTATGTTGGACAGCCACCTGGTTTTGTGATACAAAATCAAGAGGAAAGGGTCTACAAATTAAGGAAGGCACTCTATGGTTTGAAACAAGCTCCAAGAGCTTGGAACAAACGCATAGATGGTTTTCTTATCAACATTGGTTTCAAGAAGTGCGTATCTGAACACGGTGTGTATGTGAAGTCGGATAAAAGCGAAGGAGTAATCATACTTTGTCTTTATGTGGACGATTTGTTGATTACGGGCAGTTTTGAAAAGTACATTTCAAAGTTCAAAGAAGAGCTTATGAGGGAGTTTGAAATGAGTGATCTTGGCTCTATGAAATACTTCTTAGGCATAGAGTTCCAAAAGACAAAGTTGGGACTGCTCATGCATCAAAGAAGGTATGCAATGGAGATTTTGAGGAGGTGTGATATGGAGCATTGTAAGGCTGCCACAACACCAGCCGAGGCACGTTTACAGCTGTCCAAGAGTGAAGAAGAGCAAGATGTGGATCCTACTCAATACCGGAGATTGATAGGATCATTGCGTTATTTGTACAATACGCGTCCAGATTTAGCATTTAGTGTCGGTATTGCAAGTAGGTTCATGGAGAGGCCAAAGGTATCACACTTGGCTGCAGTTAAGAGAATTCTTAGATATGTGAAAGGTACTCTTGGCTGTGGAATTTTATTTCCTGCATTAGACAAGGGCAGAAGTTGCGAGTTACTCGGATACACCGACTCTAATTGGTGCGGAGATAAGGACGATCGAAAGTCTACGGCTGGTTATGTCTTTATGTTCGGCGGAGCACCAATCTCTTGGTGTTCTAAAAAGGAGCCGGTGGTTGCACTCTCTTCTTGTGAGGCGGAGTATATCGCAGCGTCGTTGTGTGCATGCCAAGCTGTGTGGCTTGTGAACCTGCTGCGTGAGTTGGACAGCAGTACGAGAGGAGCTGTTCTGTTGTTGGTGGACAACGTTTCGGCCATCAACCTTGCTAAGAATCCCATAGCACATGGGAGGAGCAAGCATATTGAGATGAGGTTCCATTATTTGAGGGAACTGGTGAGTTCTGGACAGTTACGTTTGGGGTACTGCAGAAGCGAAGAACAAGTTGCGGACTTGTTGACGAAAGGCGTTACGAATGATGTTTTCAAGAAGCTAGTGATGAAGTTGGGCATGAAGAATGTTGAGCATTTGAATTAAGGTGGTGTATTGGAAGTTTGGTATAATTCAAATGTGGTTTAACAGCTTCTGGAAGCATTACGTAAAACAGCTTATTTGAAAACCTGTTTTTTGGAAGTCTGAATTTTATGCAGGAAAGGCATGTTTCGTGGCAGGAATCGATTTCCTGAAGCAAATTTTGGTTTTTTCTATTTCTTTTTGGGCCAGCTGTTTGGTTCCAAGTTGTATGCATTGTATAAATACTTTGTTGTATTTTTTTGTGAATTAATGCCATAACAGTTTTTACCACAATTATACTCTCTCCCTAATTCTCTCGAATTTTTCATCCTCTTCATCAATTAACCAAATCCTCCATTGTTAACCATATTTTTCACATTGATTCACCAACAAGCAAGAGGCTTGTTCTAACAGCTCCTTCATTTCCGGCTCAGTGCTACTTCTTTTGTTCCGCTTCACAGCTCGCGCAAGTTCTTTTTCTACACGTCCTTCCACCAAGCCGAAACATCCTCCGCCCTCGCACGAACATGTTTGTCGATTGACTCTTCTAAAGATTGTTGTTGAGCAACTTCAATGACTTCCCTTGTCATGTAACTGTTTTGGTTCTTTTCATTTTGTCAACCTCAATATTTTAGTTTATTTTAATTTTTTTGAATTTGAACTGAATTAGCATTAGTCTCACTCTTTGGAATTTAAGAACTCTCTTTCCTAGTATTCCAATTGTTTACTAATTTAACTATTGGTAATTAAAATATGGCATTGACTACCAACAATACTATATACTGTATATAAGAGCATATGGTGCATAGATGCTTAGGCTTGTTCAAGACCACTACAGCAAATCCAACCCAAAATTGATAATATGATAAAGGTGAATAATATGTTGATAGATGTTTTAGCACATCAAAATATTTTGAGTTAATAAATACATCAGGTGAGGTAAATGATATTGAAGCCATCATATTTAATGATTTTTTTAACATTAGTGCATTATGCTATCATGAAATACATTATTTTCTCTCAAGATTTTCACCAAAACATACGTATTATTCCACAAGTATTTTCTCTCAAGATTTTCACCAAAACACAAGTAATATTTAAAAGCATATTTCAAGATATGTACAATTGACAAATCACAAAGTAAGATTCAAACACATTTGTACATAATATATTTATGTAATTGTTTATTAGGATAAAGAAATCTATGCTTGGGGTAACTTTATGAATGAAGATCACTGATACTTAAACAAATATTTTACTATAAGAGTATTATGGAGAAGAATGTACAATTAAGGCAGTGGTCTTTGAGCATGATTTAGAATTGAATATGTAATGTGTAGAAGGTAATATGTCTGATAAATATGTAGCATCAGTTTACAATTTACACCATATTTTTGCAATTGAAATAATAAAGTTGTGGATTTGCGTGACTCCCGTATTTCTCTACGTCATCATCGAAAGATCCTCAAACTAAGAATTTGGACAATCATTGTACAGTACGACCAACATTCAAATGGTTCATAGTGAACCAACCATGAATACAAATTATTCCAATGGCCCAAAATTCACATAAACCATTTTTATATAAATTATATTTAAAAAAAACTTTAAGTCATACTCTGCAATTGTACTTTCTCTTTTACAAGGATGATAAGCTTAGTGGTTACTTTCACTCTGCAATTATAATTGAACTCTGAATCCCAAGTGAATATGTAGGTTCATATTGTCCTGGAAGGTGTTGATAAGTTCAACAACTTGATTGGATCAGTCTGTTATCCTGACGGTGAATCAGAAAAAGACCTGACACGGAAGCTTGTGGAAAATGTATGTTATTTACTTATGTTGTGATATTGCTGTGGCTTAGTTTGTTTAACTCTATTCTTGTTGGAATATTTTCTACAATTATTTTCTACTTCAGCTTGACTACACTGGTTATGTAAGTAAGCAACAAGCTTGTAAGTTGTAGCCACTTGAATATGAGGAGTGTCAATAATTTGGGTCTATGTTGTGATTAAAACATTGATAAGATATCACCAAAACTATCATGAAAATATCGATTAACCCTAGTGTGCTAATTGATTAACCATATTATGAATAACACTCCCAAAGGTTTATTCAAGATAATAATTGATTAGTTACTTGTGTAAAATATTTTCAAGTAATTTTATGCATAAAGGCTTCAAAATCAATTTTATGTGTGAGAGTTTTTTTTAGTATCTTGGGAGATACTCTTATACTTTAACAATACATTTATCACTCGGATACAGAACTAAGTGAACTTTCACACTTTCTCTCTTTCACACCCTTGAAGCTTCAAGATGCCTTGCTAGATTCACCATTGATTTAGTACTTCATTTAAGATTTGACTTCTTCTATTTGGCGCGTCTTGGTATAATTTCTTTGATATATGTCATCATCAGAGGTTGCTTGATCAGAGATCCTCAAGGACTCCACCAAACGCCATTTGACATTAGGTATTGTCAACATTAAAACCACCAAAGATTATCTGCTACTAAGATCATCTAGATATAACTATAATTGCAAGCATATAGCTCTGCAACTTCCCTTTTATCATTTCTAGTAAAACACTTGTGATTTAAATTAGAAGAGATCTGATCGAATCGAAAGAGATCTAATTGTAGAAATTTGCATGAATCAGAAATCGATTCCCACAAACAGCACCATTATTAGTGGTGGAACCAAAATTGTTGATGCATGTTCTTGATGCAATGATATAAGCTACTCAAGTGTGGTTGCACTGGATGGACCTGAAAAGTTAACACACCAACGCTCAGTCAGCCTATGAATAAAGAGATAAAATAAATTATAAATAGATTCATAGATTTTTTGGTTAAATAGTGTTTACCCCCCTGTCATATAGGCGTGTTTTGATTTTCCCCCCTGATTTTTTTTTTTTGTGATTCCCCCCTTGTAAAACCAAGATTCTGTTTGCAGAACCCCCTATCCCTTGTTTGGCTGACTGAACATGGAGAATCTGCACACGTGGCATTTAGGGTCTGCTGACTGGTCTTATTTTTAATTTTTTTTATTTAGTTTATGTTTATTTCTTTTTTAGATTTTATTTAATTTATAATTTTTTATTAATTTTTTTAAATTTACGTTTTTTTTTTTAGATTTTATATAATTTATAATTTTTTTATTTATTTAGAATTTATATAATTTATAATTTTTTTATTTTAAAAATAATTATAATTGGGTTGGGCTAGAGTTATTGTAATTACTATTGGGCCTAGTTTTCTTGGTCCAAATATTTATTTAATTGCCATATCAATGCACAAGTTATAATATAAAGCCTCAATGTATTCCAACATCAACCGATGTGGGACTTGTGAACATCATCCTTAGCAGCAAGACTGTTGTTTCATGCTACTCCCTCTGTCATTAGAACAACACCACCACTCATAACTCAATGCACCACCAACACCAATACATTGAATAGTATTGCAGCTGTATGAACATCAACGGCACTGAAAGGATCATCAAGGAGATAGATATCAGCATCATTGTAGACTGCTCTAGCTAGTTGAATCCTTTGTTTTTGTCCTCCACTCAGGTTTATCCCTCTCTGACCAATTTCTGTAAGATCACCATGGCTAAAACATTGATATCCTTATCTAAAGCACAAGCTTTAATTGCTTTCTCGTATCTTTCCCTCTCCATTGACTTGCCAAAGAGTATATTATCTTAAACTATTCCACTCTGTATCCATGAAGATTGGGAAACATAGGCAAAAGTGCCACCTCAAACCACACTTCAAATTCACTCACCTTTCAATTCACACAAACAGCACAAACTAAAATCATTACAATCAAAACTCCCGACTTGCAAAATCTTCACAGCTACGGAAACCGAATTTCATTCACCACCATCTTCGCCCTTCGAACAACAATAACACGTCTGACCATACTTCCTTAACCGTCTCTGTTCATCGCTCACCACCAAATGCCATGACCACTTTCGTTTTGTACAACCTCCTTCAAAAATCAAATAAGAGAGATAGAAGAATCAGAGACGATTCAAAGAGGGATGAGGATCGGTGCGAGTTATAGATGGTGACAATATTGTTTTTCCGGTGAAGAAACTACAGTTGACGGCGCCGAATCAGAAACGGAGACGGTGAAGACCGTTGGAAAATCGCAAGTGAAGGTGATGAATTTGAACAACCCGGAAGAACATTGAAGTTTGGGTTGTTGTTTCCCATTCCTCTTTTGATTTGGCCATATAGAAGTAAGTCTCGTTCACACCTTTTTTTTATTTTAAAATTGATTACTCATTTATATTAGAAACTTATAGTTAGATATATTAGAAACTTAGCAGGCTTTGCCATGTTCCTCAATGTTGCAAGAATGGTGAAAATAGTTTCAGCATTCAATGGTGCACTATTGATAACAGCACATCCAATAAAAACAACAACAGAAATAACAATAGGAGACAGCCAATAAAGAAATGAACCAGATGGTTGAAAATAGTCCCGTTCACACCTGTCATTGATTTTTCACAAGTGCCAGTGAAGATGGTTGTCAATAGTCCCGTTCACACCAGGTTTTTGTCCCACATCGGATAGTTATGCAATGAATTTAGTGTATATATTACTAACATGTACACTAAATTGTAAATGAAATATTATATGTGTCAAAAAGAGTGCCATTGGGAATTGGATTATGTCTATTGGGCTTGGCCCAATTTAAATAATTTTTAAAATAAAAATTTGAAAAAAATATTATTTGGGAAATTTAAAATAATAATTAAAAAAATATTAATACAAATAATTTAAGAAAATTATAAATTAAATAAAATCTTAAAAAAATTAAATAAACGTAAACTAAAAAAAATTAAATAAAAAAAATTTTGAAAATTAAAAATAAGCCTAATCAGCAGACCCTAAATGCCACGTGTGCAGATTCTCCATATCCAGTCAGCCAAACAAGGAATATGGGGTTCTGCAAACAGAATCTTAGTTTTACAAGAGAAGAATCACAAAAAAAACTTCAGGAGGAAAAACCAAAACACGTCTATATGACAGGGGGTAAACACTATTTAACCCTAAATTTTTTTATACTCACATTTAAATACAATAGGTGACAATTGAGCCTCTATATAGTATAATATAGTGCTTGTAATCATCACATAACATTAATATTTTTACAATTTTATATATATATATATATATATATATATATATATATATATAAAGTTCAAAAAATATGAGAATGACATTTTTATGTAAGAACATGAGAATGAATCTGAATTATTAGATTTTAAAATAAATGGTGGAAATTATATGTGATTTTTGTTTTTCTCTCTCCTCCATTATTAAAATAAATGAAGGAGAGAGAAAAAAAACGGACACATCATTTTCACCGTTCATTTTAAAATCTAATTATTCAGTTTCATTCTAATAATCTTACGTAAAAATAACATTTTCATATGATACGTTTCATATATATATATATAAATATATATTTTCTTGCAAAAGGAAAGTTTTGTTTTCCTTACATTGATTTCCTCTCACTACTTGTCTTAACCAAACAAACTACTAGAAAATCTGCGGCGGCGAGAGATGCAGTAGAAGCGGTATCACAAAACAACCGACCTCCTCTTACGGCCAGCCGGCCACCACCAGCTTAATACTCAGCACGTTCTTAATTTCATATCCGGTACGCTTTCATTCCATCTGATTATGCTCGATCCAATCGAATCATCTCTTTAATCTCTCGCAAATCCTTCATTTCAACCGTATCTGAGTCAAATTCTCTTCCTTAGGTTAATCAATTTATCAGCATAACAATGGTTAAAGCGTACAAACAAGAACACGTTTATAAGCATCCATGGGAACGAGTAACATCAGCATCGTGGCGAAAATTCACCGATCCAGAAAACAAACGCGTTCTGTCGCATATTCTTGATGTCAACACATTGAGCACAAGCCTCGATTCATCCTCCGGGAAGCTTTACGCGACGCGCGCTATAACCGTCCGTTGTCCGTGGCTAGTGCGGAGAATTATCGGTGAAGATATTTGTCATTGTGTTGAATCAACCGTTGTGGATGCGAAATCGCGTTCGATGATGCTTAGTTATAGGAATATTAGTATGGAGAAGTTTATTGAAGTGGAAGAGAATACTCGGTATGATCCGCATCCAGATAATCCGAATGGATGGACGGTTTGTAAGCAGGAAACTCGGATTCGGATTAAGCCGTTGTCGGCTTTGGCGTCTATGGCGGAGAAAGTTGAGCAGCGTTGTGCTGATAGGTTTCTTCAGAATAGTGCTAAGAGTAGGGATGTTATGGAGAGGATTTGCAAATATCTTGAGGCTGAATCAAGTTCTTTTTCTGTGTGATTCTAAAGCATTGATTGTGGTTTGAGTATCTGTTTTAATATATACTTAAGATGGAGGTAGAAGTGATTATTTGTAATGGCTTATTCGGTGTTCTATTGAAAGAAAAAAAACAAGTTGAATATAGATTAAAGATAAGAGCGGATTTCAATTTATAGAGAATGATGTTTTTCATTTTAAAAGTGTAAGAATAAGTGAATTTTGATATAAAACTTGTTATGTTCTTGAGGGATAAAGCTGTGTTTATCTTTTTTTTAATGTTCTTGGCAATGGATGTTGGTTTGTTTTCCATGTTGACACTCACTTTTGTATAGTGGAAATGAAGTTATAGTTTGATAACTGAGTGTGTGTGGTGGTGAAAATTGATTTTGATTATTAGTTGTTTACTGCACTATAAAATCCAAATGCACATCCACTTGACTGTTATCAAAATACTGCTACTACAATATAACCTCTCTTTTCATGTGGATAAACAATTCGATTATGTGTTTATAATGCATAGTTAATAAAAAATTATCTCTACAACTAAAGTAAAAAGGGAATAAACATGAAATTCATACTTTAAACTATTTATAAGAGATATCTTGGAGTTAAAAAAAAATTAGATAATATTTTTAAATCACATAATTGAAGTAATATAAGTTAAAGCTCTTTGTTTTCAAAATATCTGATTTATTTGTAAAAAATTCTCCACTTTTTTTATATAAATTGAGAAAAGTGAATAATATAAAGCTCTGTTTACCAAGTCATTCTTAATGGAGGATACAGCTATTTATCAGCCCCGTTTTTAAACAGCAACAATAACTTCTTTACTCAATAGTGAGGGGACAAGCAATTCCAAAACATTGTTAACAAGAGAAATTCAATGATAGCCATTAAAAACCATAATATACAATCTACTCATGTCTATGGATCCTTCATAAATCAACTGTCAATTTGCACATACCATTTTGACATGTACTATTACAGAGATATAGATAGGGAACAAAATAAAAGCCTTATAATGCTTACACCACCAACTTCCACCAAACTAGCAGAGATTTAAAGACTTAAAAAACACTGGGGCATATATTTTCGCCAATCACATGAAATATGCAGTCTCTCAAACTGCAGAGATAATACTCCAAGTCCCCCATCACATATAAAACTATAATAACAACATCAATGAAATATGCAGGAAACTCGGATCACCCCATGATGACAAAGAGCATAACAGCAGCTCGAGACATGAAACTTTTAAGACACCAAATCTATATCTTGTCAAGCTTCTCAGCTTTGACAACCGGGTTTGCTTTGGCTATCGCATCGCGTCCAGCAGTACGGTAGTCAAATGGACAGTCATGCTTGTCTGAGTAGCGATGTACAGCACAGAAAAGGTTACCACATCGACAATTAAATCCTGTCAAACCAACCCGCTTATTGCAATTGGTGCACCGCTTAGGACCATCCTTGGGCTTCTTCTCCAGACTCTCCTCTGAGCCGGAAGCAACTAACGGTTGTGCAGAGATGGTTTTGGGCTCCACTGAATCAACTGAGATTTCCACATTGGCAGCAATAGCAGGTTCAATTCCACTGCTGCTTGATGAACCATTCATAATGTTCCCAATGGAAGATGCTGCAAGCGTGGCCTGCTCCTGTTTCAGCATCATGTCTTTGTGGCACTTAGAACACATGTTCATGGTAGCTGCACTTCCGAAAAATCCACAGTTGTTGACGCAGAGCATAGGACCTTCAGGGGCTGCTTCGCATCCAGTCTGGTCATGGTCCATCTTTTCCAACTTTTCTGCACCAAAGAATTTAAGTACAAAACCATCTAAACATAAATAGGTCATGAAATTATTAACAGATGTCTATTTGAGCATATAAACGTCCAATTACACATGTTAGACACTTAAATTATATAGCATAATCAGCACCATTTCCAGATAAGTATCTATGAATGGGCCAAATGAAGCTTGGGTCAAAACATGAGCCCCTGAACAGGGAAAGAACAGATAAGTTGTGTTTTGATTCAGCATGCCTATGCAAAAGCTCACATATACAGATAACTCCCAGTTTCTGGAGTCAAAACTAGATTATAGAGAAAGCCCACACACACAGATAACTCCCAATTTAAAGAGTCAAAACTAGATTATAGAGAAAGCACACATACACAGATAACTCCCGGTTTCTAGAGTCAAAACTTGATTCTAGAGAAAGCGCACATACACAGATAACTCCCAATTTCTAGAGTCAACTTGATTCAGAGAAAGCGGACATTACACAGATAACTCCCAGTTTCTAGAGTCAAAACTTGATTCTAGAGAAAGCGCACATACACAGATAACTCCCCGTTTCTGGAGTCAAAACTTGATTCTAAGCGCACATAGTACATACACGAATAACTCCCAGTTTCTAGAGTCAAAACATGGTTCTAGAGAAAGCGCGCACACACAAAACAATAGAGAAATGAAACTCTTTCATGTTGAATTCATAAAAAGAACACATAAAAAAGAACATGCATGATCAATCAACTTCAATACCTCAAATAAACAAGACAGCGAAATTAGTTAGGAGAATAATATCTAGTTAACTTTTTATAAACTAATATAGAACTCCTTTCAGCAAAAATATATCAACCTTATACAATAGTGGATGAATCAAACTCAATAAACAACGCATTAGGAAGCACGGAGACGCAATACACAGAAATCCTATCACTCGCAACACACAACATAAAAGATATCAACAAACACCAGAAAACCAGCCCAAGATGTTATTGATAACGGAAAACAGAGAAGCATCCTCATATTTTTGGTTCATCATTAAATCACAACCCTTATCAGATCATATAAAATAAAAGATTATTCTTACAACCCTCACAACCTTATTACACCAAACAACATCAAAATCAAGATCATTTGAAAAGAAAAAAAAAATATTTCAACAAAAGGAGAAAACATTAGAAAAACATGCCAACAACATTAAAAAAATGTCCGATCAAACCATCGAAACATAAACACAGAAAAACAATAATAAAATAAATATGCTGCAAACATGTTATTGAGTCCCAGCACCGAAAATTCAAAAACTTTATTACAAAATCAATAAGGCAACCCTTACGTAAATCTGCATGTATAACCGAAAATCCCCAATTTTCACCTCATCCTCAAAACTCAAAATCCTCAAAATATTTATTCAAAAAATAAAACTTTCAAATTTTTTTTTTGAAAAAAAAACGGAAATATCAGGAAACGAAAGCTTCATGCCGATCTACATGATCAGAATCGCATATCTCAGATAATAATCCATTATTCACCAAGTTGAAAAAAAGGAACAGAGAAAAAAAATAAAAACCAAAGATTAAATTAAATAATCAAACAACAAAGGAAAATCAACAATTAATACAACAATAATCAAGCTGGTGAAGATTCAAAAAGGAATAAGACGAGGAAACGGAACCCTAACCTTGATAGATTTGGGATCGATGAGGAGAGAGAAAGCGAAACCGGAGAAGGAAAAGAGGAGAGAGAAAGAAAATTGAAATTAGTGTTGTCAGTGTTCTGTTTCTCTTTCTCTCTCTTCTCTCCGTTTGAAAAAAGTTTCTTTCTCTTTGTTTTGCCAACGAACGTTGTTTACTGATTGGGGGCGACGTGGGTAATCGGTATTGGGGTTGAGTTTTCTGTTGGATTTACGATTTTGCCCTTTTTGGAATTCGAATTAGCGGTTGTGTTTGAGTGGAAATGTTTGGGGGAAGTGGGTAGGATGGTCTACCTAAATCATTTATTGAGTGATTGTTACGTTAATTTTAGTTAAGTGGAGGATTTGGTGAAGGAAAGGTTTTTATTTTTCGAAGGGATGAAATGAAACGTTTTTTTTTGTTTTTTATTTCAAAAAGAAAAAGAATTTTTTTTAATAATAGGAATGAAACTCTATGGGGAAGGGTAAGGTTTATTGTAGGGGTGTTCGCGGTGCGGTTTGGTTCGGTTTTGAGCATAAAAATTATTCTAATCGCGAGATAAAAATGTATGCGGTTCGGTTTGGTTCGGTTGATTTTTAAAAATTCATCCAAACCAAACCAATGCGGTTAGAATCGGTTCGGTGGTTGCGGTTTATAGACTTCTTAATTATGGAATTATAAAACTAAGAAACTAATCATATAATTTCCTAAACAAAACAATCATACAAAGCAAATTGTTTAGTACAAATAAGTTGTTTATTAAAAAATGCTAGTTATTTGGCCATATTTTTCTGACAGGGGTAATAGTTACCGCATATAAAACATATCCATAAAAAGTTAATCTTCAAAAAAAATAATAATAAAAAAATAAAACAAACATTACTAGAATTAAATTAATAGAGATACTGCAGTCATTTTAGAAGGGAATTTTATCACTAACAAAGAAAATACAATTTGAAATTGAAATTGAGATTGCAGTCAATAAATTGAAATTGAAATTGAAAGTTTAATTTAAAATTAAAATAGTAGTATTACTGTATTAGAAAAGAAAACAAGTTTAATATGATAATAAAAATTAGATATTAGTATTGAAAGCTAATGACTGAATGGAATTGGAAGTGAGTCACGTGGAATTGGAAATATAATAATAGAAATTAGTAACTTAAGTTTAAAATGCGGTTTGGTTCGGTTTGGTTCGGTTTTGTGAAATGAAAACCGCAAACCGAACCAAACCGCGCGGTTCAGTAAAAAAATCATCCAAAATCATCCAAACCAAATGCGGTTTTTGCGATTTTCAATTTGGATTGATTCGATTTGCGGTTTTGCTTTTGGATTGGTCGGATACGATCACCCCTAGTTTATTGTGTGAAAACATATGTAACTTAAAATAAATAAATAAAAATATTTACACTTAATATTTTAAATTACTTGTGGAGAATAAGGCAAACAACTAAATTAAATTTTTATTTTTTTTTAAATAAATTTTAATTTTAATATACTGAATATATAATTAAGATTATATATAAATAATAAATAAACAACAAGATGCACCACTACTTTTAGATTATATTTAGTAGAAAAAACTTAGGTAGAAACAAACTTAACATTTGATTTTAGAAACAACCAATCATATTTCTTTAATTAATTAAAAAATAAAAATATTATATTTTCTCTTTTACATAATCACAACTACCTCATGAATCCAATTTAAAAATAAATTAAATTTTAAATAAATTTAATATTTTTTCTCTTTTTTATTAGTTGTTTGTAACAATAAAAATTTAAATTCGTTTCTACGCAAGTTTTTTTTATATTTAATTGAATAAAGAATAGTCAAAATTAAATACAGTTGAATACAAGAAGATTATATTTCATAGGTGATGTTATTTTAGTCAATATAATTAACTTTGTGAATAAATATTTCGTTGTACAATTTGTTGTAACACATAGAATTAAACAAACAAATTCATGTTTGCAATTTTAGTCATTGTTTTTTGTTTGTCTTAAGTAGTTGATAAAAAAAACATAATATTGTACTACTCCGTCCCATATTATAAGCAAAAGTTACTTTTTAGATACATTGAATAATTAATGTATTTAGTCTATATATAGACCAGATACATTAATTATTCAATGTATCTAAAAAGTAACTTTTGCTTATAATATGAGACGGAGGGTGTACTTAATTCTCTTTGGATAAGTTAAGAGGCCTACAACTGAGAGACATATTTTCTTCTTCTATGTAATTATTTAAATTGCATCGAGATTCACAATGGTGAGCTATTAGAAAACTTTTTTTTCTTGACTAGTTTCAAATTCGAAAAACACATTTTTATATTTAGTGGAACACTAGCACCAACTTCACTAAAAAGCTTAATTTGTCGGATTATTTCTATAATTAGCATTTTCTTTGTGTTTCACTAAAAGCCTTAAGAACATGGACCAACCAACAAATTTGACATTAAAGTAGTTGGATCCTCATATACCTAACTAGTAAAAAACCCGTGCGGACGCACGGGTTATTGTTGTTTGGTTTAAAATGAAGTAATATAAAAACATTAAAAAGTAAATAATAATACATATTAATGAGGTAGAAATTAAATTAACAATAAAAAGAGGAATTGAGAAAAAAATAAAATAATTAAAAAAGAATAAAAAGTAATATTGTTATGTAAGGAGAAAAATAGAAGTTGTAAAATAAATAAAAATAAATAAAAAACAAATGGGGTCACGTGATGAAATGTTTGGGTATAAGATGGGGACAAAGACACTATTAAGGGTCCAATTTAGTACTTTATTTTTTTGTTAAGGTTTAGTTCAGAGTTGGAAATAAAAGGATCGTCCAAGCCGTCGAAGAAAGCAAGGGTTCACATTTGAAAGCTTAGGAATGGCAAAAACAAATAGGTATTATTATGGTAGTGACCCGTGAGGATTTGAATAAGCATTTGTACTATTCAATTGTACTGAAATGCATATGGAAACTGATGAGCCACGAAAGTCCATGTATTCAACGTAGAAAGTCACCAATATTATAAATCCAATATGTCTAATAACTATAAATATTTATAAATATCATTAATAATTATAAATATTTATAAATATTTGGTTGATTAAAAAAAGGTATTGTGGTGATGGTGTCCCGTGAAAATAATGAATTTCAGTGATAAAAGTTACAAGAGTTGGTAGCTTGGTGTTTTCACTACAATCTAAAAGATTCTCCAGGTCTTCATGACTAACATCTTTATGTATCATTTTGTCCTCTTTGTTTCATCATCTAGTAATTTTGTCAACATCAAACAACACTTAAAAAATAAGTAATTTCATATTACATTTACTGAATGATAAACAAAAAAAAAAAGAGCTCAGCTACTTAATTAACATATATTTAAAGGGTGAAAAAGTCAGCCTAAATTCAATCTCAACACAATATAAAATGGAGTAAAATGCAAAAAAATTATTTAAAGTAGGTTAAAAGCATGAACAATTGTATTTGATAGAAATGGTCACATTATTTTTTCTCGCTTTATTTGATATTTGGAATGATTTGATAGAGTTTGAAAAGCATATAGATTATGTAAGGAAAATCAAAATTGGTTCTATGGAATTTGTTTAAGAATCGAAATGGCTTAGTACAACACAATATTTTCAACACCGTGATTGTATGCATCAAAGCATCAGGCAACCATTAGCAATTAATATACAAAGCAGAAATAACCTATGTTTTATATGTTACTATTTTAAATTGTTAGCAACCAACTTTTCAAATGGTTGTACATTACTTAAATTTGCTAACTAATATGAAAAACAACATTTCATTTGTTATATAATAGTTAATGATCATTTAACATCTAAGGTAACATGAATTAGCTTGTAGAAGGTTTGTTAAATTGATGTTACAGTACATTATTTCCTGCATAGGAATCGTGTAATAGATTATGGTAACATCACTTAATTGAATAGACATTTTCAAAATCTGTTATGTCATGGATATTTTACACATAGTATAAATGAAATTTGCTTAATGCAATAGCTTTTGTGTAGGAAATAGACATATATATCAGAGAGAAAACATGTATGTTATAATCAAAAACCACTAAATTGACAGCGCATGGTATTGGTGTTGAAAAATGTACAACTCTATTAACATGTATATGTATATTAGGACACTCATACTACACATTTGTATATATAACAGTTTCAATATAGACCCAAATTCCAGCTACATAAATGTATAGTTTGACGTTTAGGGGCTTGCCATAATTGAATAAGGTATATGCAATAAATTGAAATGAGTTAAAAACTGCAACCATTCAATGTTTTTTTAACTTTAACAATTAATATACCAAGTAAGTATCAAATTTGAATGAACACATTTTTGAATCACTTGCTATTTTTGCACGCACATGAACACATTTAGTTTCTTAAACTTTTTTTATAAGCATACATATATTATAAGGGAGTACAAAGGGGTACATCAACCCAACTACAACATACATCACATTATACTCCTACTACTTCACAGCAAGTTATTACACAATCTTCCTACAAGAAAGCAGATGGATTTTTATACCATTCGTAACAGCTACACTTACTCCTAGAAGGGGAGCAAGCATCCAACCACCACCAAGAGTTGTGAATTATCCTATGAACAATATCAATTAGATTACTAACAACATCATTGAAAATGATCAGATATCTTGTCCACCAAATAGTCCAGCAGGCGGCTATCAAAATGAAGCAAGCTGACTTATTCGAGCATTTCGAATCCATCTTCGAGAACCAACGCAACATATGGTCACAGCAAATTTCTTCAACAAACCATGCTATCCCAACCCAGTCTGATAGCATTCTCCAAACCACGCGAATGAATGGACAAGAACAAAAAACGTGATTAACATCTTCAACAACATAAAAGCAAAACACGTAAACCTTTTCGTGAGAAATAGAGATTACTCCACTGGCCACCAAATTGATCCTTGTAGGGATCCTGTCCAACAACATTCTCCAACCAAAGATCTTAGCTTTTAACGGAATCTTAGTTTGCCAAAGTTATTTTAGAGCAGTCTTGAAAGTAATCTCCAATTCAGCAAAACCTCTAGTTTGCATAAGAGTATTGTAACATGATTTAACTGTGAATGATTAATAAGTTCCACTTTTCCAGACAAATGTATCAGCAATACCCAAACAAGGCCTAGAATCAAATAGCAGATCCATAAGCTCCCTAAAGTTATCCAATTGTCTCCCATTGAGATTTCTCTCATCAAAATCCAACTTCAACTACCATGCATTTCCAACCCACACACTCATGTCCATAACAACCCCCAATTTACTTTCAGAAACTTCATATATGTCATGAAAAAGGGTATTAAAAGGGATAGGGCCTAGCCAACAAGCATTCCAAAATGACACAAGGGAACCATCACCTACTTTACAAGATAGCTACCTCAAAAATCCTTCTTCCACCTCCATATCTACGAAGTCCATCACATCCCTCCACCAGAGCGATTCAAACCTTACTATCCTTGGAACATTCTTCAATAATATCCTACTTTTTAAGTTTCAATACTCAGTTTTAAGTATCCCCTTCCAGATAGCATTTGGTTCCTGAATGATTCTCCAAAGCCATTTCCTCATCAATGCTCTGTTAAACACTCCAACATCCTTAATCCCAATCCCTCCAAACTCCTTGGGCTTGCCCACCAATTTCCAGCTAATCCATGCCATACTTAACTTATCAGCTGAGCCTGACCACAAGAACCGCCTCTGAATTGACACCAAAATGTTGACAATTTTGATAGGAGCTTTAAAGAAAGAAAGATGGTGAACCGGAAAAATAGTTAGCACAACATTAATGATAGGAACCAATTTTGATTTTCCTCAGTGGCAACAGCCTAAGCATTATTAAGTTACAAAACCAACTAATGTGTTATTAGGTATTCTATTCATAAATGGAAAACAGGAAAAAAACAAGTAGATTCAGATAAAAGTTTGTGACTGCAATGTGGTATAAAAATTTTGATGTTTCTGAAGCCGCAACGCAACCATGACTGACTGCATTCTCTACGATATCAAGGATTACAACAGAACCGCAAACTGCTATTTAATCCTGCTCTTTCTTACCTTCATATAGACATCGATATCTGGATCAGGAATTATGTTTTCCTCTTTCTCCTTTCTACACATCTCTTCTAGAATATCTGCATTTTTTCAAAGGCATTTTATTATTTTTTTTTCCTCAAATCCCAGCTTTGATTTTGACATTGCATTGTGATGAAAAAACAAATATTAACCATATCTCGGTCCAACGCCTTGACCATATCTCGGTCCAGCTTTCAGGGTAATTGTCACCATTGACCTTCTGCAATCGCATGACGAGATCCCGGGCTGACTTAGTGAAATTCTTAAGGCCCTGATAATTGAATCATAAAATAAAAATGATTTAGAACTTTAGTTTACAGCTAATGCGACAAGAAATAATTATTGGCAACATACCACTCCTTGAACATCTAAGATTGTAGTGCTTGAATTTATGTGCCTCTTGGCGGCAATAGTGCAAGCAGGAAACTTTATTGCAAAAGATTTCTCAAACTCTTGCACATGGTACTTTACATATCTATCCATTGTTGTAACTTGTATAAGCTTGTTCGGATCAACTTTTCCAAGCCTTTCAATATACACAGGCCTCCCCTCCCTATCTACACCATGATGGCCATGTGGGTAATATTTCACAACTTCATTTAACTCTTTGAACTCAAAATCCAGATGCAAAAAACAAAATATTAGGCAAACGGCGGCAACCAATCAATCACTTTAGTGTATGTTCAAATCAAGGGCTTTGGAGGATCCGAATGCACCGAGTGTAGCCATTCAAAGCAGCCAAATGGAGGGCAGTACCTCCATTAAGGTAATCAGTTTTACAAATCTGCAGTCCAATTTAACAATCAGTCATTTACAACTTATTTCACCGATAATTTATCTCGTTAAAAAGTATTACAAATGCAGCATAATGAAGTGGAGTGCTCCCAGAACCTGCAAGAAGCGCACACAGATATGGAAACAATCGACAAATAGTAGGAATATAAATACCGACTTTCCAAAGCAAACACTTGACATAACTTTATCACATGGACTATGAGATAATAAATCTACAAAATGTGAAAACATAATCAACTGTCAGCCTATTACAAGTCAGACTGGTATAGTATATCTGCGAAAATCTATCAAAAAAAATATCAACCAAGAATAGAATATAACCTTCAATATTTCAGGATTTCTCCATGGCCCTTTATCAGATCTAAGGCAGCCTCCCTCATCTGCACATGAGCAGGTACCTCCTAGAAATTCTGGCAACTCACTTTATAAATTTCACAATAGGTTAGGCTTATTAAAGAATGCATTTGTCAATAGAAAATAAAAACATTATGAATCCATTATGTACCTGGCATCAATTACTTCAAGTAGTTTGCTTTGATCACCTTACCGTCAACCCAACTCGTGCCACATCACATGAAAAAACAAAGGAAGCCACAGTTAGCATAACGTGCAGGGGCAATAGGTACACAAAGCAAAATCATTTAAAGTTCACAAATGCAGGACAGTAACAGCCAATACAAGGATTTTCAAGTCATCCTCAATCCATTTCAACAGCAAGAATTAAAGGCAAGATTCATAGCATGATGTCATTCATGAGAAAAATGCAAGGATCAGTAACACCAATGATGTGAAAATAAGCTCCACAAAAAATCTACCATTTCGAATGGAATCATCAGCAAGAATGATACAATCTCAACTCATATCATGAAATCTTTTCCAAACCCTAAACCGGAATCAAATCAGAGGTTATTGAAACCTAACATAAACAAAATCAGAGGTTATTAAAATCAACATTCAAATATGTGTGAATACCGAGTCAAACAAAATTGCATTATAAAATAGAAGAATTAATCAAATAACCTTGAGATAGTAATTTCTACCTGTTAGATCTAGCCTCCTCTCAAACTCAATCTGAAACATTTTATGAAATCGAAACACGCCCAGATCTCCATCTTTCATAAACATATCACCATCTTCTTCTTTGCATTATGTGATTTTAAAAAGAAATATTGAGAAGAAGAAGAACAACAAAAACAGAGAAAACGAAGAAATAGACAGGGGAATGGAAAGGAAGTGGTGGAGGAAATTCCCGCGGTTTGCGAGATCGCTTCGTCTTCCCATTCACAGAGATGCGGCGGAGGGCTAGGGTTTGATGGCCAAACAGAGAGGAAAGGAGAGAAAATGAGAGAGAGAAGGGGGAAGATTGTGACGGGAAAGAGAGAGGGAATGTAGTGATTGGCAATGTTTGAAATTTGGAAGTGTAGTGGCAAATAGGAAGCCATGTGGACAAAAGGAAAAATATGATTGGTGGAAGAATAATGAGTTAGGTAATTACCAAAAAGGGCTTTTTGTAGTGTAAAATGTTAATGAAGAAAATGGTAGTTTAGGGAGTGCTTAAGCACCTTCCAATCTTAGGTAGGTAGTTGATGATCCACCACAGATTATAGAAATGTCAACATATATCGCTCCTCCCACTGTCTCTAGCAATGCTTCAATTGATCCATTAGAACAGCTTGTGGAAATGATTGTATCCTTCATCAAACAGCATATTGATATGTTGATACCTGATATCTTCATTGTGTATTAAATCTCAGAAAAACTAGTTGATATTATTAAACTCATGTTTCACAATGAGGTTCAACATTCCAAGGAGTTAGCAACCAAACATGCCCATTTTTGTGAGCATTATGTCACGTCCATCGCTCAAGGATTTATCTAAGTATGAAATGTAATCTCTAAGAGGGAGTGAATTAGATTAATTAGAATTATTGAAGTTTTCTCGATTGGTATCGTTTGCGATTATGTTCTTAATCTTTCAGAACTGGTGTAAAAGTAAAAATGTTGAAAAATAAGTGCAGAAAGTAAAAAACACAACGATATATCCTAGTTCCTCTTATCAAACAATAGTACTTCAGTCACTTCACATCCTGTGAGAGATTTCAGTATGTCAGATATGTTATAGTCAATCAACTTGACTCTCTTAACTATCTAACACAATCACAAAGGCACGCCACATTTTAATTTTACAACATATAAGATAAAGCACACCATTTTCACTTAAGTACAATGAAAACTAACACTTAGTGAACAATACAGAATTTTGAATAAGTAATGAAGAAAATTTATACTTGTATTTTATGAGAATTGATTTTCCCTTCCAAGTAAACAACTCATAATGTATAATACTTAAGTGCTCATAACTTTTTAGAATGAAAATTTAATGATGATGTAAAAATTTATGCAGAAAGTTTCACGAAGTTTTTTACTCAAAATTTTTTTGATGAAAATTGAGAAAGTTATGTATTTGAATTGTTAAGAAGAGGTATGAATTCATAGCTATTTATACTTGAATTATACCTTTTGGAAAGAGTATAATATCATGAATCATTGCCATGATTGATAGTTGAAGTTTGCAAATCGTTGGAATCAAATTAAATATGAAAAAGTGTCACTGCTTTAGTTGTAACCGGTTAAAGCTGAAGCTAAAAAAGAATTTTCAAAAACTTTTATGGCTGTAATCGGTTACAGGGTTTCGTTAACCGGTTACAAGTGCTATGTTTTCTAGAAAAAACTGAGTTTTTTCGTTCTTGTAACTGGTTACAACTGATTGAAAATCTAAATATCAGTTTCTAACCATAAGTTCTTGGAGGAATTAGTTTCAAAATGTGTTTGTATGCTTAGAGATGAAGGGTGCAAGTTTGTTTTGAGTAGTAAGGTAATATACAAAGCTCAACTGTAATTTATACCTTATTTTTTAGATCAATCTAATGAAATCTAATATCTTTTTGAAAATTGCTTGAATTACATGTCTAGTCACTATAGTTTCTTGTGAACTTAGACCTTTTTCCTTCTTTGATAATGAATTTAATTTTGATACATTTTTCTTCATCAAAACATAAAACAATGTTGGAAGCTTTTCTTCACAATCTCCTCTTTTTTTATGATGAAACCCATGACTTGTTGAAATGCTAAAAGTTGGTGCTTGAGCAACATACTCCTTTTTACTATGATATCTCCCCCTTGATAGATCAGTGTTGTAATTCAATGACTTTTCTGTTCCTCCATAGGTTAGTAAACTACAACATACTCTTCTCACCCTTTGTCGTCATCAAAAAGAAGGGAAAAGAACCAAATAAAGAGACGTGCATAGAAAATAACATAGAAGGATAAACAACCATGCAGATCAATATTGTCAAAACATAATATTAAAAACAGAAGCAAATTTGTCTTATCATTACAAATCATAAGCAAAACATAAGTTGATTTAATTAAAGTTTAAAACATAACGATAAAAAGGTTTGGATAAAAAAAAGGTAGCTCATCAAGATCTCGCAATCCTGTGACTATGTACCCTCATAATGCAATGAGGAAGTTAGAGCTCCATAGTTCAGGGGAATACGGTTGGTTGGTTTGTATCTTTTAATGAACAAGTGTTTATGTTGCTTTCTAACTGCTAAACATTGGCCTGTCTGCTCGCGGGGGGAGTGTAAAGCACTAGTTTATATGCGCGTTAGAATGGACTAGATAATGTTCTTTGAGAAAATTTGTTTGATCGCACGGGGGCGAGGACTTAGTGTCTTGAGAGGTTTCAATCACACGGGGGCGAGAAAAGAGAGTTTGATGTGTTGATGTTGATTTTAGGGTTTTGAGAATATTGTTCCTGATTTGGATTGCACTAAAAACTATGGGTAAAGGTGAATATTTCGAATCACCAAGTCAAACATCTTGTGTCCAAAATACTCAGAGCGAGTGTAGGAAAGCTCCATTCTCACTCCTTCTCCACCACTTAAGACTCGTGGCACGCAATCCTAATCGCCTTTTATTGTGTTTTTGAAGTTTGTTTGAGAAAATGCCACTTGACGTTGGATCAAACGTTTTATCGCGGGATGATTAAGAAAAATGTTTGAGATGGAAATGGTAAAGGTTGATGGCGATGCATGTAGCGGTCGACTTAAAAGATGGGGTATGGCTTGATATATGGATCAAGAATGATGTGGGTTTGGTAGATGGCGATGCATAAAGCGATCAACTTACAAGAGTTAGGAGAGGATACCACTTGACGTTGGATCAAGGGTTTGAGAAGAAGGTGGGTCTATCCTAATTCCTAAAGAAATCCAGCAAGCAAAACATCAACCAAAGAAAAGCAAGAAAGTAAAGAAAGTGCAAAAAAATGGGGAGAGGGATACATCAAAAATACAGGGGAAATTAATGCGAGAAATAAAAGGTCTCGTCCTCAGGTAGCCCAAGAGAAAGTCGTGTGTGCACAGTGTCCTAAGCTAAGACAGAGAAAATAAAGAATCCAAATCCAAGCTTCACTTTGCTAGGGTTGAGTACAAAGTCCATAACTCCATCCAAGGGATAGTAACCATAGTTCAGAATAAATGTCTCTTAGGGTTTGAATTATTTCATCATGATATTGTGCTTTTATCAAATAAATAATCAAAGAAGAAGCAGATGACATAATGATAAATGAACAATGAAATAAATTGTAGAAAGTAAATGACAAGAAAATAAATAGTGGAAAGTAAAGTTAGAAGTTAGTTGTTAATGGTTATTGATTGGATGATCACTTTCTCGAATCGGAACCAATTTAACGATACGTTAAGTAATCATAAGTGGACTTATGTAGAAGTCGCACCTATCTGAGGTCGGTCAATAAAAACCTTTGTGTTAAAACATGCTAGAGAAATGATATGTGAATTATTCTCCTAAAGTTATGCAACACGGAAAGAAAAAGAGAACGATATCATATTAATCAAGAACTTCCATGATTAATCAAAGGCAACCTATCACTATCTCAAAGTGTAGAGAATGATACAAATGATCATTCATCCACATGTTTGAAATAGTGAAGATTCAACATCTATGAAAATCAACATTCCATGATTCTTTAGATCTCATCAACCAAAATAAGAAAATCAAGATGAAATGAAAAACAAAGAAACAAAATATGTCAAGAGATGAAAAAATAAAAACAAACAATATTAAACAAGAAGTAAACATCAATTATAAAATCAAATGTTAGAAATTTTTTAAAAAAGAAAACAAACAAAATTGAAACAATTAGGAAAATAAGTGAGAAATAAAACAAATAGAGAAGGAAATTGCATAGGCTATTTGTGGAGTTTGAAGGGAGAAAGCTAATGGGCTTGCAAGCTGTTGGTTGGTTTACAATTTAGCTTAAAACTATGGTGTCTCATGCAAGTATACATGTATGTTTGATTGTAACAAGTAATAAAGTAAAGATATCGTACCCACAGGGGGTGGAAGAGATTTAGATTGGACTTTGGTAAATAATCTTTGTTTAAAATAAGTATGAGCATGGTAACAAATAACAATTGATAACAGGTAAAACGAGTTCACACTACAGAGCTAAAACTACTAAATAAGAGGAAGAAAATATCAAGAGAGTGATTGATGAGCTAAGATCCATTAATATATTAGTAGTCTAAACGTGTTAATGATGTGAAGTGTCGTGCCTCAAAAGGTCAGAATGTGATCTCATTGTGTATCTCTACAACATCAAAGCATGCATTACTAGGGCAAGGGAATAAATCTCTAAGCCTCACTTATAACCCTAAAATACATATGGTTTTAATTCTGAAAATTCCTTATGGCATTAGCTTCTTATCTCTAAGCAAGCTAATTTAAGTGAATATCTCCATCCTACTTGTTTATCCGCTTTTGTTATGAAATCCACTTGTTGTTGGATCTTTCACAACAACAAGCTTTTACCTTTTTCTAAGTTGATCACTCTAAGAAGTAGGTTTATAGCATAAAAACACATAACAAAATAAGACACTCAACAACACATCATTTTAACATAAAGACAACATTATATTAACTTCACTTTGCTCATCAAACAAGTGTTTAACTCGTAGTGAGATGAGTACAAACTACTGAACTGAAACTAGTAGGAAACATACTTAAACAAAAGATGTAAAAGAGATGACAACCTAATAGTAACTTGGAGTTCCTTTGCATTGGATAAACAATAACGGATATCTCCAATAACGCCAGCTCTCAGCAGTGAGTACATGATTGGATGAGAAGAAGAACACTCTTTATTTCTCACTAACCCTCAAAAGAAAATAAACAACTACTTAAGAATATTCTGCTTGTGTGAATTCTCCAACTCCCTTCTTCCGAAGCTTAAGGTTAGCTTTTATAGACTTGAGTGTGGAAGTGAAAGTTGGTAGGATTTGGATCTTGGGCCTTTGATTCAAATGTGGTTTCAGCCCATATCAAATCAACAAATTCTCCAGCTTTCCTTCATCCTTAGCGAACAAGTTTTTAGTACAGACAACAATGGGAGACAAGGTGTCTGCTGCGGGCTGCTGCAGCAGATAGTGGCGTAGAAGTGCAGGCGGCGGATGGTTGGTGCAGGGCACGCTTTTGCAGTCATGGTCCCCACCGTACTATGCTTTTTGTCCCTATGCACAATTGATCTTATCTTTTTGCTTCTTCAATTCTTCTAAGAATATTCCTACCACGTAGGCCCTAGCAATGAATTCCCTCCAAGCTTTTGGTGAATTACTGATTGTGATCCTTAGAAACTTTAAATTCTTTAAATCGTTAACACTCCAGACTCTTTCTTGGCCAGTCACGCCTCAGCTTGCCTTAAAAGTGTCTTTCAAAACAAAATACACATAAAAACTACAAATGGATGCATCTAGCGTGCTTAAAACAAAATAAGCTAAAACTAGTAAAATTAATTAAACAAACATTAAACTTAAACTAAAAACCTATTTGAAAATGGATCATAATGACACACTAAAAGTGTGTTATCAGAAGCCCATAATACACATGACAAAAAAAATGTTGGGTTTAAGAAACTTAAGGAAACAATACGTTGAAATTCCCAAAAAACTCAGCCTTTATTTCCAACTTTCTCGCGCGCCCTCTCGTGCTCGATCTCGTATACCTCTTTCACTACACCTTTCTCTCTCTCTCTCTCTCTCTCTCTCTCTCTCTCTTTCTCTCTCTCTTTTTTCATTTTTCATCCGCTGGTGGTTCTCTCTCTCTCTCTCTCTCTCACACACACACACACACACACACACACATCTTAATCTCGCTCGTGAACCCTTTTCTTTCTGTTTCTCTCTTATCATAGACGGTGGATGATAGTAATACGAAGGCGATGGTTGTATGTGTCGCGATTAAATGGTGAAGATTTTTAGAGTCTGTTTGTGATGTATTTTGCAGGTTGGTTGAGTTTGAAGGTTTTGAGGTTGTGATTTTGTGCAGCGGTTTGGTTTTGTTTTTGTGCTGGATTTATGAAGTTTAATGTGATTGTTGCTCTATTGTGGGTTTGTGCGTTGTTGTGGGTTGTTGATTTGGTGTGAAGGTTTTATAAAGGTTTATTTGGTGATAGTTGCAGAGTTATTTGGAAGGGAATGAATTGTTTGGTGATTTTTCTTTGCAGGGAAGGTTATGAAGGTAAAGGTTGAAAGAAATTTGTTCAACTGTGCGTGAAGGTTTGGTATGAAGGTTATAAGGTTGAGGGAATTGGGACTGACTGTATGAGCTTGTACATAAAGCCCTTTTGTTTGAGAGCATAATATGAATTTGTGTATAATGCTTCTGCGTGTCAAGAATCCCCCCAGCCAGCACCCTGCGGTCAATTGCTTGTCATTTTATAGTGTGGTTTTATAACGGTAAATTAGGCTTTTTCATGAAGGTCTGTTATGGAAATTCTGAGTGGTAGAAATGAGACTTGCAGCACGGTTTTTCTTCTGTTTCCTCTTCATGTGCGTATTTTCATCTATTTTATGTATGGACTCTTGTGACTTGGTTTATGGATTGTGTAGCTTCATAGGTGAAATTCTGGCCTATGCAGACAGCAGATGTCCTAACAAATGTCAAGACATTGTGCTACATAATCATTTAAACTCAGAGGCGCAACAGCAGACTGATACCTTGAATATCAGAACTGCACAATCACAGATGTCTCGACATCTGATCCAACACGTCAGTCAAGAACAATAACAAAACTGTAAATTGCATAATGTTAAATAAGACAGTATGTGCTAACCCAGTTCGGTGCAATTCACCTTCATCTTGGGGATACCAATCCAGGACGAAGACTTCACTATCTGTAGAACCGTTACAAAGCTAAAGTCCCCCCTTTACAACTTTATACCTAACATCTACCAAATGAACATCTTTATCAAGGCTAAACTCAAGCGTTTACAACCCTGACATGAGATACCTCACTCATATCCTAATCACAACCCGTTAAATCTCTGTCTTCTGCCAATACAGAACCTGTCGCGGTTTCTTGACCTTCAAGTTATCTTGGACTTGCTTCAAAGTTTCGTCCAAGAACAATACAACAACCATTACCTAATGGCTTCTGGTTGTATCCCTGTACTTATGCCTTCCACTCTACATCCCATATTACAGAGTGGAGACTTACAACTCCTAAGAGAGCCAACGACTCTCAAACCCTAAACCCTTATTCAACACAAGAGAACTAGTTTACAAAGTTATAAGTGATACAAAAGTATAGTCTTTAACCCTAGGTCTAAGTCTCTTTATATAGTCTTCTGTTGTCTTGGACTTTCTATCTTTTCTCCTGTGATTCCTTGATCCGCTCCTTAATTCTTGCAATATATTAAAACCTGCTAACTTAGTAAGTCAGTCAGGATGTCGAGACATTTCCTTCGACATCTTTTTCTTCTGCAGATTCTTCAAGTTTATCATCAGAATGTTTTAGCAAAATTTAGTCAAACTTCAGGTGCTTTCAATCTCCCTCTTTTGAAATTTTTTGGCTAAAACATTTTCTTCTGCATTCTGCAATTAGCAAGACTCCTTCATCAAGACTCCTTCATCTTGAGAATTGATTGGAGCTAAGGTCTGAGAGAGTCTCTCCCTCAACATATTCCCCCTCCTTTCAAGAGAGGTCTTGAGACCCGGAAGACTCCTCCAGAAAAGAAACAGCAGTTGTAGGCTTCGTAACACTGAGAGAATAGATTGTGTAACTCAGGACACAAGACACAACCTGCTTCACAACTCAGGTCACAAGACACAAGGCACACGAAAAGATTGTTAAGATGTCAGAACATCTTAACCAACATTCTTGCAAAACAACTGCAGGAATGTACCCAATCCCAGACAACATCAGAAAACCATTCTCCCCCTTTTTAGCCAAAACGTGGCAAAAGTTACCAAGACAGCCCCAAACCCAAACGCAACATACCCGGATTTTGAAGAACCACATCTGCCACCAACCAAAGAGAGAGTATTGAGACTAAAGAAGATCAAAGCAATCTTATTTATAGTCGAGCCATTTTCTTAGAAAGTAACGAACCACGAAAAATAACGCTAGTCAATTCAAAGAGCCATTAATTGAAGGCAATAACTCCACCAGTACCGCACTGAATAAGATTGCTTTGATTGTTTCTTCCTTTAAGAACACCGACCAAAGAACCTATTACATGCACACATATTTTATAACAATGTCCTGACATTATGTCAGACATTGTCTATTCTTCCTAGATTCTTCTTCTGATTTGACATTGCAGAGATTTCTTCAAAAATTATGATCACAGTCTGTAGAGAAAAATAAATTCTCCCAGACTCATCAATGATTCTTAAGTATCTAATAAGAACCATTACACATGCACTGCCAAGTTTCCCCCAACTTGCAATAATACAAAAAAAATGTCAAGACATCCTTCTTGACATCTCATCCTCCCAGGATGGACACATAATCACAGCTAGCTTGACGCATAAATGCAAACCGGAACTCCAACTGCACCCTCGCAGTAAAACATCTTAGATCAAGGAGTAACTCCCCCTATCTAAGGTAACCAGTGCTCCTCCATAGAACACCTAGCTAATGAATGGAAAACATAAAACTCATATTCATGTCTTCAAGAGCGCACCCTCAGTTCAAGCCACCTGCTAAACATAATCATCAACTCTCTTATTGCTTCTTCTGACAAGAACTAATAATCACTCACACTTGATCACCATCATGCTACCCGTGAGGAAATAATAAAAGGATAACAATCCTACCGTAACAAACTTTTGGCTTAAGATCAAAGTCCCATTGATCCCCTCATCCTGTAACCATCTACACACCACATGAACTCCTCTTGAATTCTCATGTATAGACCTCCAGTTGCTTGAGGCATAAACCAATTGAATCAGAATGCTCCACATTCCTTAAAGAGACGCACATGGCCCCTTAGTTTGTTATAACGATGTCAGATATCGTATGCATGCTCCAGAACTTCACAGCTGCCAAATTGATCCACTACTAGCATGACTTGCAGCTAGGGGCAACATCCCCTTCGCAAGATTTTCCACTTACTTCACCAAGCCAGCAATAGAGATAGACATCCCACAATCCAAGACAATCATTCCTTATCATTCTCACGTATGATAACCTGGAATACTTCTAATTTTCTGGTGAATATCCACTTATAAACGCATCAGAAACCAGACCTTCATGCAATCAACATATGATCCACTCCAGTCTTCTCAAACACTTACATCAGACTTCCAAGATAGTTCTTCTACTTCATCATTCTCCCATATGACAATGTAGATACTTCTTAGACACGATGCAAGTAACCAGTTCCTCACAGAACCTGAAATCCTTCTTCAAGGATAACCAACCCAAAGATGTTCTAACATCAGTTAGGACATCTTCCTCACATCACAGACACCACACACCATGGTTTTTGATATGCTCTACCACTGGACTTACTATCAGCATAATAATCCAAACTGAAGATCTTCACACAACATTGCGCCACCAGTTTGAACAAAGAGAACTTTAGAAACCCAGAGAGAAATAAACTCTCATCCACCAAAAGAAGGTATACTTCCATCCTCAACCCAGAACTTCTGCCACAAGCTCCCAGAGAACCAGAACCTCCTTACATTTTTTACTAACTACTCTTCTGCACAAGAGCAATCAGTTTCAAGCATCCTACTTAAATGTACACTATGAAACCAACCAAATACCACATTTTTATTGATCTCAATCTTCTCCAGAATTCCCACAAGATAGACTGATCCACCAATGAAATCAGATCTTCAAGTCACATGAACTACTTTCCCCATAGCAAGACATCTTGGATCCACCAAGCCTCTTAGTCATGTAACATCTTCCCATCCACAGCTCCCGCAAACTGCATGAGATAAACCTTTTTGAAGCATCCACAACTTCTATTCTCTTGTAGATCACCTTATCTTAAGCTGGTGTGCCACATCACCAGCTGAGACTTCTGATGTTGAGCTAGATGTCAGAACATTCTGATATGACATCCAACTGTTGAATTCAGCTTCTCTTTCTGCCACTTAGAAAAACCTCCTCCCTTCGCAGAACAAGAGTTTCATGCTCTCATAGACTTGATTCAACAACCAAGTTTAAGTAGACAACCTTCATCCTGCTTTAGAACTCCAAAGACTTCAAACCTGCCACGTTTGAATCTTCAGAAAATAAGTAGTCCAAGACTACACCATAGCCATACTAAAGAATGTCACTTTCCTTAGTAGAGCAGACCGTAGAAAGTCAGAGATAACTGCCACTTAACTTTGACCTTCAACAAGAAGAGCAAGATCCATGCTCCAAAGCACCTAGATCAGAAATAAACTGATCCAAGCTGTAACCATCAAGATTATGATGTCTTCATCTTCATCTTCAACAGCATCAAAGTCCATACTAGTTTCTTGCGAGGAAACTCTCCAGAGAACACATGCTTCTGTCACACCCGACTGAAACCACTTCTTAGGTCACCATCTAAGACAAAAATAGATGCTAAAGTGTATGTAGTACCCCTCCCATGATTCTGCACAAACTCTGATAATGAGATGTTCCAACATCTTGTTGAACATCAGCAATCTTGACTTTCAAGGATAATCAATTAAATACTTGTGGATTCCACATATAGCAATTGATCTTAAATCCTTATCCAATAACCCTTCTTCACTGTTGTAGCTGAGCTCCACCAGATCACATCATGAACACTTATAAAGTATTCAATCTTTTTGCAAGTACCTTCTTCAAAGGACAATGTTGAGATACCAAGGCTGCCACCCTTGACTCAAGTAACTAAGACTTTCTTTAAACAAATCTTATTTACCTCAACAATTCTTCAATCAGATTGGATCCAATCTTAGGGTCAAGAGAGATGAATCTTTCCTTGCTGTTTTTGGATGGTGAAAATAAATCACCTCCATTTTCTTCAGATTGTGTTTCAAAGAAACACCTTCTAGTCAGAAGAGTAACTAGAAGACTTTATATACACGACATAGATGCCTTTATGAGTGGACTTGAGAGAATTCTCAAGTATATTTGATAACCTAGCCGATCGATAGTTTATCAAACTCCTAGAGCAAGAGCCTGATAAACTTAAACTCAACTCCTCTCCTCTTCAACTGACTTCAACTGCACCAAGAAACCAAGCTTCTAAGTACCAAGTCATCATACCAGATATCTACCCAAAACTCCCTTCACTCCATCGCTCCCGACTTTGGAATAAAAGAATGCAGATATCTTCAAATATAGAGGCCGACAATTGAGACCTTCCACCAATTGTCTTCAGTAACAACTCCAGAATCCCATAATTTTAGAGCTCTTCCATCAGAAACACATGCAGCAGAACCACCAAGGAACAGATCCTGCTTGCCCTAATTAGATGTCACAACATCTTATAAGGCACACCAACAAGAGAACTAGCCACTTCTCCTGTAGTTGTTGTAGAATCTCCTCAGCAACATGAACAACCTCCGGGTTGCTCCTTTCGATCCAGAACATCCATCTCATCCATTAATACCCTTGAGTATGTCTGAGTTGATTGATCTGATCTTCAAAACTCCTCCTTATTTAAACGTCAGAAAGTATCTCCCAAAGATCTCATCCAGAACCAGACAGGATGTCTACTTTGATACCAATTAAAATTCTGGCATATGCAAACAGCAGATGTCCTAACAAATGTCAAGACATTGTGCTACATAATCATTTAAACTCAGAGGCGCAACAACAGACTGATACCTTGAATATCAGAACTGCACAATCATAGATGTTATGACATCTGATCCAACATGTCAGTTAAGAACAATAACAAAACTGTAAATTGTAGAATGTTAAATAAGACAATGTGTGTTAACCCAGTTCGGTGCAATTCACCTACATCTGGGGGATACCAATCCAGGACGAAGACTTCACTATCTATAGAACTGTTACAAAGCTAAACTCCACCGTTTACAACTTTATACCTAACATCTACCCAATGAACATCTTTATCAAGGCTAAACTCAAACGTTTACAACCCTGATATGAGATACCTCACTCACATCCTAATCACAACCCGTTAAATCTCTGTCTTCTACCAATACAGAACCTTTCGCAGTTTCTTGACCTTCAAGTTATCTTGGACTTGCTTCAAAGCTTCGTCCAAGAACAATACAACAACCATTACCTACAGGCTTCTGGTTGTATCCCTGTACCTATGCCTTCCACTCTACATCCTATATTACATAGTGGAGACTTACAACTCCTAAGAGAGCCAACGACTCTCAAACCCTAAACCCTTATTCAACACAAGAGAACTAGGTTACAGAGTTATAAGTGATACAAAAGTACAGTCTTTAACCCTAGGTCTAAGTCTCCTTATATAGTCTTCTGCTGTCTTGGGCTTTCTATCTTTTCTCCAGTGATTCCTTGATCCGCTCCTTAATTCTTGAAATATATTAAAACCTGCTAACTTAGTAAGTCAGACAGGATGTCGAGACATTTCCTTCGACATCTTTTTCTTCTGCAGATTCTTCAAGTTTATCATCAGAATGTTTTAGCAAAATTTAGTCAAACTTCAGGTGCTTTCAATAGGCTTACCTTAGTTTCTTTTTTTTTTCTTTTGCTGACCATTTGGTTGTAATGAGCATTTGATGGTCTTGTTGTATGATTTTGTGCAATGGGCCTTAAGAACCATTTTTTGTAGAGTTTTGTTGCAATTTTTTCTAAGTAAGACGGACTTTGAAACTTTTGGGCTTTGGAATATTATTTGCACCTCCATATTTTTGAATCATGCTTGAATGATTTTGCAATGTTGATTGAAACTCAAATTGTGATGATGTATAACTTTGAACTCCTAATTGAATTGAATCACAAACCTCATTCAAAACCAAATTCCAACATCTTGAATTCTCGCTAACAAAGTCTTGAATCACTTTTCGAAATTATAAAATTCACCATGAATCGATCATTGAGAAATAATGCTAATCATGAATCAACCTTAAATTTTTGAATGGACTGGAGCCTTGAATCGATATTTGAATCTTCTTGGACAAAATTATGAACAAGCCTGGAATATCATAATCATTACTCCTCAATACACTGACCAAAACCCTAATTGGAAGTGATCTAGTTCTTGATGATTTTCACCCATAAAGCACTTAACTTTAACATATCTTTGTGACTTGAGAATGAAACACACTTTCTTGTTTGACCAAGATTAGGCCAAACTCAACTGAATCTCAACCATTAATGTACACACACTTACCATGATGGCCTTGATTAAACCTTGCAACACTAGAGCTTAGACAACAAGAAAATGAAAGCATAAGACACATATTTTTTGGATTTTTGAATAATGGTTAGTAACATAAACAATAGAAAGACAAATGAGGGTAATACTATACAGGTAGGATAAAATTGGGGTATGACATTGACCAAGTGACTCCAAACACAAGAGGTGAGGGAGGGGGATGAATTGTGATATTAAGAAATAAAAAAATACTTTAAAACTTAATAAAAACTATTTATATTAGTCCAACAAAGATAAAGCAAATGAGAAAAGGTAGAAGCGTGAATTATAGAGGAAATAAAATTAAATGACAGAAAGTAAAGAGATAGAGTTACAAAGATTGCACCAGAGATTTATGCATGTTCGACCTACATTTGACATACTCTTGCCTCCAAGAGCTTCTTCTTGATAGTTCTACTAATAATAAGTCTTGAGCTTTTAAGGATATTCTCCCAAAACTTTTTACAACAAATGAGATATTTTACATAGGTTGATCCTCAAAACAAATGGAGAATTTAACAGACTAAGATAATTATCCAATCAAAGATTTTAACCGACTTATCTCAAGAACCAAACAAAGATTTTCACTAGCTAATCTCAATAACCAAATAGAGATTTTCACATGCTTATCTAAAGAACCAAATAGAGATATTGTTCATGAAAATCTCACCCTTGAATTAAAAAAATGCAACACAATACCAGTATAACCACACTCTTACAAGTATTTTTCACTCTTTTGGAACTAAGGCAACTTTGGTGAAGAATAAGAAAACAAAGAAGAAGAAAGTAAAAAAATATATATTAGATTTTTAATTTCTAAAGTTGGTGTGAAATTGAATGAGGAGAAGCCCTCTATTTATAGGTAAATAATTGGTTTGCAAATGAAATGATCCATGGGCATTTTTAATGTTCTAATCGATCAACCATGACAATTAAAGGATTTGACAACCCTAATATGATTTTTTTTAATTACACAATCATTAATCGATTAAAGTATTCTCTAATCGATTGAAGGCATTACAAATGTGTTAATTGATTAACCCTAATTTGGTAATCGATTAACCAATGTAAGAAGCCATTCTAATTGATTATATAGGTCACTAATCAATTAAGAACGCATATATAAATTTTCCAGGTGTTTTATCAAATAAGAGATGCTTCAAAATATATTTGAGTGTGTGTGTGTGTGTGTGTGTGTGTGTGTATGTGTGAGTGCGAGCAACCTTAGTATCTCGAGAGTTACTCTTATATCTTTACATTAAACTGATCACTTAAACACACAAAGAGCGCAGGACCATGCGAACTTTCACAATACCTCTCATTCACAACTTTGAATCTTCGAGTTCTTTTGCTTTATTCATCAATGATTTTGAACTTCAACTAAAACTTGAATATTCTTGCTGATGAGGCTTGAGATAACTTCTTGATTGGATACCATCAATAGAGATTGATGGATAGTTGTTACCATAGACTTTATTAAACATCGTTTGACCTTAGGTCTTATCATCATTGAAACCAACATGATCATCTAACGGATGCAGACTGTAGTACCTGCAAAGCCGTAAAAATAGGCTAGCCCACATGGGCCGACCCACCAGGCCCGAAGAATCATAGGGTTTGAGCCTAAAAATTGGAGCCCATATTTTTCAGGGCCTTTTTAGCCCAACCTTAAAAATCCCGCTACCCATTAGGGCTAGCGCGTATGGGTCGTGGGTAGCCCATTAGGCCCATATCACTATAATTTTAAAAAAATTATACTAATACTTATATTATCTTACTCCAAAATAACATATTAATTTTTCTCACCTCACTAAATTTTATATAAATTCTATTCAATATTTCTCTTTTAAATATTATACATTAATATAATCAACACTCTTTTCTCGTATTCTATTAGTTTCCCTTATGTTAAATATTCGAGTATTATTTTATACAATTTAGACATGTATTGTATTTAAAAACACATTATAATATTGATAAAAGATAATATAGTACTTAAAAATGTATCATAAAAATGTATTATGTTTAAAATAATATAATTTTATTTATTTTTATTTTTTATTAAAAAAAAACTCATTTAAGGCTGGGTATCCCGAAGTCCATCTAAGGTCTGGTTCGGGTAGTAATTTTTAAACTCATATTAAAAATGAGCTTTTTTAGCCCAGCACTAAAAAGCCCGAACACATCAAGGCTAATCCGTTTAAGGCCGAGTAGCTCATTTTGACAACTCTACCTGCAAGCACATAAATCTAGAGCTATAGATTTCAAATTCCATCTTCATTCCTTGAGCGAATGATGTCTCACTTAGCAAATTAAGGTTTTTAGTTTTTTGCATGCCCTTCAACTGCCTTATATTCGTTGGGCAAGCCGTGATTCGCTCGACAAAATTTTCTTCTTTTGTAAGTCGAACTTTTTGTCTCATATTTATTGATGGAGGTTTGCTCGCCCAACCAATACAGTTGAGTTTTGGCCTATAAATGCTTTTCAAACTTTTGTCCACTTGCTTCATTTTGCATGGCTTCTTGATCCTTTTCCTTTGATTTCTACTTATCATTTCTATCACGCTCAAATAAATATAAATAAGGATCAATCAAGAATTATACAACAATATTCGTTATATGCACAAACAGTGGCGGAGCCAGAACCCTGGTGCAGGGGGTGCAAATATTTAAAATTTAAGTTAGGGGTACAAAAAATTTTTTTCAAAGGGTTCAAAATAAAAATCAATAGGAGTACTGGTGCAAATATTTTAACTCCAATTGAACCCCCTCAATATACCCTGCCTCCGCCCCTGTGCACAAATCAGGGGTTTTAGGTGTTACTTCGTATGCAAATAGGGGAATAAGTATGTGAAATTGAGAGGGAAATTCAGATAAATTACGGACTTATCATATACCAATAACAATCATCATTATTATGGAAAATGTCAAATTATCTAATTCCATTATGCCTTGACTGAGTCTAGCGCTTCCCTAATGCTTGTGGACTTCAGTATATTTGAGAAATATTTTTCTCTTCGTATTGAGTTTCCTTCGTACTCACATAACATCACATTGACCGAGGAAAATTTAATTTGATCCTAAATTTGGCTGGTTCTCAATTTCAATTAACAAATTATTTATTTCATTTATGTGCAAATACCTTCTAATTGAGGTGTATCCATATAAATAGAGTTGGCAATAAGCCGAACAAACTCGAAAATAGTTTTAAATTCGCTTTGATAATTAACTCATTGAACTTGGTTCATAAATCTAATGAACTGAATATAAGCGAAAAATTAAATTCGTTAACTAAATGAGTTGAACTTGAACTATACATAGTTCGACTCGTTAGGTTCATGATCTAACTCGATTATATATTTGAGAAAGATTTTTCTCTTCGTATTGAGTTTCCTTCGTACTCACATAACTGTTAAAATGTAATTCATAGTGTCGAAGTCGAAGTCGAAGTCGAAGCATTCATGTGTCGAATAGTTTCGACAGATTCATTTTAGATTTGATTGGATTCTGTTTTATTAGATTAGATTTGATATTTTGGGCTTTTAGAGTTTTGGCCCTTTGTAAATCTAAATCTATAAATAGGGAGTTACCCTTGTACATTGTAACACAATTGCATTCACAGTTTGCAGATTAGCAAGTGCATAATAGCATTAGAAGAAATCCCACAGTTCTTGGGTAGAAACACTTTTCTCCAAATATTTCTCTTCTCTCTCTTTTCTTTCTTGCTGTTAGTTTGTTTCTCTTCTTCTTTCTTTGTTCTTCATAGTCATTACGTATTGTTTGTGGGTTGGTGATCAATCTTGAGATCAAGATTGAAGCGAAATCATCATAGGGTGAGGTGAATTTCCAACATCTGGTATCTAGAGCTCCGGTTGCGATTCAAGGAAGAAAATCGTGATGGCTATGAATCATTCAAATGGGCACTTTCCGGCGACCCTACCAATTCTCAAGAAAGATAATTATGAGAATTGGTGCAAGGAGATCAAGGTGGTTTTCTGTTATCAAGATCTTTAGGATCTTGTGAAGGAAGGAGTAACACCGCTTGGGGAAAACGCGACGGATCAAGAAAAGGTTGCACTCAAAGAATTGAAGAAGAAAGATTATAAAGCGCTGTTTATAATCCATCAATGTGTTGGTCCAAATAACTTTGAAAAAGTTAGCGATGCAGAATCAGCAAAGGAAGCATGGGAGATTCTTGAAAAGTCATTTGGAGGTGCAGAGAAGGTGAAAGAGGTAAGGTTACAAACTCACAAGAGAACCTATGAGTTGCTTCAGATGGAAGACAACGAAAGTATTACAAATTTCTTCACCAGAGTTACAAAACTGGTGAATCAAATCAAAGTATATGGAGAAACGCTGATGACGAAAGCAGTAGTCTCAAAGATTTTGAGATCGTTGGCTCCTAAGTTCGACCACGTGGTAGTAGCCATAGAAGAGTCGAAAGACTTGTCAGTATTGACGAAGGAAGAGCTTCAAGGGACGCTTGAGTCTCATAAACAAAGGATGGCTGAGAGAGCTGCAAGAAAGTCGAAGAGTGATATGGCTTTGCAGGCGCAGTCAGAAAAGAAAGGAAAGGCAAAGGAAACGTGAATGGCAACAAAGATAGAGGAGGCAGTAATTCGACTCAGAAGAAACCTTAGAACCAAGGCAACCAAAGAGGTGGTGCTGCAGGTAGAGGAAGAGGTGGTGGTTGAAAGCCAGACAAAAGTCACATTCAATGTTTCAATTGTCAGAAATATGGCCATTATGTTAGTAACTGTCCAGAAAAGAAGAAAAATCAAGAAACTGATGCAAATCTGGCGAAGCATGAAGAAGAAGAGACGTTGTTGATGGTCACAACGAAAGATGAAGAGAGATTCCAAGATCAGTGGTACTTGGACTCAGGATGCTCATCACACATGACTGGGAGGAAAGATTGGTTTGTCAACATGAAGCCCTCGTCGAAGAACACGGTGAAGTTTGCAAATGACAACACTCTAGCAGCTGAAGGTGTTGGTGATGTTCTGATTATGAGAAAAGATGGCAAAAGGTCAACAATTTCCAATGTGTTGTACATTCCAGGCATGAAGAGTAATTTGCTCAGTATAGTGCAGCTAGTCGAAAAAAACTACAAGGTAGTTGTCGAAGACAACATGATGAGAGTTCTCGACACAGGTGGTAGGTTGATCTTGAAGGCTCTAATGTCTTAGAATAGGACCTTCAAGATTGAACTCAATGTGATGGAGCACAAGTGTCTAGCAACAGCAGCCAGCAGAGATGAGTGGTTATGGCACTTTCGACTAGGCCATCTCAACTTCAATGACATCAGGGAGCTGAAGAGAAGAAATATGGTTTCAGGATTACTTGAAATCGACATTCCAAGTGAAGTCTGTGTGTGTTCAGTCGAAACAACACAAGAATAGCTTCAGCAAGGATGCAGGAAGGAAGTCGAAGGCAATAGCTGAAGTCATATACTCTGATGTATGTGGTCCAATCCAGGTGGATTCGATTGGTGGCAATAGATATTTTTTCACGTTTATAGATGATTTCAGTCGAAATTTATGGACCTACCTCATCAAGAAGAAAAGTGATGTGTTTGAGGTATTTGTCAGATTCAAATCCATGGTCGAAAGACAGAGTGGTCGAAGGTTGAAAACTCTGAGAACTGATGGTGGTGGGGAATATGTGTCGAAAGAGTTTGATGCATTGTGTAGAAAATAAGGGATTGTGCATGAGGTGGTGCCACCCTACACTCCACAGCAGAATGGGATTGCAGAACCCAAGAACAGAACCATCATGAACATGGTAAGAAGTATGTTGAATGGAAAACATCTACCCAAAGAATTATGGGGAGAAGCAATTTCGACAGCAACATATCTTTTGAACAGATGTCCGATGAAGAAGCTAGAAGGAATCACACCAGAAGAATGCTGGTCTGGTGTCAAGCCAAGCCTCAGTCACTTAAAGGTGTTTGGATCTATAGCACATAGACATGTGTCAGATCAGTTGAGAAGGAAGCTTGATGACAAGTCGAATCAGATGATCTTGATAGGATATCATTCGACTGGAGGTTACAAGCTGTTCGACCCAGTGAATAAGCAGGTAGTGATCAGCAGGGATGTGATTATAGATGAGCTTTAAGAATTGGATTGGACTGAGAATGCCAAGAAGGATTCAGTGAGAATCTCTTGTGAAGAACCAGCCAATGAAGTCGAAAGAGAAGTTCGACAGGAACCAGTTGCAGATGAAGCAGGTTCAAGCAGACCTCGACGAACAAGACACATGCCTACAAGGTTGCAAGAATGTGTAATTACATAAGATGATGTGGTCGATGAAGAGGGTGACCTGGTACATTATGCTTTCTACGCAGATGTCAAACCAGTCAATGCAACTGAGGCATTGAAAGATTCAAAGTGGGTGAAAGCAATGAATGAAGAATTAGAATCCATCGAAGTCAACAACACCTGGTCACTTGTCGAATTGCCTCAAGGCAAGAAGGCAATTGATGTGAAGTGGGTTTACAAGGTAAAGGTGAATCCTAGAGGAGAAGTAACTCGACACAAGGCAAGACTTGTGGCGAAAGGATTTCTTCAGAAGGAAGGAATCCACTTCGATGAAGTGTTCGCACCTATTGCTAGGATCGAAATAATCAGGTTGGTTGTTGGTCTAGCAAATATGAATAATTGGCACACATGTCAGATGGACTTGAAGTGTGCATTCCTTAATGGCCCCCTAGACGAAGAAGTTTATGTCTCACAACCAGCTGGGTATGTGAAACAAGGTGAATAAGGAAAGGTGTACAGGCTGCATAAAGCCCTGTATGGACTTAAGCAAGCTCCAAGAGATTGGAATAAGAAAATCAACAGCTTCTTAAGGGAAAAGGAATTTGTGAAGTGTACAACTGAGCATGGAGTATATGTAAGAAGAAGCAATGGAGAATTGCTTATACTATGTCTCTATGTCGATGATTTGTTGATAGCAGGAAGTTGCAAGAAGAAGATCGAAGATTTCAAACATGATCTAAGCAAGGAGTTTGAAATGTCAGACTTGGGAGTGTCATACCCCAAATTTTGACCACTTAGATTTCCCATCATTGTGCAAATCATCATCATAATATGGATGTACCTTCATGCCTCATCAATCTCCTCAAGGATTGTTGAGCATCCACTACCATCAAAAACTAGGGTTTCAAGCCCTCTCAGAGTTCTTAGACAATGGATCAATCAAGGAATGACATGATCTTCCACTTTTCTAACCTCTCAAACATCCAAAATGGATCAAAAGGACTCCCACTTCAAGGATCAAGCACAAGGCTGCTCCCTTTTAGGTGGATCAAGTCTCAAGATCGACAATGTCACCAAATTAGGGTTTTGGTCGACCAGGGCCTCCAGATTCAAATTTTTCATCTGGGCACAAGACAATGATCCAAAACATAACCTAATATACTTCATGGGACCTCATGGACCCAAACATCAAGTCAATTTTGCCTCAGGGGATGCATTAATCAAAAATCAGGAATTAGGGTTTCTTGACCTAATTCACCCCTAAGTTGACTTTTAGGGCAAATCATGAGCCAAGACCTCAAGAGAGGATTTGAGGGTCTCTAATGAACTATATTGATCCATTTGCAATAATGGATTAATCCAAGAAGCTTGAGCAACAAGTCTCAATTTCATCTGCACCACAATTAGGGTTTCGCGAGGAAAGTCAACTGTAACTTTGACTTTTGACCAGAACATGCTCCCAAGCCCTAAGACATGATTCAATATACCCTATGACACCCATGGAACATGTACATCAAGTTTGATTTAGGTCAAGGACATGATTTCCTGAAGAATTGCACAGTTTTGAATTCATCTGATAAAAAGTCAACTGTGCACAAAAGTCAACTTTGACTTTTTGAGGTTTTTCACCAAAATGGATTTTTAACCCTAAAATGATGTTAATGTATGATTTGAATCATCATTCATCAAGAAAAATCAAAGAAAGTGGGATAACTTGTAAAAGGGGTAACCATAAAAACTTAGAAAAATTTCTAAGTTATGGAAAAAGTGACACTAATGTGCCAACTTTGGAGGACCATAACTCCTAAACCATAAGGCCATTGTTCCCCATTCAAAGCTTGATTTGTAGATCACATTGCCCTCTACAAAAGCTTCATACTGACCTATGTCCAAATTCCTCATGGATTTTGAGTTATGGAGTGATCAAAATCAAGAAAAGTCACTTTGTTCCAACACTTGGTGAAAATTTCACTAAGTCAGATTTTACCCTACTTTTTGCCAAATGTAGGGGGATTTTTCACTTGGATTCAAAAGAGATCAAAACCAAACATGTTCAAACAGTTGTTGTATCATGTAAGGGCTTTCCAAAATGACCAAGAACATTACCAAATTCAATTTGAGTCATGAGATATAACATTGGCAAGTTGCCTTGTTGAAATCTGTCAAGGCAAGGCAGATTTTGCATTTTTGCTCGATTTGCCAAAATCAGCCAAATCTAAATGCTCCTATCCACTTGGACACCTCTGAGGATTGAATCTAAAGGGGACAATCACTGAGCCAAGCCTCCAAAGTCTTTGGAACAAGAAATAGCATGTTGAACCTAGAATTGCCAAAATAGGGACAAGACTCCAATTTTGGATTGGAGCATTTAATGGAAGCATCAAGGTGGCATGGACTGAGCTATCATCAACTGAATTTAGTCAATACTTATCCAATACCAAGGGAACCAGCAGCCTGTGCCCTAACCTCTAGTCAATGGCTAGAGGAGACTTGGATTTTCATTTGCCAACATTGGCCAAACCTACTCAGCAGTTGCCATTCACTATTCCTTGCAAAACAAACTTGCTTTACTATAGATAGAGCTCAATTTTGATCAGTTTGAGTACACCAAAGCCATCAAACAGATGCTTTCCTCAAAATCTCTTCTTTCATTCCAATTTTGCCTTCCAAGGCAAGTCACTATCGGGTTTTGAGTTTGAGAGCTTTTCCAATCAAACCAATCACTCACACACCTCACATACATCATATAGAAGTGATCCAAACACTCACATAACATCTGGAACACAGATTTCGCAAAATCACCAGCCAATTGTTCAAGGTCTTGACAGTTTTGCAACTGAGGTACCATCTTCAACTCCAAACCATTTCAATCCATTCCAAGCATTCATACACACTCCATGGCACCTAGGGAAGCCATCTAGATCATTGGAACCTAGCTGTAACACCTCCAACACAAATCACGATCACCAGCTGCAAGTGGTAAGCATGAGCTCTTCTAACTCTATGATCCATGCAATTTTTGTTGCACAATAATTTGACCATATGTTCATAATCATGCATGGAATGTTTCCCCTCAATTAATTGCATTGTTTGAATCGTGTATCAAAAATCCTAGCCTTCATGCAAAAATTAGGGTTCTTGAGGATTTTTCATGATTTCTTGTTATATGTTTAATTTAAATGAAATTAAATACCATAGACATGATCGTGAGGTTGAAACGATTTGATTGGTATGTGGATTGCATGGTATAATCAAGTATTCAGTGAGATTGGAGAGAAAATGCAAATCTGGGCAAAACTGAAAAACACGCGTGTTCTTGCCTTTGTTCTTGGCGCCATTTTCCAATATTTGAATATTTGAATTTTGTGATTTTATTTAATTGATTCAAAAAATTAATTTCTCTCTGAGTTTTAATGATTTTGATTTGATTCTTTTTTTAATAATTCACAAAAATGTTAAAATATTTTATTTTCCTAAAAAATCCCAAAAATATTATTTATTTTGTATAATTGATATTTTTGCAAAGAATTAATGTTTTAATTGTTTTTGACATTTAAAATATTTTTTCCACCTTGATTTTGCAACTTTTAATGCTTTCTAATTATTTTGTAGGCCAATACTTAATTTTTGAAGCATTAATCCAAGATCACAATTTTTTTTTCATATGTTAAACAATTTTGATCATTTTAATTGAATTTTTATTCAATTAAAACACTTTTTGAAAACAAATTAGGGTTTTTGGATTAATTCAACCCTCATAAATCATTTTCAAAACACTTTGGGCCTCTAATAGAGTGTAAGACCCAATCCTTTTTTTGACCAAATCATTTTTGGGCCTCAGTGTATTGTATAAGTCCCGATACCGTCAAAAACAAACGGCGCGATCGTCGCCTTTTCAAAACAAAAAACCTTGGGCCTACCCTCGAGTAGTAACACCCATTTCTTTTCTTTTAAAACTTTTTGGGCCTCTATTAGAGTGTAAGACCCAACCCCCTTGTACAAAAAACTTTTTGGGCCTCATTCGTTGTATAAGTCCCTCTGTACATTTTCAAATAAACGACGCAATCATCGTCAGTTTAAAAATAACCTTTTGGGCCTCTCCTCGAGCTATAAGACCCATTCAAAACTTTTGGGCCTCTAATAAAGTGTAAGACCCAATCCCCTTTTAACCAAAACATTTTGGGCCTCACTTATTGTATAAGTCCCTTCGCGTTAAAAGAAAATCTCGGCGCGATCGCCATTTTCAAACGAAAAGTCAAATGGGCCTACCCTCGTGTTATAAGCCCCACTCTTTTTCTTTAAAACTTTTTGGGCCTCTATTAGAGTGTAAGACCCAACCCCCTGTGTACAGAAAACTTTTTGGGCCTCAGTCACTTGTATAAGTCCCTCTGTACAAAACAACAGTGCGCTCACTGATAAAACCCTGGGCCTCTCCTTGAGCTGTAAGCCCCAAATCTTTCTTTTTCAAAGCACTTTCTCCTTTGATTTTGAAATATACTGTTGTTTTCAATCTTTCTTTGTTGAACAACTAACCAACAGCATGGAAGCTCTACAACCGAGTAAGTGTTTATACGATTTCATTTACTGCTTTCATATACATATAATTGTATTGTGGGGCTGTTTCGCTGTAAGTCTTCTTTCATAAACTCATAGCAACTGTGTAATAATAGTATAGATATTTAGAGTTTCCCCAGCAACTACGTCTAGAACTAGGTGACGCCGTTTCGTTTATTCGTAGAAATAGACAACTAGATCCCCAATAGGATCACCAGATACAGTCTTCTCTTCGGCTGTCCTCATTAGGAATTATCAAGAAACTCTATTCCCAGAGATGAATGTATTCTCCGTGAATGGCATCTTTGAGTTTCTTCCAAATTCTCGAACTTTCCTGGCTTGATCTATTCTTTGTGAATAGCCTGTCTTGAACTTCTCGGGGTTTGGGGACCCACGGGCTTCTTAAAAGCATCGGCCTCCTCTTGGGCATTGTACAAGGACCCACAGGCTTCCTAAAAGCAACCCCGCCTCCTCTTGGGCCTAGTACAAGGACCCGCCGGCTTCTTAGAAGTATTCACAGCCTCCTCTTAGGCTTCGTATAATGATCTCTTCCTCCGGGAATGATAGCCTCCTCTTGGGCTTCATACAAGGACCGATCGGCTTCTTAAAAGCTTCCAGCCTCCTCTGGGGCTTTGTACAAATTGTCCCGATGACCTCCTAGAGGTATAGGAACAGAACTTAGTCATCTGCATAGAACAGTCATTTCAAAGAGTCTACACTGTTTCTCAAAGCATAGTACAAAAGATAAAACTCTAGACACGGACAGTCTAATTTCCTTGAGTCTCAAAGACATTCTCAAGTGACCCCTTCGTTAAATAGGAAGAAAACCCATAGACTCGGACAGTCTCGATACCCTTCAGATTTCCCACTTCCTTAAAGAACAAGAATAACCCGAATCCTCGAATCAAATCCTTAAGTACAACATTGCTCATATAAGAACTGATTTTCTCTTTCAAAATCAGTATACTGGACCTGTCACTTAACTGAAACAGTAACCATAGCCTCCTCTTAGTCTTTGTATAAAGATCCTTCTCCAGTAAAGTTAGCCTCCTCTTGGGCTTTGTACAATGATCCTCCCCAGCGGAGTCAAACAACGTTTAGCCTCTCTCTCGGGCTTTGTACGAGACACATAAGAGACTCCCTCGTTGAGTCAATCACCCTTCCGCCTCCATCTCGGGCTTTATACGAGATACAAAAAGGTTCTTATTGAGCCAAACAAATTTTAGCCTCCATCTCGGGCTTCGTACGAGATACAAAAAACTCTCTTGTTAAGTCAAATAGCCTCCATCTCGGGCTTTATACGAGATACCAAAAGACTCCATCGTCGAGTCAAAACCTTTTAGCCTCTCTCTCGAGCTTTGTACAAGACACATATTAGCCTCCTCTTAGGCTTTGTGTAAGAAAACCACTGGTTGATCCAATCAACCTTTTAGCATCAAAGATGTGCCTCGTTCACAATACACAAACATCAATAACTCCTTCCCCTTCATCTAATCCCTGTAAGCGGCAAGCCTCTGGATCATCTACATCCATGCCACTATCTCTCTTTTAGCATGAGAAATTTCTAAGGAAAGATAGCATTGCTCTACACTGAGTTAAAGTCTTCTCCTTCAGGTTAAAAACCCCCTATAAAGGAAATTATGGCATTACTGGATTCACATATCCCGGTTAAAGTAATCCTCCTTTACAGTCAGTCACCCAACAATTGTGACAAACAGACCCCTTTAGAGATGACAAATTCTCTCTAAAGTCAACACCCTTTTAGATTCACATCTTGGGCTTTGAACAAGATACAAATAGACCTTTCAGCTTCACATCTTGGGCTTTTAACAAGATACAAACTACCTTTAGCTTCACGTCTTGGGCTTTGAACAAGACACCAAACCGATCATTTCCTCCCATAGAATAGGAGGAACTACGATCGCTCTGATTTCCCTGTTTCGGTAAACGGGAATACGTAGGAATAAGATTGAAAGAAAAATCTTAGCGAGCACACTAAACAAAAACCCAAAATCCCATACTTTCATACATTCGTCCTAACATCCTAACCGATAGCCTAAAACACCCCTCGTCAACAAAATAACCTAGGAGAAACCCCGAATCTTTGTAGCATCTGTAAACCAACAGTTTTGACTATTTAACCTCAGTATGGAAGCAGGGTTAATTGGAGACATCTATTTCCCTTCCTTCATCAGCTTTAATAGGATAAAAAATGAATCGAGCTGTAGTACCAGAACGATTGTGCTTCGCAACCACATCCAAAAATCACTCGCTACAGGGAGATCTCTCATATTTCCTTGGCATCGAATTCTACAAGACTAGTAGAGGTTTGATGATGCACCAACGAAGATATGCAGGTGAAATACTCAAGAGATTTGAGATGCAAGATTGCAACTCAACTTCAACTACAACTGAGACCAGACTACAACTGTCGAAGGATCCAGACGAAGATGATGTCGACCTAACTCAATACAGAAGACTTATTGGGTCACTTAGATACCTTTGTCACACAAGGCCTGACTTAGCATACAGTGTTGGTATGGTAAGTAGATTCATGCAGAAGCCAAAGGTATCACACCTAACAGCGACGAAGAGGATACTGAGGTATCTGAAAGGGACTCTCGACTATGGCATTTTATTTCCTGCAGCTGACGAAGGGAAAGAATGCAAGTTAGTGGGATACACAGACTCTAGCTGGTGTAGTGATGCAGAAGATAGAAAATCCGCAGCTGGATATGTGTTTATGTTAGGTGGTGCACCAGTTGCTTGGAGTTCGAGAAAGGAGCCAGTAGTGGCATTGTCATCATGCGAAGCAGAATATATAGCTGCTTCTCTTTGTGCATGTCAAGCAACCTGGATGGTGAACTTGGTCGAAGAGATTACAGGGAAGAATCATGGAGCAATTACCATGAAGATCGACAACATGTCAGCTATCAATTTGGCGAAGGATCCAATAGCTCACGGTCGAAGCAAGCACATCGAAATGAGGTTTCATTATCTTCGAGAGCAGGTAGCAAAAGGGAAGATGAATTTGGAACACTGCAGAACTGAGAATCAGATTGAAGATATCATGACGAAGGGAGTGCAGGTCGAAGTATTCAAGAAGCTAAGATCGATGATGAATGTAGATAGTTTAGACACAATGAATTAGGTGGTGTGTTAAAATGTAATTCATAGTGTCGAAGTCGAAGTCGAAGTCGAATAGTTTCGACAGATTCATTTTAGATTTGATTGGATTCTGTTTTATTAGATTATATTTGATATTTTGGGCTTTTAGAGTTTTGGGCCTTTGTAAATCTAAATATATAAATAGGGAGTTACCCTTGTACATTGTAACATAATTGCATTCACAGTTTGCAGATTAGCAAGTGAATAATAGCAATAGAAGAAATCCCACAGTTCGTGGGTAGAAACACTTTTCTCCAAATATTTATCTTCTCTCTCTTTTCTTTCTTGCTGTTAGTTTGTTCCTCTTCTTCTTTCTTTGTTCTTCATAGTCATTACGTATTGTTTGTGGGTTGGTGATCAATCTTGAGATCAAGATTGAAGCGAAATCATCATAGGGTGAGGTGAATTTCCAACAATAACATCACATTGACCGAGGAAAATTTAATTTGATCCTAAATTTGGCTGGTTCTCAATTTCAACTAACAAATTATTTATTTCATTTATGTGCAAATACCTTCTAATTGAGGTGTATCCATATAAATAGAGTTGACAATGAGCTGAACAAATTTGAAAATAGTTTTAAATTCGGTTCGATAATTAATTCGTTGAACTTGGTTCATAAATCTAATGAGCTGAATATGAGCGAAAAGTTAAGTTCGTTAACTAAATGAGTTAAACTTAAATTATACATAGTTCGACTCGTTAGGTTCATGATCCAACTCGATTATATATGAGAAAGATTATATTGTCTTTAAGTAGGTTTAAAGATTTAATATTTATTTTAACTTTATATTTTATTTTAATCTAACGGTTTTAATTGATAATTTATATTCTCAAGTGACCAAAATATTTATAAAAATAATTATACAAATAAAATTAGCATAATATAAAATAATTAATTTTTGAATTAATAGATTTTTGAGATAAAGTCAAATTCCAATCTAATAATTTTTATTTTATTTCAATACATTCTTTTTAAAATAATATTAATTTAAAATGTTAAATATATAAAAAAAATAGAATTTAAAAAATAGTTTTTAAGTTCGTGAAACAAACGGAATGAACCTAACGAGTCGAACTGAATGGCTCATGAACCTAAGCAAGTACAGAAAGTGAGAGTAGAGTTAGAATAGAATGTAACCTGACCCTCTAATAAAAGAGGGTATTTATAGGCTGGCCCCAGCGCAGGGCCAACGGTCATCTACTTTGGGCCTTGCGACCCAGCCCAGTGCAGATAACTGTCAGGGCTTACGTGGCGTAGTAAAGACCAGCACGTGGTCTTCGCCCTGGAGTAACGGTCCCGTGATCTCCATAAGGTGGGTTGGCCAGCTCTTTCGGAAGTGGGCGTTACCTGGTGACGTGTCCCCGCGAGGAGGAGCACGTGGAGAGACGCATGGAGAATGTTCGTTCTCTCCCTAATCACCACAATGCCTGTCCGACGACGATAGGGTCGTGTCGTGCCCAACGCTGATAGTAGCGTGTTGTGCCCGACAAAGGAAAAGATTGGGCCTTATTGGGGCGCTTGGCATGACCTTGGGTTGGGCCTGCCCGACGTATGGGCAGGCGCCGACCCAGTTAAGAATAGGAGCCCCCTAAGTCGTTGCTCCGACGAGTCGGAGTAATGACTTGAGGACTAGCCCATTCGCCGGGGATCCGTTTAGTGGAACAACGTACCCGACGTTGCCGAGTTGGTGGGAGACGCATGCAGGTAGGACAATGAAAAGGAGACGCGTGGAGATGAGTCTCGGGGACTGACGTTTGCTCGTCGTGCTAAAGGTCGTTTATGGCCGGCGGTGCGGGGAGATGAGAGGAGACGAGTGTGTTTTCCACGCGGGCATGAAGGCAAGTGAAACGACGCACGCGGGGTCCTGAGTGCCACGTGTCGTCTGTCATCAATGCCTAGGGAAGCTGGGGTCCTAGGCATTCAAGTGCATAGGGACGCCTCGAGTCCTGTGAGGGTCCTATAAATAGGAGCTGAGTCCGTGCCATTTGCACGTTCCTGTTTCCTCCGCTCATAACGCTCCCTCTTTCCATTCGGCATTTCGAATTCCTTCTTCTGTCGTACCACACCGCACCGGAGATTCACCACCGCTGCTACAAGTAAGTTTCTAGTCTCTTCTTCTCTGTTTAATATTTTCTACGATGGTTTCTACGGCGAACTAATGAAGTTCGTGGGGAGGCCACAGAGTTTCCGGCGAATACGGCGGGGCTTCTTTAGATCTCTGATGAGTTCCCCGGGGACTTGGGATGAATCTCCCGAGGACCTGATGAAGGTCCCGAGGACACATGATGAATTTCCCGAGGTCGTGGGATAAAGAACTCAGGGATCTGATGAAGGTCCCGGGGAAATTAGCTGAATATCCTGAGGCCATAGGATGAATATCTCGAGGCCATGATGAAGGTCCCGGGGAGTTAGATGAATACCCCGGGGTGATGGTAGAAGGCCTCGAGGGCGCCAGGCAGAGGTCTCGAAGACCTTAACCGACGTGCTCGAGGCCGATCACCGTGACGTCGGGGATAATTTTTGGTCGGACGCAGGGTAGAGCCTCCTCGCGCTTTCTCCGGCTCCTCGCGTGCCTTGCTCCCCCTTTCACTTGATCTGCGGTGGAAGGGTTGATTTGATCTGGGACGCCGAATTCACCGTTTTCCTCTGCTTTTCAGGTAAAAAATGGCTGCCCGGAAAATCCAGGGGGTCCTAGAAATCGATGATGAGCCCGACTCCCCAGTGGCGCCAAACAGCGATGCCTGAACGCCTGAGGAAAGGGTCGGGGAGGAGCCTCTGGGCTTCCCTTTGCAATTTGCTACAGATGACTCTGACGCTTTTTCCACTGTCGAGGACCTCTACGAAGGTTCTGCATGGAGTTGGCGGGCGTATAGGCCCCTGGAGCATCATCGGATATGTTCGACTTTCAGAAGGACAAGGTTTCCTATGTATGAGTTCGCCTTCCTGGAAGCGGGCATGCGTCTGCCCTTCAATAACTTTCAGCTGGGGGTGTTTTTTTGGCTGCGCCTGGCGCCCTCACAACTTCACCTGAATGCGATCGCTTTCGTACGGGCCTACGAGCTCGTGTGTAAATATCTTAAGGTCGAGGCCACATTCCCTCTCTTCTTCCGTATCTTCCACCTACAAAGATAGACGGTTGAGGGGCGTCATAGCTGGGTGTCCTTTAAGTAGCCGAGGAGGCTGTTTCGGGTATATCTGGACTCTGTCCAAAATTTCAAAATCCGGTGGTTCGTTGTCAAGCTCCTCACCCGTGCGTCCACCGATACATTGTACAACCGCGTGACAATAGAGGCGGAAGATGGTCGGCAGAGGGAGGTCCTTGAATTAAAGTGTCCTCTGGAGTAGACGGAGGAGCACTTCCTGATGAGCACAGATAGCTATATTGTCGATCCCAAGGCGATGGACGAGGACGATCAGCTGGCCTACCAGAAGCTGGTCGACTTTGTGGCCAGTTTCACTCGTGCGAAACATGTGACTCCAGACGAGAACTTCAAGCTCAATGCTCGCGGGGAGATCATAACGAAGGCCCGATTTATAAATACAAAAGCTCTCCTTGAGTGTGAGACCGACGCGGAGGCTATTCGGTTCTTAGGTAGTGGGCATACCCCTTTTTTCGGGGTCTCTCCAGGTTTCTGCCATTGGTTTGCTGATGTTTGTTTTCTTCTTTTTGCAGGTGCAATGTCGACCATGGAGGAGCGTGTGAAGAAGCTGGCTGCTACCCGAGTCCCGAAGAAAGGTGGGAAAGGGCGAGTCGAGCAGATCCGACAGCAGGTGCAGGGCCCTACCCCGACCCCCGGGGACTCCTCTAGTTCTCCAAAGTGCAGCCAATCTCCCACTTCGCAGGGATCCCCGAAGAGACACGGACCCTCGAGCCTGTGCATGTCGACTTGACCAATAGCCCGCCTGACGGAAAGTTTGTGTTTCTGCCCTGCTTCATGCAGTCCAACTTCTTCTCGGAGGCCAATTCCCCGACTGTTAGTGTTGTTGAGTCTAAGGCCATCTTAGGCGTTGACCAAGCGTCTAGGAGGAAAGCCTTGTCGGACGACATGGCCTCCGGGCAAACTCCAGGAGGATATGGAAAAGAAGGTTAAGGGTGTCGAAGATGAGCGGAAGACCCTGCTGGCCAGGATTGCTGAGCTGGAGCAAGCGGCCAGACCTGCTAAGAATGAAACCGACGAGGATAAGCTGCTGACCTCTCGGGTTGAACTGATATCAAAGATCAGGGTGCTCGAGCAAGATGTCCTTGGTGTCATCAAGGTGGGCTTCACCAATGCCGTGAAGCAGCTAAAGATCGTGAACCCGGGTGTTCAGCTTATCACTGAGGGGACCGGCCCCTACCATGAGGTGGTCGAAGGCCAGATTATCCCACTGGCGTCCGAGGAGGAAGATGACGACGAGACTGTGGCGGACGGGCAGCCTGAGGACAACACAGTTTAGTTTTTCTTTTGCTTATTTTGTTTGGCCTGCGTGCCACTTTTTGTAATGACATTTGCCTGGCCTGTGCGCCAGGGGCTTGCGACATTTTGCATGTACTTTGAATAATGGGCTTTTGCCCGACTTAATGCCTTGTTTTTTGTTTATCTGTGTGTGTGATGTTTGTATGTTTGATGATATATCTGTTTCGTTTTTATCTAAGTAATTAGGGGTTTCGCTCGACTTTGTTGATCCTTGACAGTGCAGGGAACTGGTCGAGTGGTCGGAGCTGTGTTCCGACCTTCAACGAGGCTAAAAGCTTGATCGAGGTCTTAGCTTCGTGGCGTCGGCTTCCCATCGCGAGATGGGTGCCCTTCCAAACTAGTACAGCAACGGTGGAACTCGGTTGAGGTGTCCCCGTCGGATAAAGGGTCCTCGCGCATACACAACGCGAGCCCTTGTCTTTTTGTCTCGAGGGGGTCGCACTTGTACCTTAGTGCGCCCCCCGTAGTCGAGACGTGAATGGATCGCGAGCAGTGTTTAACTGTAATACTGTTTAAACTTTTCAGCATTCCATGGTCGAACAAGTTCCTCCCCGTGTAGATTTTCGAGGTAGTAGGCTCTTGTCCCCGTTTTCGCGCGGACGTGATAGGGGCCCTCCTAGTTCGCAGCGAGTTTGCCTTCTCGCGAATCTTTCTGGTTTCTTCGTAGGACGAGGGTGCCTACCTGAAAATCACGTTTAATAACTTTTTTGTTATAGCGTAGAGTTATCTTTTGCTTGAGTGAGGCTTTGTGGAGGGACGCGTCCGACTTTATCTCCTCGACGAAGTCGAGCTCCTCCCTGAGGGCCTCATCGTTCGTCTTCTCGTTGAGGAGAGACTTCGTTCTTCTCGAAGGTTCCCTTATTTCCACGGGGATCACTGCCTCAGTTCCGTAAGTCAAACTGAAAGGGGTCTCCCCGGTAGTGGAGTGAGGGGTTGTTCTGTAGGCCCAGAGGATGCTGTGTAGCTCCTCGACCCATCTTTTCTTGGCGTCACCCAGTCTCCGTTTCAGACCTCACAGGATCACCCTGTTTGCGGCTTCAGCCTGGCCGTTAGTTTATGGGTGCTCGACCGAGGTGAAGTGTTGCTTCGTGCCCAGCTTCGTGACAAAGTCCTGAAAGTTCTTATCAGTGAATTGTATCCTGTTGTCGGTGACAATTGCCTGGGGCACGCCAAACCGGGCTAGTATGTTCCTCTTGTAGAAATGTAGTATGTTGTGGGCCGTGATTTTGGCCAGGGCTTCAGCCTCGATCCACTTCATGAAATAATCAATGCCAACGATCAGGTGCTTGTTTTGGTACGACCCCACGACGAAGGGCCCGAGGATATCCATCCCCCACCATGCAAACGGCCACGGGGACGATAGCGTTTTGAGCTCACCAGGCGGGGCCAGGTGCATGTCCCCGTGAAGTTGGCATTTGTCGCACTTCTTGTTGTGTTCCTTGGCGTCCTGCTGCATGGTGGGTCAGTAGTACCCTACTCGCTACGCTTTACGGGCTAGTGATCGTCCGCCGAGGTGTTGCGCATTGATCCCCCCGTGGATCTCCTGGAGTATATTAGGGACCTTGGACTCCTCGACGCACCTGAGAAGAGGGATCGAGAAGCCGCGTCGATATAGTTTGTCTTCGACGATAGTATAAGAGCAGGCTCGTCACCTGACAACTCCGACGTCTTTGGGGTCATTGGGTAGTTTACCCGTGCTGAGGTACTCGTACACCGGGGTTATCCAGCTATGGATATCTCCAATGGCGTTCACGTTATCCGTGGGGACGGTTTTCTCGATGCTCGGACGAGAAAGCACCACTTGAATGACAGATTTGTTCCCGCCTTTCTTCTTTGTGCTTCCGAGTTTCGATAGAATGTCCGCTCGAGTATTGTGTTCGCGCGGGACGTGATTCACTTCCGCCGAGAAAAACTTTTTCACCGTTTCCTTCACCAGAGCCAAGTACTCGATGAGGTTGTCGTTCTTGGCTTGGTATTCTCCCCGTACCTGGGAGGCCACGAGCTGGGAGTCAGTGAATATTTTGACCTCTTGTGCACCGAGGTCTTTAGCTAAGCGTAACCCGACGAGGAAAGCCTCGTACTTGGCCTGATTGTTCGATGTCGGGAAAGACAACGTCAACGAGACTTCGATCAGGATACCTTCCCTGTTTTCGAGGATGATGCCTGCTCCGCTGCTGTTGAGTGCAGAATAGGGCAAGCAGCAAAAATATTTATTTTCGGAAAGAATTCCCTCCAGGATTTATGTCGTGTCCACAGAGATCGGTTCGAGGAAAAGAATGTCGTTCGACAGTCTCTTGCGTTAATGAGTTTGGGTTTAAATGGTTTAAACATAGAAACAGAAAAGTAAATATCAAAACATAAAACAAATTCATTCTTCAGCCAGACAAACTTATTCGGCATGCATATAATCGACTCCTCACAAACTTAAACTTACCGACCAGTTATACTCGACCTACAATACTCCTCAATATCACCCAGCATCGCTCACAACAAAGGTTATGTCTAACGCAAAGTTGAGAAAACAACCGTGTTACCCTCGCCGACACTCTCGCACGCGACTCAAGGCATGGAGGCATTAAGCTTCGACGCCTATTGAAGATTGTTAGCTCTTAAATCTATCTCTAGAATCCAGAAACTAACAGATAATCATCCCTAATTGAATTTTGCGAGGATTATCTCTAACGCAACTCAAACCCCGCGCATAAAGCAAAAATCAGAGACAATTACCAATAAAGATTTGTAAAGCAAGTTTTATACAACGCCATGGGCGACAAATATACAGGAAATCATAGTCAATACATATACAAAACCCAACAAAGAAGAACAACACAAAGAAGAAGAGAAATGAACCAAACATCTCGCGGTTTGTCAAACGCCGGTCGATGATCAATCCACTCCGGATCATTCGTATGCAAGCTTCCATGTTGTTTTCTAAGCTAATCTACTAAAAAATGAAGTTTGATGGAGTTGGAACAAGAATCCCCAAAACCATACTCTAAAAAGTTACAGAGTTCTATTATATACAAATCAAATTTTCGCAGGTTCGCTAGGCGAATCCTTCCATTCGCTAAGCGAATGCACAAAATTGGCACTTAAGTGCCTGCAAAAAGTTAAACCGCCTCTTGCTTTCTTCAGAAGTTCGCTAAGCGAACGTTTTATTCGCCTAGCGAATGCTCGCTAGGAAGTTCGCGAAGCGAACTTTGGTCTTTGTCTCCTTTGTCCAATTCTGGGCTCCTTCGCTGGGACCTTCGCCAGCCTTCGCTAAGCGAACATTCACTGTCACACTCGCTAAGCGAACATGACAACAAATCAGCCCCTTATTTGACTACAACTTCTGCACCGTAGCTCAGATTAACGCACGGTCGGAAGCGCTGGAAAGCTTATTCAATGCTCTATACAACAATGACAAAATCCCACTGCTTGAATACCTACAAAAATGAGATAAAATCAATTAAACTCAATGATATTTACAAGAAAACTCAATATACACACGAAAACGTAAAGTAAACGTATTTACACATAAAGTGGGGTTTATTCAACCAATTTTAACACAAAGTATCGATAAGTGCAACAAAACTTATATACAAAAAAAGATACATTTTGAACTTATCAAACTCTCCCCAACTTACATAATTGTTTGTCCTCAAACAAAAATCAAACAACTCAACGAAACCGAGTGATAACCAAAGAATCACGAATCAACAAGTTTTGAAAAACGAAAAACAAATGTAATGGTTCAATCGAAAATGGTCCATACAAAGTAAATACTTACCACTAAACTACGACGACAACATAGTCACGAAATAAATGCAAAGTACAAAAATCATGCCAAAAATTCTAAAACAATACAAGTTCAAATGTCAATCACACCTAGGAAAAACAATCATCGGTAGATGAAAAACACAAAATGAGGTTCTTTTCACTCACACAATAATCATGCAAACAATAGACTAAATTATGCATGCATCCAAAAATTCATATTGAACATACAAAGGCAAGAATCACAAGGACTTTCAAGGTTGTAGCGTGGTCGGGTAAACAAACAAGGGGCAATTTCAAAAGGTAATTGAAACAAAAACTTGCCTAAACCTAAGGGAGTGATCAACTCACAAAGACTCAAACACCAAAATTCCGATCAACTTCTTCCAAAATCCCAAGTGTTACACAAAACACAATACTTATTTAGCACAATTATATGAACTCTTTTTGTTTCCTTTCTCAAGGATTTTCTTTTTCTTTCTTTTTTTCTTTTCTTTTTCTTTGTCATATTTTTCTCTTTTTTTTTTCTTTTTCTTTGTCATATTTTTTTTCTTTTCTTTTTCAACCTTATAGAAACCAACCAACGAGTAAACAATCATTCTCTCTCCAACTTGAATTCAACCACATCATCATGTGAATACTCCCTACTTTCTAAGGCAAGGTAAAAATTCATACAATAACACAAAGTTGAGGGTCCAAGAAAAAACAAAATCCAATAAAAAATAAGTGAACTAAACACTCATAGACAAGCATTAAGTTCAAATAAAACATGGATCAAAAAGCTCAAAGGGGTTACGAATGATCACACACTCACAAGGTGAATAGACTATTTGGCTAGGTAGTTGTGCTCAAAATGAAACAAAATTGCCTTGATCATTTTCATGCATTCATATAATCAACACAAACAAAAGATTAAACATAATAAAATCCAGTTAGAACAAGAAAGTCGGTACTCCGTGCATATATGAACAATGGAAAGCCACCTCACAAAAAGGTTGGGAACTAAAGTGATTCACACAAGAACAAGTATACAAAAGAATGAATGGCATGGAAGTTTGTAAAAAGCCTAAGTATCATGAATATACTAAAGTCTAGAAAGCGATAAACACATACCTCGGACGTGTACAAAACTTAACAATATCATTACCATACATCCGCAAGTTGAGACACTCAAACTTGGAACATCACCACATTTCCTCAAGCTACTCAAAACAAGCTCATTGACAAACACAAAGACCATTAATATAAACAAACTAAAAATTGACAAAAATTCATTAAACAAGTTGTAAAGTGAAGATTTGAGAATTTTACGAAAAATCCGAGTACAACTTGTTTAATGAATACTCACCACACTACCTAAACTAAACAACAAAAGAAAAGAATACACCATGCTTGTTTTACATTGTAAGCTCGACGCCTATTACTTACAAACCAACACGTTGCTTCGGAAGAGCCAAATGCTTTCACTCCCGCCTTTGCTCTCATCTCTTCGAGCTCTAACCGGAACTATACATCTAACCACACTTTTGGAAAACGTGAAGAGAAACAAATATATACACTATATTCACAATTATGCAAAACATGTAAAATTCACAAATATGGTAAACATATACAAGTACCAATATAAACAAGTGAAAATAGACAATATATACGATATCTACAAAACTCAAAAACAAAGAAACTATCGCAATGCGATCCAATAAAAACACCAATCCCCGACAACGGCGCCATTTTGTTGAGTGCAGAATAGGGCAAGCAGCAAAAATATTTATTTTCGGAAAGAATTCCCCCCGGGATTTATGTCGTGTCCACAGAGATCGGTTTGAGGGAAAGAATGTCGTTCGACAGTCTCTCGCGTTAATGAGTTTGGGTTTAAATGGTTTAAACATAGAAAAAGAAAAGTAAATATCAAAACATAAAACAAATTCATTCTTCAGCAAGACAAACTTATCTGGCATGCACATAATCGACTCCTCACAAACTTAAACTTACCGACCAGTTATACTCGACCTACAATACTCCTCAATATCACCCAGCATCGCTCACAACAAAGGTTATGTCTAACGCAAAGTTGAGAAAATTACCGTGTTACCCTCACTGACACTCTCGCACGCGACTCAAGGCACTGAGGCATTAAGCTTCGACGCCTATTAAAGATTGTTAGCTCTTAAATCTATCTCTAGAATCCAGAAACTAACAGATAATCATCCCTAATCGAAGTTTGCGAGGATTATCTCTAACGCAACTCAAACCCCGCGCATAAAGCAAAAATCAGAGACAATCACCAATAAAGATTTATAAAGCAAGTTTTATACAACGCCATGGGTGACAAATATACATGAGATCATAATCAATACATATACAAAACCCAACAAAGAAGAACAGCACAAAGAAGAAGATAAATGAACCAAACATCTCGCGGTTTGTCAAATGCCGATCGATGATCAATCCACTCTGGATCATCCGTATGCAAGCTTCCATGTTGTTTTCTAAGCTAATCTACTGAAAAATGAAGTTTGATGGAGTTGGAGCAAGAATCCCCAAAACCATATTCTAAAAAGTTACAGAATTCTATTATATACAAATCAGATTTTCGCAGATTCGCTAGGCGAACCCTTCCATTCGCTAAGCGAATGCACAAAAATGGCACTCAAGTGCCTACAAAAAGTTAAACCGCCTCTTGCTTTCTTCAGAAGTTCGCTAAGCGAATGTTTTATTCGCCTAGCGAATGCTCGCTAGGAAGTTCGCGAAGCAAACTTTGGTCTCTTTCTCCTCTGTCCAATTCTGGGCTCCTTCGCTGGGACCTTCGCCAGCCTTCGCTAAGCTAACATTCGCTGTCACACTCGCTAAGCGAACATGACAGCAAATCAGCCCCTTATTTGACCACAACTTCTGCACCGTAACTCAGATTAACGCATGGTCGGAAGCGCTGAAAAGGTTATTCAATGCTCTATACAACAATGGCAAAATCCCACTGCTTGAATACCTACAAAAATGAGATAAAATCAATTAAACTCAATGATATTTACAAGAAAACTCAATATACACACGAAAACGTAAAGTAAACGTATTTACACATAAAATGGGGTTTATTCAACCAATTTTAACACAAAGTACCGATAAGTGCAACAAAACTTATATACAAAAATAGATACATTTTGGACTTATCAGCTTTTTGTCGAGCTGGATGCCCCGTCGACGTAGATCGCCCACTTTTGGGATCCGTTGGTCGAAGGCTCTGGGAGGGTCATTTCTGCCACGAAGTCGGCCAGCACCTGAGCTTTCAGGGCCTTTCTCCCTTCATATTGGATGTCAAACTCAACGAGTTCGAGCGACCATTTGAGCATCCTCCCCGCCATGTATGGTCGGCCAAGGAGTTGTCGCACGGGTTGCTCGGTCCTCACCATGATCGTGTGGGCCAAGAAGTAATGTCAAAGTCTTCTAGCCGCGGTGACGAGAGCCAGGGTGACCTTTTCGATTTGCTGGTACCTAAGTTCTGGACCTTGGAGGACTTTTCTGGTGAAGTAAATCGGCTTCTGCCCATCGGTGGTTTCCCGAATCAGGACTGCGCTGACTGCTTCGCTCGTGATGGCGAGGTATAGGAATAACGTCTCCCCGCCCTCTGGTCGTGAGAGAACCGGGGGTTGAGAAATAACTTGTTTGAGGTGGAGGAGTGCTTTCTCGCATCCCTCGATCCATTCGAACGTGGCTTTCTAGCGTAGAAGCTTGAAAAAGGGGAGTGCATATTGTGCGGACTTGGCCACAAAGCGGGAAGGTGAGGTCAGCATCCCGTTCAGCGATTGTATCGACTTCTTTGAGTTCGGGGTCGGGATCTCGGAGAATGCCCTGCACTTGTCGGGGTTCGCTTCGATTCCTCACTCCATGAGGTAGAAACCGAGAAACTTGCCCGCCTGGACGCCGAAGGTGCATTTGTCGGGGTTGAACCTCATCATGCATTTCCTTGTTGTGTTAAAGACCTTTGTGAGATGGGCAGCGTGGTCGACTTCTTCTGCAAATTTGACGATCATCTCGTCCATGTAGACCTCGAGCATGTTGTCGATCTCTCCCCGGAAGACTTTGTTCATCATCCGCTGGTAGGTCGCACCGGCGTTCTTCAGGCCGAAGGGCATTACGTTGTAGTAGTAATTGCTTGACTCAGTCATGAAGGTGGTGTGCTGCTTGTCGGCCTTGGCCATGGGGATTTGATTGTACCCCGAGTAGGCGTCCATAAAGGACAATAGTTTGAAACCTACAGAATTGTCGACCAGCTGGTCGATGTTAGGCAATGGATAAGAATCTTTCGGGCATGCCCGACTTAGATCAATATAGTCAACACACATCCTCCATTTTCCATTATTTTTCTTGACAAGTACAACGTTGGAAAGCCAGGTTGTGTACCTGGCCTCCGAAATAAAATTTTCCTCTAAGAGGTCTTTTACAGCTTTTTCAGCAGCCTCCGCTTTCTCGGGAGAGTGCCTGCGCCTACATTGCACTATAGCCCTAGCGGCTGGATCTACAGTCAGCTGGTGATAGGCCACCTCTGGGTCGAGGCCGGACATCTCTGAAGTGCTCCACACGAACAAATCAGCGTTCTCTCGGAGGTTTTCCTTCAGCTGCTTCTTCGCCAGGTAGGGGAGCCCGATCCCAATCTTCACGCTCCTATCTGAATCGTCTATGAGGGCGACGAGCTCGAAGTCTTCGTCTGGGATGGGGTGCATTGGGTGGAGAGGCTGCCCGTTACCTTCAACTGGAAGGTCATTGTCCGTTGCTCCCTCTTCTTCCTGCTCGTCAGGGAAACGACTGTCGAGGTCCACCGCATTGACGCCTGGGAGTGGCTTCTGCACTGCGTCCAGGGTTGACTTCTCTCCAACCTTGGGCTTGACGTTGATCGAGCTCAGGCCCTTGGTTGTAGCTTCGAAGCATCTCCTAGCAGCTTCAATGTCCCCGTGCATGGTGACGACCGGACCTCTGGCCGTATAGTACTTCATCTTCAGATGGACCGTAGATGGTACCGTCGTGAGTTCAGACAGAATGGTCCTCCCCAGGATGCATTGGTACAGAGAAGGGTAGTCCACCACTAGGAAGCAGGTATTGACTTATCGGGCAGTGTCCTCGCTCCCGAAAGTGACCATCAGTTCAACATAGCCCCACTATATGGTGGTGGTGCCGTTGAAACCCTGTAGATCTGAGCCCACGTAAGGGGTCAGATGTTTTTCGTCGAGCTGGAGGGTTTCGAAGAGGTAGGCGTACGTGATGTCCATCGAACTCCCTTGGTCGACCAGGATTCTGCGGACATCAAAATTCGCCATCTGCGCCCGGATTAGGAGAGGGATGATGGAGATGGACGAACCGCCTGGCAGTTCTTCGAGGTAGAAGATGATGGGGTTTGACTTCCCTTACACCTTCTCAAAGGTGGCAGTCTGTGTCGAGCTCACGGATTCCAGCTCGTCGAACTTCTACTTGATTGACACGACGAAGACCTTGTTAAAGCCCCCGCCAGATATAACCATTGTCGTGGGGAAACTTTCCCATGTGCTACGGGTTGTGACAGGGTCCTCAGGGGGAAAGCTCTCCCACAGGCTGCGAACTGTCGCGGGGTCCTCAATCCATTAGGGGACGTAAAAGTCCTCTGGCCGAGTGACACTTAGAGCGACTTGCAGTATGTTCTCTCCAAAGGGGGGGTCGTCACCTCGACGTTTTGCGCGTCTCGTGCATCAGGTCGAGGAGTGTCGTTCCTCTTTGTATACTGTTTTAGATGCCCCTCCTTGATTAGGATCTCTATAGCATCCTTGAGGTGGATGCAGTCTTCGGTGACATGTCTGTGGCTCTGATGGAACCTGCAGTATTTGGACTTGTCAGTGTTTGATTTGGGGGCGTCAACTTCAGAAAGCAGACACCCCCTTTATGAAATTTCGAGTTGGCACACTCGGAGAAAATTCGCTCGCGGGGAGCGGTGAGTGGAGTGTACTCCATGAACCGGCCAACTGGACCTCTCGGCTCGCGAGAGTCCCTGGGACGGCCTTAGCGTCTTCTCTCTCCCTCGCACCAGGGGGCAGTAAAGTCTTTATCCCTGGAGCTCCGGGGGCCCTCTTGGTATCGCGAGTCGTGGGCAACGTGGGCGACCTCCAACTCTTCAAACTAGATGTATGATTGGGCTCGGTGGAAGAGGTCTTCCAAGTTACGGGGTCTATGGATGCCCACAGCCTTGGCGAACTCGATCCCGTGATGCAGTCCCCGCTCGATCAAGAACTTCTTCATGTCGTCGATAAAGGATACCTCTACGGCTTCCATGTTGAATCTCTCGATGTAACCTCTAAGAAATTCGTCTCTCCCTTGGAGGACGACTTCCAGGGAGCCCACCGTCTTTGGGTGGCGTCGGGACGCAGTGAAATGCTTGGAGAACTATCTCTTCAGTTCTTTCCAAGTTGTGATGGACTCTGGCTTGAGGCTTTTATACCATGCCATGGCCCTTTTCTGGAGGGTGGTCGAGAAGAGCCTGCATTTGATGGCTCTCCAGACATTTTGGTAGTCGAGCATTGCCTCGAAGCTCTCTATGTGATCGTCGGCGGTGTCGTCGTATGTCCCCGAGGGTGAAGGCTTTTCCATCCCCACAGGTATAGGGGTCTCCATAATCTCCTTAGACAACGGGGTCCGCTGGTTGTCTTCGTCACTCTTAACTGGTGACCGTGACGGAGAGTGGTTGCCCCGACCAGGCCCGTGTCGTCGGGGGGAACTCCTTAGACGACTCTTCGGCTTTTTGCCGTCAGCTTTGCTCCTCTTTTGGGCAGGGGAGCGTCGTTGTTCCTTCCGAGGAGGGGAGTGATGGCGCTTCTGGGCGACCACAGGCTGGGGTCGTTTCAGGTGCGGGAGGCGTCCCGCAGGTTAGGGGTAGGGCTCCGAGAGTCGACCGATAGAGTCCTTCACGGAGAAGGAGAACGACTGGGAGATGGAGGGCGACAATGTCTCTGCGGGGGAGAGCGTCGTTGTCGCCCCCTTTCAAGCGTTTTTATCCCCACGTTCTACTGGGAGATCAGTTGGTTGGTCTGATTAATCAGAGCGAACAGGGCCACTGTGTTTGGATTAACATTTGGTGGCGCGGGGATCGGCTGGTAGACAGTGGGGTTGCTGTCCTGTTGGATGGCATTGTATGTCGCGTCATCAGAAGAAGTGGAGGCAATACGCCAATCCCTTTCGTCGCCTTCTTTGACGTTAACGACCACATTGTCCTCGTGGTCGTCTCTATTGTTGAACTGCGCGAAGGCGGTGTCGGAGTCTTGGCCTCAGGTTGGGTGCTGGCCATGGTTGTCAGAAAATGGAAGTTGCTTTGGTTTTACGAAGAGAACAACGGGGAAGCAAAGTTTCCCACAGACGGCGTCACTGATTGTACCTGATCAGAAAGTAGATTAGTGGCCAGCAACATCGCGAGCTCCGCTACTCCGGTGGTGATGAGACGGTGGGGGGTGTACCTGCAAGGAACTCTGATGCCAAAGTTAGGACTGAAGCAAGCAAGTACAAAAAGTGAGAGTAGAGTTAGAATAGAATGTAACCTGACCCTCTAGTGAAAGATGGTATTTATAGGCTGCCCCAACGCAGGGCCAACGGTCATCTGCTTTGGGCCTTGTGACCCAGCCTAGTGTAGATAACTTCTAGGGCTTACGTGGCATAGTGAAGACCAGCATGTGGTCTTCGCCCTGGAGTAACGGTCCCGTGATCTCCGAAAAGTGGGTTGACCAGCTCTTTCGGAAGTGGGCATTACCTAGTGACGTGTCCCCGTGGGGAGGAGCACGTGGAGAGACGCGGGGAGGATGTACGTTCTCTCCCCAATCACCACAATGCCTTTCCGACGACGATATGGTCGTGCCGTGCCCAACACTAATAGGAGCGTGTTGTGCCTAACAAAGGAAAGGATGGGCCCTTATTGGGCCGTTTGGCGTGACCTTGGGTTGGGCCTGCCCGGCGTATGGGCAGGCGCCGGCCCAGTCCAGAACATAACATATTTTTGAAGACTCAATTTTGAGTCATGTTGAGAAATTCTATACTCTTATGAGAGATAAAGCTGTTAAAGGCAATAAGGGGACAGTTTGGCTGACAACATGTTGGTGTTTATAGTTATGGAGAAAACATTACTTTCAACAATGAGGGGAGAAATGTAGAAGAAACTTATTATCATATTAAACTTATTTATTGGAATTGGCTTGTTTTGAGTTTGAAGTTGTTCTGGACTGGCCCAATGACTAGGCATGACCAAATCCACTTCTGCTCCCACAACGGCCCAATTGCTTAAGCCCAGCCAACTTGGGGTAGCATTTACCTTTTGTTGGGCTATCCCTCCTATTTGAAGAGGCCCAACTTGATGTGGGTTAGTGGTCCATTTATTTTTATGCCTTTGTTATTACCCAACAAAGAGAATTAGGTTAATTTTATCCATTGTGTGTGAAAAACAACAAGAAAAGTAGAGAGAAGAGTGAAATCCCGCAACCCTATTTCAGCACAGTGCAGTTCCACTAAATCGGACATTGCACAAAATCCAACGGCCGGATCATCCTGAAGTTTTGACACAATATTCATGACTCATAGAAGCACATACTGAGCGATTTTCATTGGATTCAGAGCTTTCTAAGTCGGTCTGTCGAGTCCATATTTGAGGTCTGAATTTCTTGGTGTTTTTGGGTTGTTTTTGTCTCTCTTAATTATTGTTGTATTCCAAGATTGATTGCAAATCTTGATGATGTTTATGTATGCCTCTAGCTAGTGTTAGAGAGAACCTTGCTTTTACTCATTGATTGATAATAGTGGAGGATTTAAGTGGCCTACGGGTCCCGTGGTTTTTTACTCCTAGTTAACGGAGGTTTTTCCACTCTAAAATCTTGTTGTGTTATTTTATGTGTTTTGTTAATTGTCATTGCATTTGGTATTTGGGAGAGATTGTCTTGTTGGTTTATTCCATTACGTTTGTGGATTTCCTCCTAACAAGTGGTATCTAGAGTCGTGGTTTGATTTGTGTAACGATGAAGACGAACACATCTAGGATGGTGAGTTTGAATGGTTCCAATTATAATGCTTGGAAAGGAAAAATGGAAGATTTGCTTTATGTGAAAGGTTATCACTTACCGGTTTTCTCTAAGGAAAAACCCGATGGAAAGAGTGATGAAGAATGGACTTTGTTGCATAGACAAGTTTGTGGTTATATTCGTCAATGAGTGGATGATAATGTTTTGAATCATGTGAGCTCGGTGACTCATGCTCGCTCTCTTTGGACCAAACTTGAGGAGTTGTATGCAAGAAAGACGGGAAATAATAAGTTGTTCTTGTTCAGGCAATTAATGTCATTGAGGTATAGTGATGGCTCACCATTGACCGATCACTTGAACATTTTCCAAGGGATTCTAAATCAATTGTCGGAGATGAATCTTACTTTTGATGATGAAATTCAAGGTTTATGACTTCTTGGTACTTTGCCTAATTCTTGGGAGACTTTTAGGACATCCTTGTCTAACTCCGCTCCGAATGGTATCATCTCGATGGACTTGGCTAAAATTAGTGTGTTAAATGAAGAGTTGAGGCGTAAGTCACAAGGTTCTTCTTCACGTTTTGAGGTATTGATTACCGAATCAAGGGGGAGAAATCAAAGTAGAGGTTCAAGTAATCATGGAACTTCACGTGGTAAATCACAAGGAGGCTCTAATAGATTCTCTCATATTGAGTGTCATCATTATGGAGAAAACGGACACATAAAGAGGTATTGTCGTAAGTTGAAAAGGGAAAACAAGAAGAAGAGTTGCAACAACGATAAAAAGGAAGGTAACAATAATGAAGATGTTGCTATTGTTGATGATTTATTTATTGTTTGTGATAGTTGTATTGAGAATGTCAATCTATCATGTGATGAGATGGATTGGGTGGTTGATAGTGGTGTTTCTACTCATGCAACCTCGAGACGTGATCTTTTTTCAACTTACGAGACCGATGACTTTGGGGTTGTTCGTATAGGAAATAATGGGCAAGCTAATGTCATCGGAATGAGAGACATTTGTGTCGAAACTAGCAATGAGACAACTCTAGTTCTCAAAGGTGTGAAACACATTCTGGAACTTCGATTCAATCTTTTATCCGTTGGAAAGTTGGACAACGAAGGATATGATAATTCCTTTTCGGGCAATGAGTGGAAGTTAAAGAAAGGCTCAATGGTGGTTGCTAAAGGAAAAAGGAATTTGAACTTGTATGTCGTCCAACTCGGGGTTTCGAAGTGCTACATAAGCACTTGTGACAATGATAGCTCATCAGAATTATGGCACAAATGTTTGGGTATATGAGTGAAAAAGGTTTGAGCATTTTGTCAAAGAAGAATGTGTTGAATGGTGTTTTCGATGCAAAGTTAAGAAAGTGTTCACAATGTTTGGAGGGTAAGCAATGACGAGTTTTCTTTATGTCATCCGAACCAAAGAGGAAATCATAAGTGTTGGATTTAGTACATTTCGATGTGTGTGGTCTGATGAAGACACGGTCACTTGGTGGTGCATATTATTTTGTGACTTTCATTGATGATTGTTCTCGGAAAGCATGAGCTTATACATTGAAAACGAACGATCAAGTGTTAGATACTTTCAAGTCGTTTCAAGCATCGGTTGAAAGAGAAACCGGTAAAAAACTCAAGTGTATCTGAACCGATAACGGGGGAGAGTATATTGGACCTTTCGACAAGTATTTCTAAGATCAAGGTATACATCATCAAAAGTCTCCTCCAAAGACACCACAATTGAATGGGTTAGCCAAAAGAATGAATAGAACTTTGGTGGAAAGAGTGAGATGTTTACTTTCTCAATCAAAGTTGCCGAAATATTTGTGGGGAGAAGCATTGAGCACGATTGTACATCTTTTTAAACCTCACTCCATGTGTTCCGTTGACGTTTGATGTTCCAAATCATGTTTGGAGTGGTAAAATGTTACCTACAACCATCTTCGGGTGTTTGGATGCATGGCTTATGTGCATATTCCAAAGGATGAGAGATCGAAATTGGATGAGAAGTCGAAGAAATGTGTGTTTCTTTGATCCGATTCAACGGAAACTTATTCGTAGTCGTGATGTCGTATTCATGGAGGATTATACCATTGAGGACATAGACAAAGTTGAGAATAAAGATCCAATTTTTGAAGACGAAGAAATGGTTGATACGGACTCAACTACTATTGCTCTTATCCCTATCACTTTCGAAGATGTTCCAATTGAAAATTAAGGTATGGATTTGAATATTGATAATGTTTTAAATCCTAATGACATTGTTGATGTAGGTGCTACGGAAGATGTAGTTGAAAATGAGGTTGATCAAGAGGTTGAAAGTGTTGAGCAACTGTTTGCTTCTAATGAGTTGAGGCAGTCTATTTGGGATAAAAGGCCTTCCGTTTGATACCCCTCAAACGAGTATGTTTTTCTTACCGATGGTGGAGAACCCGAAAGCTTTAAAGAAGTTTTGGAGGATGAGAACAAAAAGGAGTGGATGGATGCCATGGAGGATGAAATGCAATCACTTCGTGAGAATAATACCTTTGAGTTAGTGAAGTTGCCAAAAGGGTAAGAGAGCATTGAAGAATATATGGGTTTATCGGATTAAGCAAGATGAGTGTACTTCTCAAAGAAGATACAAGGCTCGCTTGGTGGTAAAAGGTTTTAAACAACGAGAAGGTGTTGACTTTGGCGAGATTTTTGCTCCGGTTGTGAAGTTGCAATCTATTCGAGTGGTTCTTGGGCTAGCCGTTAGTCTTGATTTAGAAGTAGAGCAAATGGACATGAAGATGACTTTCCTTCATGGTGATCTACATGAAGAAATTTACATGGAGCAACTGGATGGGTTCTGAGAGAAAGGCAAAAAAGACTATGTTTGCAAATTGGTAAAAAGTCTTTATGGTTTGAAACATGGGTACAAGATGACTAAGGCCGATCATTGTGTGTTTTTCTGGAATTTCTCTGAAGGTGATTTCATTATTCTCTTGCTTTATGTGGATGATATGCTAATTGTTGGAAAGAATATTTCAAGAATTAAAGAGTTGAAGAACACTTTGAGTGAATCTTTTGCTATGAAGGATTTAGGAGAGGCTCGAAAAATTCTTGGTATTGAAATTGTTCGAGATCGAAATAAGAAGAAGTTGTACTTGTCACAAGAAAAGTATGTGGGGAAAGTCCTTCGGCGTTTTAGTATGGATAAGGCTAAAGCGGTGAGCATTCCACTTGCTTCTCATTTCAAGCTTAGTCATAAACTATGTCCATCTACGGATGAAGAAAAGTTGAGTATGAAGAACTTTCCGTACTCGTCGGTCGTTGGTAGTTTGATGTATGCTATGGTTTGTACAAGACCTGATATTGCTCATGTCGTGGGAATGGTGAGTCATTATCTCTCAAATCCGGGAAAAGATTATTGGGAGGCCGTGAAGTGGGTAATTAGATATTTGTGTGGCACTTAGAATTTAAGACTAACTTTGGGATGCAAGAAGCCTATGTTGGTTGGGTATACGGATTCGAATATAGCCGGAAGCTTAGATGATCGAAAATCCACTTCGGGGTATATGGTGACTTTTGCCGGGGGAGTCGTCGCTTGGCAATCAAAGTTGCAAAAGTGTGTTGCACTATCTACTACCGAAGCCGAGTTTATAGCCGTCGTAGAAACGTCAAAAGAGTTGTTATGGTTGAGGAAATTTGCAATGGAACTTGGTGTGAAACAAGAAAAGTATGTATTATTTTGTGATAATCAAAGTGCCATTCATTTATCGAAGAATTCCTCCTTTCACTCGAGGTCGAATCATATTGATGTTCGTTATCATTGGATTTGCGATGCATTAGATTCCAAGTTGATGGAGCTTGAGAAGATTTACACCGATGATAATGGTTCTGATATGTTGACGAAGGTGTTGCCTAGAGGAAAGTTTGAGTTTTGTCGTATGGAAGCCAGATTGGTGTTGCCTTTCAACTAGTCGGTCGGGAGAGTTTGTTGGGTTATCCCTCCTATTTGGAGAGGCCCAAATTGATGTGGGTTAGTGGCCCATTTGTTTCTATGCCTTTGTTATTATCCAACAAAGAGAATTAGGTTAATTTTATCCATTGTGTGTGAAAAACAACAAGAAAAGTAGAGAGAAGAGTGAAATCCTGCAGCCTTATTTTAGAACAGTGAAATTCCACTAAATCAGAGATTGCGCAAAATCCAACGGTCGGATCGTCCTAAAATTTTGACACAACGTTCATGACTCATAGGAGCACATTCTGAGCGATTTTCATTGGATTTGGAGCTTTCTAAGTCAGTATGTCGAGTCCATCTTTGGGGTCTGAATTTTTTGGTGTTTTTGGGTTGTTTTTGTCTCTCTTAATTATGACAAACATGCATCAACAAAAATTAAAACTAAACATAAAAGACGTATACCTCGCCATGCCATAATCATAAGGCCACATGCTCGACATACTCTGTAAGCATAGGCCGGTCGATGGGTCCTTCTGGGAATCCTTAATCAGTGTGCACAAAGGGCTTAGTCGAAGGAGTCGTAGCCTCCGTTTCAACAGTAACTGATGGACCTGAATCACCAACAGCAGCAACTGATTGTACCTCCTCAACAACCTCCTAAGCAACCTCCTCAACAATCTCCTGAACAACTGGATCAACCACCTGAGCCACCACCGGCTCACCGATGGGATCAACTACATGAACATCTGACAGCACCTCATCTGTTGCCTGCTCTGCTGATCGAACTCCACGGCGTCAAGTAAAACGAGGTGCCCGAAAATGACCCGCTCATCCATCCGCTTCCGGTGTGAACCTGTAGGGACCACTCGTCCTGCCCGTAGCAAGGAAGACTCAACATCAACACCCCTGGCAGCCCTACCCTGGTCTGATGTTATATCTGCAGCTCTTCCTGCAATAGTATCGTCTCTGCCTCTGAATTTCATTGCAAAAGAAAAAAAATATATTAGAAAAAAATAACAATGGTAGCTACTGAAAATTTTGAAATTTCCGGTATAAAACTAAATTTTTATAACTACCAGAAATTTCAAAATTTCCGGTACAAAACTGAATTTTTAAAACTACCGAAAATTTTGAAATTTCTGGTACAAGATTAGATTTTTGAACTACCAAAAATTTTGAAATTTTCAGTAAAGAATATATGGTTCTGTACCAAAATTTTTAAAATTTCTGGTAGGTATTATTGGAAATTATGAAATTTCAGGTATAAAATACTGAAAATTATGAAATTTCCAAAAAAAAAAATTTATTTGTTTTGAAATTTTTAATAATTGTTTTAAAATTTTCAATATGCGCTCTGAAATTTGACAAATTCACTACTGCACGACAAATTTGAAAATTTGAGAAAACAATTTTAGAATTAATTTAGTCTATTCATATAAATTGGGAGGTGTGAGGTTTAAGTGTAGGGTTCACAGGTTAATTTCTCCAAACATTGAGTGTTGGGTTATTGGTCCAATAAAATGGATTTTGGCCTAGAATTTTAATTATTCTTACAACAAAAAAAAACTAGTATCAACTTAGAGGTATTTGATGGAAGATCTATGATGAATTATTAATATGTGGATTTAAATGGTTACAGAAACAAACCGATTTCATCATACAAAGATTGATAGAGAGTATCATTAGTTATAATTTAATAATTTGGTTTAATTAGAATATCAATTTAATTAGTCTTTTATGTTTAGTGTTATTAGTTATTAGTGTTATTGGGCTATTGTGTAATTGAGCTTTTAATTCATTACCCTTTATGAGCACTATATATGTAAGTGTCTTGGACACATTTTAGGTATCAATGAAGAAAAAATGTTATCTCTTATTTTATCTCTCTCTTAGATAGTTTTTTATATTTTTTCTCTTTTGTATTGAAATCCTAGTTCTTAGTTTTTGATAGGAAACTTCCTATCAAATTGGTGCTCTCATTTTCTATCTCACTTCCGCTTGACCTCATGACAATAGTATTGTTTGATGGAGAAGATAAAGCATATTGGTGGATTCTTTGTTTTGAGAAATTTTTCAAAGAGCATGGAACCCATGAGTCATTGAAGGTGTTGAAAGTTGTTGGAGCTTTGAGAGGTTCTGCTCTCAAATGGTGGATATGGTGGTCTCGTATTCATCGCTGATATAGTTGGGATACATTTACAACAGCTTTGTTATGGAGATTTAAACCGGAATGGAGACCCATTTTACCAATTCAAGATGAGGAGGAGCCAGATCTAGAAGAGGAAATAGAACCCATTTGTGATGATTTTGTGGGGCATGCAACAGCGAAAACAAAGAGCGACAAAAACCCTAAAACAAAGTTTGAAACCACGGTTGCGACCACAATGGACGAAGAAGTTGCCGCAGAAACCAGAAAAGACACAGAAGTAGCACCGGCACTCATCGCCGTCCACCCAGACCGACACTCTGCCGCCGTAGCAGTTGGATCGGAGCTCCGCGTCTTCAACCTCCTTGGCAATTGTGCAGTTTCTCTAGTCGACGACTCCGTCTCCGGTGAACAACCCTTTCATAAAGACAATATCAGAGCCATTCGATTTGGCGCTAAAGGAAAACTGTTCGTATCCGCCGGTGATGATAAAACCCTAATAATTTGGTCGACGCAATCCTGGCATTACGTTTCCACTGTTGCGTCGGAGAAGAGAGTTACTGCTGTTGCTATAAGTAACGACGGTTTGCACGTGTGTTTCGCTGATAAATTCAGTCTCGTTTGGGTTGTGGATCTTAATCAAACTTCGCAGGATAAGAAACCGACACCAACGCCGCTTCTTTCTCATTATTGCAGTATCATCACTAGCTTGGAGTTTTCGCCAGATAATCGGTTTATTATCAGTGCTGATAGGGATTTCAAAATTCGCGTTACTTATTTTCCCAAAAATCTCTTAAATGGAGCTCATGAGATTCAGAGTTTTTGTCTCGGCCATACAGAGTTTGTTTCCTGCCTTGCCTTTGTTCCAGCTCAGGAAAGCCCTCATAGTCTTCTTCTATCTGGCAGTGGTGATTCCACAGTACGATTGTGGGATATCTCCTTTGGAGCACTCTTGGATACTTGTGAGGTTGCAATTAAGGCAGGGCTTCTAGAGTCCAATGGTAATGCAGAGGAGCATGACCATGCTGTTATTGATTTATGTACCACCCTGGATGGTTTGCTTGTTGCGGTGGCCATTCAGAGCTTGCGTGGAATTGTATTGTTGAGTTGCAATGTTTCTGCCCAAACACTTTCTTTTGCCAAGGTTGTTTCTATTGCAGGAGAGACCTTTATCCCTACATGCCTGGCAAACAGCTCCACTTCAAAGGAATTGTGGATGGTTACAGGTGTCTCTAGTTTACCTGGTTATGATTACCCGTCTTTGGCTCGTATCCTTGTAATTTCTGGTATTAATGTTGAGCAAGAGCCGGTTGTTCTTGAAGATGATAAGATTCCTGGCGGAAATTTGGGGAACGTTTATGCATTTTACAAAGGTTTCAAAATGTGTAAAGATTTGGGTCTTGTTGATAAGATTCCAAGGCTTGTTAGTGCTCAAGCTGCAAATGCAAATCCTTTGTATTTGTATTATAAAAATGGGTGGAAAGAATTTAAAGCGATCAAAGCCGAAACAACATTTGCTTCTGACATTCAAATCGGTGATCCGGTTTCAATTGATAAAACTGTTTATGCATTAAAGATTTCAGAAGTTGAATTATTGGTTATTGATGAAGCAGCTGTTATTCCGCTGCCAATGATGCAGTCTTTACTTGGCCCATACATGGTCTTCCTGTCTTCTACTGTTAATGGTTATGAATATTTGCTTGATCCAATGGTGGCTGCGACAATATCCAAAGAAATGCAGAAAGAAACAGTTGATGTATTTGATGTCATTTCCGTTTCAGGTAGTATTTTTCTCAAGGCTAGCAATCGGTGCAGTTTATGACCTGTTAGGTCCGCGTTATGGTTGTGTTTTTCTTATTATGCTAACAGCACCAACCGTGTTTGGTATGTCATTTGTTGAAGATGTTGCTGGGTATTTGATTGTTCAGTTTAAGCAATGAGATCCGGGAGTAGGTTTAGAGTCTTGAGGACAATGTTCAAGTGAACCCCGCGGCAATGATAGAGAGTATCATTAGTTATAATTTAATAATTTGGTTTAATTAGAATATTAATTTAATTAGTCTTTTATATTTAGTGTTATTAGTTATTAGTGTTATTGGACTATTGTGTAATTGAGTTTTTAATTCATTACCTTTTATAAACACTGTATATGTAAGTATCTTAAACACATTTTACATATCAATGAAACAAAATATTATCTCTTATTTTATCTCTCTCTTAAATAGTTTTTTATATTTCTTCTCTTTTGTATTGAAATCCTAGTTCTTAGTTTTTCATAGGAAACTAGATAAGCAGGAAAGTAGCAGAACACATCCCACATAGCCGTTCGAAGACTGATCAATGGGACCCAAAGTACAGACAAAACAGAGAGAAAAGAGAAAAAGAAACAAGCGATGAACTGTCTCTTCTGTACATAGGTCCCACATTCCAACGTATACATAACATTATTAACTTTCTAAATTCAACAAACATGATTTATTATTAAAGTGTAAAAGAATATCTTAATTAGTTTTCATCATTTTGAGCCTATAAATTAACAAGCATTATAACTCTTTCACATCATAAACTAAAATTAGTCTCCAATCTTCAATAATCTCTCTGTCTCTCTAAGCTATTAATTTGTGTTTGCATATTGAAAAATGGCATGCATTAGTAGCTGCAACATGAACAAGGCAATAGTGTTGATGATGGTGTTTGTTGTGGGGCTTATGTTGGCTGCTGAGGCAAGGACACAAGATGGCGAGTTCGCTCCGGTGCCAGCACCGTCGATGGACGCCGGAGCTGGATTTTTGGTGACTTATTCTGGAGCATTTGTTTGTTCTTCATTGCTAGTGTCTCTCGTTGCACTCTTCTCCCATTAGAGTTGTTAACGTGTTGTATTTTTCATAATTAAGATTCAATTATTTTATTTTTATTCATTTTTAAGTAGAGTTGTTGTGGTGAGCATTCTTTTTTTATTGGGCGGATTTCATTATTTATTGTTTTTGTATTATTATATTAATGTTCTCCCTAATTATTGGTTAGGGTGTTATTCATTATTACTATTATATTTCATTCATATGCTTTTTTAGATTCTTTAATATTTCATTTTTTAATAGTTGTTGATTAAAATAGAAAATTAGACTCTGATTAATAAATAAAAAATAAAAAATAGAAAGTTAGACTCGTCAAGATTTATAGAGGCCGCTTTACATTTGTTCTTAATTATTCAGTTAACATGGAAAACAGAAAATTTTACCAAATATTTATTAAAATAATTTTACTCATACACTTTTCACTTATTAAATAATTTAATTAAATAATTTTATCCACCAAATAATTTTTAAAATATTTTATTATTTTATTATTTAAAATATTTCAATTCTACACTTTTCACTTATTAAATAATTTTAAAATATTTTAATTCTACACTTTTCATTTATTAACTAATTTTTTTATTTAATATTTATTATTTTTTTGAGGATATATTTTTTCTTCATTAAATAACTTGCAATTAAATTTTTCGGTATGTATTTATTTTTCCATCAAATAACCTGCAATTAAGATTTTTTGTATGTAATTTTTCTTCACTAAATAACTTGCAATCAAGTTTTTTAGTATGTATATTTTCTTCACCAAATATTACCTTTGTTCCTTTTTATAAGAGACAAGTCATTTTTTAAGTTCATTGACCAAATACATTAATTATTCAATGAATTTAAAAAATAAATTGTCTTTTATATAGTAGAACGGGGGTAATAACTTGCAATCAAGTATTTTAGTATGTATTTTTTCTTGACCAAATATTACCTTTGTTCTTTTTTATAAGAGAGAAAAGTCAATTTTTAGGTTCATTGACTAAATACATTAATTATTCAATGAATTTAGAAAATAAACTGTATCTTATATATTAGAACGAACGTAGTAACTTGCAATCAAGTTTTCCTGTATGTAATTTTTCTTCACCGGTTAAATTACATACCGGAAAACTTGATTGCAAGTTATTTGGTGAAGAAAAACTATATGTCGGAAAACTTGATTGCAAGTTATTTTGTGAAGAAAAAATATATACCGAAAAACTTGATTGCAAGTTATTTGGTTAAGACAAAATACATACTGAAAAACTTGATTGCAAGTTATTTGGTGAAGAAAAAATACATATCGGAAAACTTGATTGCAAGTTATATGGTAAAGAAAAAATACATGCCGAAAAACTTGATTGCAGGTTATTTGGTTAAGAAAAAATACGTACCGGAAAATAATAAATATTAAATAATAAAATTATTTGATAAGTGAAAAAGGTAGAATTGAAATATTGATGCGTCCACAAGTGCATGGAAATATCGAAGTAATATAAAAGATTGTCCAACCCACAGAGACCAATGTCAACCTACCGTTATCTGTTGTTGCGATGTAAAGCCAAGGCTAATGATTACTTGGTTTAAACGAAATTAAAATGAAAACTAAAATGAAACTTAGAAAATATAACAATAAGGCGATGCCGGAATATGGATCCCGTGTTCCTAAGAGACTCTATAGATTTTAGGCACTAAATATAATTAAACTACGTTCCGTAGAAAATATCAATTTAAAGACTCTGTCTCACACTCTCGCGCTATTGATTGAGCCACACTCCCTAACCACGGGATTTTGCTCTCGCTCTCCCGTTTTAATTAGAAAGCATATTTTGAAAATCAAATAGATCCTAATCGATACCTAAAGCGCTCTCACTGTTTTTAGGATCGATACCTAGTTTCTACTATTCGGTTCAATTCTCACACTCTCGTGCTATCGGCTCGAACCTTAGTTTGCTCCTCACTCTCGTGTCAAAATAGTAAGACTTACAATTAGAAACTAAAACCAAAACAGAATTTATTTAATTTTTCGCGCCTATTATTTTCTACTGAGTCCCGTCGGTAACGACAATCCTCATACACTGGTCTCAAGACAATTTAGCCAAACATGGTTGCGGAAACAAACAAACACTTTTGGGTTTTCGAATTAACTAAAGACATAATAAGCAGTTTAAAATAATTTAAAGTGATGTTTGCAGAGAAAGGTAGAAGCTTGAAATAGTAACAATGGCAGAAAAATAAAGAGTAAAAGTAAATTGCGGAAACTAAAAGCAGGAAAATAAATGCGATGAATGTAAAGGAACCTGAAATTAAAAAAGTAATGTAAATTGAATTAGGAACTTAAAATAGCGGCAAGGTTTTATCCAAGCTTTACATAGATTGTAGGCCTAAACACTAATGGTGTGGTAGTTCCTCGATGTGAGAAAACTACCACTTTTACAATGATAATTTCTGCCTGAATCTATGAACGGAATGTCGGCAGCGCTTCCGCGCGACTTGGATGCCTCAGAAGCACCCCTTTTGGTCCTATTTATACAGAAATATTCCCTTGTAACTTCTCTCGGTCGTGTCAGCAACTGGAGGGAAAAGCGGTTGAAAAACTGCTGAAAACTACCCACTTTCGCAGAAATGCTGTCTGTAGGGTAATGGCGGACGCCGTTAGGCAATGGCGGTAATGGCGAACGCCATCTGGGGACGACGAACGTCGTATAAGTAAAATGGTAGAACTTGCTGTTTTTCTTCATTTTCTTGATCTTTTCCGAATTTTTTCGCACGACGCTTTTATTCAACCAATACCTGAAACACAAACATAACACAACATAATAATACAAAAACCAAGTGAAACGACATTAAATTGCATGCAAATCGAGTCGAAATAAATAATACATATTCACGTTATCAAATATTTTAAAAAGTGTAGGGGTAGGGGATAATGGTAGTGGGTTTGAGGTAAAATTTTCTGGAAAACATAACTACATATCAAAACCAAGAACTCAATCAAAACTCTATCGCTCATCAACACATCATGTCTAACCCTATGTCCCGCTTGAGTCTACTACAATTTATAATCCATTCGGACAATTCTGAAACCTAGGGGAACTCGAAGACTCCTTTTACTATGAGGTCAAATTCTCACCCTGTTCAAGAACCAAAATCTTTATTATATGAAAATGAAGAGATATAAGAACAGACAGGATCATCAACAATTAGCTTGTTGGAAATTTTGGTTATGTAAAAACTCATTCACGAAGGATCTATGAATCAACATTGACTAACATATGGTGTAACCCTAAAAGTATAGTTATTAAGGAGCTGGACACAACCTGTTTAACATTTCTATGGACAACATTGAATACCACAAGCGCATTCTAAAATGAAGCTCTTGGTTGTTCAGAAACTCTTGGCTAATTCTCCGAGAGTGGGATGGAAGGGCAACTATTAACACGCTAGAGTTCACAAAGGCACCCATTTGGATTCAGTTGTGTGGGCTTCTAATAAATGGCAAAACTATCCAAACGGGGTAAAAGCTTGAAGCTCATCTTGGTGAAGTTTTAGAGATGGGAATCTATGAGATGCCTTATAGAGCAACAATAGTTAAAGTCTGAGTTAACTTGGGCCCTAAAACCCCTATAAGACATGGAATGTATATTGGAACTAAGAATATAATGGAGTTAATTGGATAGACTTTCGTTATGACAAACTCCCATTGTTTTGTTTTTACTGTGGGCTTATGGGCCACAATGAGGAGCATGTAAAAGAAAAGTGACACCTAGTCATGGCATAACAGAGATCAATTTGTTGGGCCCTTGGATGAAAACAAAACAAATGGAAGGAGGAAAATTCCCCAGGTTGAGAGAAGATTTAACATTAATCCTTACAACAAACCAAATGTGAGTCTGCATAACCCCATTCCCAAGGCTATGATGGAAAAATGGCGCTTTTAACTTTGGAGGAAAAACATAATTATACTGACATAAAAGATTCATCATATTTGAACCAAAATAAGAAAAAAAGATTCTTAGAACTAGAGCAAAGGAGTAGTGACAATCATAACCTTACACAAATGCCTATGACTAACCTTATGGATAAGGCAGCTCAAGAGGAATGAAGATTTTTACTTGAAATTATAGAGGGTTAGGAAACCCCCAAATCACCGGAGCTATGAAACAAATGACACTACACCAAATAAGACATTTCATGACAAAACTTTCACCTTGAACATTTAAAAACTGAGGGGATATATCCTGGGAGTGTCATATATATATATATATATATATATATATATATATATATATATATATATATATATATATATATATATAATATCTATTTTATGTTATTTTTTTCAATAATTTAATCTTTTCTTTTTTTCAGTTGGCGTCTTTCCAGCTTTTTTTTTTGTTTGTTTATCTTTTTTTTTTTCATTTTTTATTAGTATTAATCTCGGTTACATGGTCCAACTGAGAGATAACATATTTTGCATTAATATTTTCAAATCAATTTTTTCAAAAACCTTTTTATTTTTTTATTTTATATATTCATATCCCTCGATTTTTTAGAACGACATGATAGATATTTTAAATGTATTTCTAAAATATGGCACGATGGTACTTTTATATTTTTTATTTTTTATTAAAACATACACGTTGGTTTTATTTGAAAAACCGACGTGGTTTCTATTTGCAAGAAATACTTTAGAGAACTGACTCTAATTTTTTGTTACCTATCAACGCTCTAACTTCATATCGTCATTCTCTTTGTAAAAACCCTAGGCGATTTTCATCGTAACTCTCATTAAAACTCTTCCAATAGTTGACATTCATCAACACTCAAACATCAAAAGTTATCACGTTTGAGGTATGCTTATTCTTCTTTTGCACGTTTGTTCTTCTTCCAACAGTAGGTTATATCACTGAAATGTCTTTCATGTTGTATGAGTTGTTTTTCACTTGCATTTGTTTCATTGAAATGACTTTAGTTTCTCTCGATCATTTGTTTTCCTATTTTGATCACTAAAATGTTGTTAGTCGGTATGTTTCTACGTGTTGTTTATCACTGAAATGATGTTAGTTAGTAGGTTTCTTAATTTAGATAGTCATGGCCGATTCGACAAGCACTTGACATATAACATTTGCTGCAACCTTTGTTAATACAAAACGTAAAAGATAAATTAGAGGTGTCACGATGTATACCAAGGTGAAAAAAACTCACAAAAAGGGTATTCGCTACCCGACTACAGTTGATGTTGCAACCGACATAACTTATGGTGAAAATACTGATGACTTTATGGGTTACATTGCGCTACAAAATAGAAGTAAAGTGAGTATTTTGAGAGATAGTTGACACGACATTGACGATGATTTGAAAAACAACATATAGACCAATATTGCAGTATTTATTTAAAATTTTGTGATTTATTTTACAAGTACTGGTAAGATACCTGTGTGTTTGCACGTATAAATTTATTTAAATACATTTATAAATAATATAATAATATGATATATAATGTTATTAGAGAGACATGTAAATATGAAATAAATAATTTAACTATTTAATAAACAATGACTATATAATCTCTAATGTATTAAAATAATCATTCAAATAAAAATTTGATTACATATAATATTATTGAAAATAACTGAATCATTATAATAGGTGTACCAAAAGAATTTAAAATACTTAAGTATTTTGACTTGATTTATGATAAATATAACTAATATTTTTGTTTTATAAATAAATATTGAATTTTTAGTAAACTTATTAATAATTTAATCCTTATAATTGTATAAATTCAAATAATTTCATTTTTAGTATTTAACAACAATAATTTAGAAAATTCATTTTTTCTCTGATTTATTATTTAATTTTATTATTTATACATTTTGAAAATCTTCTTTTTTATTGGTTATTCATTCAAGCAGTTTCTATGCCTTCACTTCCAACATCAATCATAACATCCAATACATTTTCATACTTATTCTTCAATTTTATAGAGAAAAAACATTTTATTTTATCAGTTTCTATCACACATATTCTAAATATTTATTGTTCTCAAGGACATACAAAATTTTTTTGTTACATATCTTATTTTATTTTTTTTCATGATTTATATATTTCAAATATGTAATTCTTCTCGTTACATTTAAATTTATACCCGCAATTTTTTATTCTCAGACTTATTATAATTTATGTATCTGTGACAAGAAAATTGTCTAGCAAAGGTTTCTAGTATCTTTTTTTTTTACAAATATTAACTTTGCAAAAATATGTACCCCAATTGACTTGATTTCTCCAAGCTCTTTATTTCTCTTCATCAAGTTTGATAGAGTTAAGACACTGCATTGAGGGAAATTTATTTGTCCAATTGAGATAGGTTTTTTGTTTATGTTTCAGAAACTGATAAACTCATGGTAGAGTTGGAATATTTTGATCTGAAACAAGGATGTGGATTGGACATCGTGTGATTTTTTGGGAGCTTCAGATGGTATGGTTATTTTATGGAGGAGGAATTATCTATCCCTCAATTACAAACAACTTCAAAGGACTTAGTTTCGTAAGAATTATTGCTAATTGGAAAAAAGTCAATTACAACTTTGTTAACATATACACCTCTTGCAATTCGGTGATAAGGAGGACTATGTGGAGAAAATTGGTTGAGAGGAAACAAAAAAGTAACATTGGTGAATGGTGCTTAAGGGGAGATTTTAATTATGTTTCTCATAGGGAGGAAAGATTAGGGATTGGGGAGTACTTCAGTAGTAGAGATATGGAGGATTTTCGAAGCTTCATTGAAGATATGGAACTTATCGACATGCCTTGCATAGGGGGAAGATTCACATGGTTCAATGGGAATGGCATTGCAATGAGCAAACTTGATAGATTCTTTTTGTCTGGAAAGTTAATTTCGGATTGGAACATTATAGATCAAAGAGTGGGAAGTTGAGATATCTCAAATCACTGCCCTATATGGTTAAAACCAGAGAATCTTGATTGGGGTCCGAAGCCGTTTAGGTTCAATAACTGTTGGTTCAAGCATTAGGGGTTTGGTACTTTTATCAAAGACAGATGGGCTCAGATTAAGGTGGAAGGTAGAGGCAACTTCATGTTGTATGAGAAACTTAAGTGCTTGAAATCTAGGGTTAAATGGTGGAATCGAGAGGTCTTTGGGTGGATTAATTTGTAGGTGATTAAGCAGGTGGATAGTTTGAATGAGTTGGATAATTTTTTTATTGACAATTATGGAGGAGATATTGATAATCTAGTGGAGGAGAGAGGTAAGGTGAATGGTGATTTATCGAACAATTTGGAAATTAAAGAAAGTATGTTGAGGCTGAAATCTAGGCAACTTTGGCTGAAAGAAGGAGACCAAAATTATCATTTCTTTCATAAATCCTTGAAAGATAGTTACAAAAGGACTTCATTTACTACGGTGGAGGGAGTTTGTGGTAGAGTGGAAGGGGTGGCTGAGATTAAGGAGGCCATCAAGGCCCATTTTGAATATTTTTTCAAGGAGATTAGCTTTAACAGACCTGTCCATGAGGGTATTGCCTTCATGTGCTTGAATGACCAAGACAGATTGTGGCTCGAAAGATCGTTTACAGAAGGTGAAATTAAGGACGCAATCTAGTCTTGTGATGGAAATAAATGTGTTGTGTTAAAATAAGATTTGTTCATAACATATATCTTTTGAGTTTTGATGATAACAAAGTATTGAAAGAACAATTGTGTTATGTAATGTGTGTTCTAAGTGTGTAGGTTCTAAATCTTAAAGAAGAATATATTCAGAATCTGATATAAGAACACACTTGAGAGAAGCTAAGTTATTGGCTTCTGGTGGTTCAGAATTTGAAAAACATTATTTAAGTGAAGTCTGATAATATAAGTTTGTGTAGCCTCTGAAGCTGAAGGCCTTAGCATCAGAAGAGAAATATATTGTCTCTAAACTTATTGAATGTATCAGCTTCTGGTGATCATTCAAAACCAGTGATAAAGCTAAGTTATCCATACTGCAGAAAGCAAGCTACAATGTCAAATCAGTTTGTCAACTAGAGTTTCTATTCACAAGGCTCAAGAAGAGTTGACATTCTTTACGGATATCTACTCTCAACAAATCTATAGTACAAGATCACAAGAAAGACGTAATGGTTAAACTAATTACACAATGGATCAAGATCTTTTGGTGTATCTATCTTCGACGTCTCTTGTACTATGGAGTAACAAAAACACTTGTACAAGTTATCTCTTCCAACGACTATTCCTCTGAAACTGCTATATAAGTAGCTGAAGATTCAAGATGGATTTTCAACAAAGAAAATAAAGAAGAAGATACAAGAAGGATAGGAGCGCTCCACGCTGCTATCAGAATGGAAGAATAACAAGATCAACAATAGCAACACAATCAAGTATGTAGAAATTCTGTTATATGTTATAAATTGTACAAAGCCTTGAGATTTCTTAAACATTTAATATCTTAGAAATATTAAGTGTTGTGATCTTTGTTATGGTTATTACCATCTACCTCTTATTATGTATCAAGTACACCTTGTTCTCTATTCTGCTAAACTAGTTGTTTAGTAGTTTAGATAAAGTCTCTTGTTATGTGCTTGAGCATCAAAGTCCCTTGCTGTGAAGTTTGAGCCAAGTAAGTATCCTGCTATGTGGTAGAGCATTGAAGTCTTGAGCAGTTTTTGATTAAGCCAGAAAGTCTTGGACCGAGGGTCTGAGAATAAGTATTAAGCCTGGAGGGCTTGAGCAAGGAAGTCTTGAATCCGTGGGATTTAGGCAGGAAGTCTTTTATTGTAGGTCTAAGCAAAAGTATTGGATTCATGGAATCTGAGCAGGGAAGTTTTGGACCGAGAGTCTGAGCAGAAGTCTTGAACCTGAGGGGTTTAAGCAAGGAAGTCTTGGGTTTGGGGAATCTGAGTAGGAAGTCTTCAGCTGAGGGTCTAAGCAAGAAGTCTTGAACCTGAGGGGTTTAAGCAGGAAGTCTCGAGCTGAGGGTCTAAGCAGAATAGTCTTATGCTTAAGTGCATAAGCAGTTGTAATCATGTTATGATTATAGTGAAAAATCACTTGTGTTGCAAGGGAACTGGACTACTCTCAGTTTGGGAGGAACCAATATAAATCTATGTGTGTTATATTGTTATTTATTTGCTTCTGTTATTATTCTGCTACAATTAATTATCAGAATTTGTACAGTGGTTTAGAATCTGAACTATGTTCAGAAGCAAAATAAAGAAACGAATAACACAATTCAACCCCAATTCTTGTGTATTTTTCTCACCGTCAGTTGGTATCCGAGCAAGGTCTATGCATAACACTTAACAGTGGTGCAGATAAAGATCCAATGAGAAAAATATGTTTACTGAAGACTTTTCTTCAAGAAGGAATCAAGTACTTTATGAAAAATATTACTTTGCTAATCCTACCATATTCAGGGGTGACTCCGCTGAATTTAAATGATGGAAAAAGGCAAAATATATTCTTATATCATTGGTATTGATAAAAGGGTTTTGATGAAGGTCTATGGAATACCCTTGAGAAAAGTATTACTATATAAGTTGATGGTGTAGGGATGATCCATGATAGAAAATCTCTCACACCAGCTCATAAGAAGCTTTATAGAAATCATATTGGCGTTAGATGCATTCTGGTAGGCGCTCTATCTCATTCTGAGTATATAAACATCATTGATATGTCTAATGCTCATACTATCTTTGAATCCTTGTGTTCTAATTTGAAGGGAATCATATAGAAGCTTATCGAATTACACTTCATCTAATCTTTCCAGGCAAATTCTGTGAAGTCTACCTGCTAGAGTCAAACCAAAAAGTCACATCTATTCAAGAAGTCAAAAACTTGAAGTAGATTGAGTCTTGAAGGTTTAATTAGCATTCTTCAAAGTAAAGAAATGGAATTATATGAATAAAAGTTATCAAAGAGATAATCCTTCCTCAAGCATGTTGAAGAAAATTCCTATGGAATGTTTGATGATGAGGAATTGGCCTTCCTTATTAGAAGATTCTATCAACTGGCTAAATGGAGTGTGACATTTGTTGATGGAAGAGTAACTTCGCGAGCTTCTGAAATATTCGTATTTCAACTGATTATCCTAATCTTAAGAACAAGGAGAAAAACTACCAGACATAAAAAACCAAAAAGAAAAATGTCAGAGATCTTCAAAGCATATTCTAATGAAGCTGACATAGTTGAGGATTCAGAATCTGATGAAAAAGTAATATGGCACTGCTGGCCATTACTTCTTATGAAGAAGAAGCATCTGAATCCAAGAATAAATCAATTATTGAAGAGAAAGAGGTATCGACTAATCCATCTTGATTCAATATTGATAATAAGAAGTCTGTATCTCAAGATAAAATCTTAAGTGACTCCATTTCTCCTAAGGAAATTGAAGGTTATCATAGAATTTGTGCTGAAGGACAATTCTGTGAGAAACCTTTCTTTTCTTTTCTTTTTCTGGCGATACTACGACAGTGGTGAAAATTTATTTTATGCTAACATCTAATAGCAAACACTATCTAGTTCTATGCTAGTCAGAAGTTTTAAAATCAAGGATTATGAAGTCAATAGATTCAATCCAAGACAATGAAATCAAAAACTCTACTAAGAACAAGATTTTGTTAAGTGCCATAACTCATCCTAGACTATGTTCTGGAATAAATCTTGGTGCTACTATCAGACTAAGGCATGATGAAAAAGAAAACCTGTCAGGACTAACATTTGTGGACCCTCAGAAATATGGGTACAAACATCCAAAATTATATTTACTGCAGATATCACAGAAAAAAGGAGCAAGGCATCTTCCATGATACTTGATAAAAGGTTATTTACAATATTTGATGGAAGAAATGCCTTCATACCAAACTCAAGAACTGAAGGATGCAAAAGCACGGAGTTTGGATAAGAAAGTGGAATAATTGATTTGGCTGCCATTGACTTATAATCCACTCGAGACAAAATTCAGATTCCACGGTCAAATCTGAATACTCATCTGAATCCTAACCAAGAAAAACAAAAAAAAGGTATGTTATGTTCCTTTACTTTTGCAAACTTCTTGACTCGATGAACTATTTAAGTATGAGTGAATACAAAGTCTCTATTAGATCTTTAGAGAAATTTTGTTTGTTAACAACAAAAGAATCTCCAGAAATATTTGAAAAGAAATTATGTTGTATTTGACTGTACTGAATATGTCATTAACTAGAAGATGATCATTTTTATAGAAACAATATTCTCACTGTTTGTGAAAATACTACTGCTAGTTAGTGGTCAAGGAAACCAATTCAATATTCATAAATCAAGCATGACTCTAGTTTTAAGAGAAAATGCTTGACTCTGAATATAATATCAAAGACAGATGATTAACATAAGATGTATCACTCGTAGTCTAATCCTACTACACTATGATGATAGATAACTTCTAAAAAATTGTCAGTCTCTGAGATTCAGAAAAAGAATCTTTACTTCTGATGAAGCAGTAAGAATTATTTTAAAAATCCTTGTCTTACTTAAAATTCCATAAACTTGGAAATCATTTAGTGTATTCAAGAAGTCTGTTGGGTAAGGACCCTTGGCTAATGATGTTTTATTATTTTATTCGTTCATGGTCTATATCCCTTTTCTTTGTGAAACACACTTCGTGTCACCTTTTCTGTCCCTCTGACAAGATTCTTATTTCTCTATGATCATAATCTTGTTCAGATATTTTCTTATTATTTGTTTTTCTTTTGTGTGTTGATCAAACCAAATCTGAGATGAATTCTCTAGTCAATTCTTCACCGAATCAACTAGTTGTCATCAATGAAGAGTATGTGAATTTTGAAGAGCTTCTTAAGCAAGGGTTTAACTTGTGGAAGACTGTTTTTGAACAAGGTTGGAATGGATACTTTGATATGTTCCGTGGTTTTACTTATCCAAATCTTGTCAAAGAATTTTGGGTTAATGCTTCCATTGTTGACCTAAATTCTGAGTATGCTATTCTTTCTAAGGTTTCTGGTGTTTCTATAATAGTAACCTCTAAGATGATTGCTAATGTAATCAATTGCGAGGAGATTAGAGAAATCCCAGGTACTCTTGTTTGGGAATACTATCTTCCTACATGGCGTAATTTTGTAGATCCATCCAACCTTTCTCTGGTCTCACATCTTCGTCCTGATGTAATTATTTGGAATCAGATTCTGAACTCAAACTTGCTACATAAGAACAAGGATCTAGACCTTGTGGACTCTATTGAAAACAATTTGCTACTTCTTCTCAATCCATACTTGCAGATTGATCTTCCTCAAATTTTGTTTAACTATCTAAATAAGACTCTTTCATCCTTTCACAAGGGAAAGACATTCTTCATTCCTTACGGACGAGTTCTTTCTGAACTGCTGATCCAACAATGATTTGTCATAAGTTCTGAGGAAGATTCTTCTAAAATCTGGAGAGAAAAGCTTGAAGTTATCTATGAGAGATTCTAATGTTTCACTTCTGCAAATATATTCCTTGTAATTGTTAAACACCTTGTATTAAGCAATCTTGTTGTTAAAAAAATTGTTCTTGTTCATATTCTTGTGTGTCTTAACTGTTATATGTGCATTTTTTATGTTGTTTGGAGAACAAAAAACTAGGACTAAAACTTAAAACACTTGCAACATACTCATTCAAAGATTAGAAGCTAATACATATTATTAAAAACTTTCTAGACATTTGAGTCGATTATAAGGAATTCCCTAGGCTCATCTGACATATCTAGACTGTTTAAATAATCTTCTCAATCTTCCTTTACAAACTCAACAGCTTCCTTCCTCAGAAGACTACTGCCTTTTGACCTGGAAGTTATTTTTCTTCTTTGTGTATCAATAAAGGTTGTTGGAGATGTGTATGCCTCTGAAAAAAATCCTCTTGCTTGAAGATGCTTCAGTCGCTACATTCTTCTCGTTTGTTTGAGTTGTTGCATTCAGTTTTGATGCCTTTATAAAATCTCTCTTTGGAACAGAGATTTGCTTCTGCTTATACATTTTTGGTGTTCTAAAGATTAAGTGATTCAAAAAGATAGTTTGATGAACATTTTATAGTGACTATTCATCCGTTATCCTTAGTGTTTGGAGTTTCAATATTGATTAGTTAAATCAATATTTTAATGTCCGACTCTTGAGAAATGGTGTCTAGTATATAATCCTAATAAATATTCTCTTAAGACAACTGTAAATGTCATCTTAACAACTATCTGTTGGTATTATTATTTCATTTGTTCGTCTTTTTAATTCATTTATATATTTGTCAGAAAATCAAAGGGAAAAGTAAAAATTGTACTTATGCAAATTTAATAATGGTCAAAACATTTTTTTCATTAATAAAAAAGGAAGGATTACATAAAGTACAAAGGATATTAAAGTTAATCTAATCTAAATCCTCTAGAGCCTTACGACCCACCCAATTTCCCCAATCAATATCAGGCTCATCCTCATCCTCACAGTCAGAGATAACTATCTGAAACGCCATCCTATCTCTGTTCTTCTTCGTCTTCCTCTTCATTGACTTCTTCTTAGGTTTCAGAACAGTAGTTGGTGGACCTGCTTCAGAAGGCCTTATTACTGTTGATGATGAACCCTCCTCGGAAGACTTCAGTAGAGTAGATGAGGATCCAGTTTCAGAAGCTTCAGAACTTGCTAGTTTCTGAAGACTTTGTGTCTCCAAACTAGTAGTATCTTCTAAAATTTCTATTGTGACAGAAATGTTCGTACTCTCAGATGGTGCTTCCATGATTGCTCTAAAGGATGCTAATGAAAATGACTTATGGTTCAATTGCTTTTATAGTGGAGTTTGGGTAACTTAAACGGTGGAAATCCTTTTCTTGATCCTTGGAAGTGTTACGACCAATAACTATTAAAGATGTACTGTACAAGCTTTTAATGTTCTCTACTACTTGAATCATTTTCTCTTCCTTGGGAACCAATCACGTAATGATGATCTGCTTTGCATTTATAAATGTATTTCTTTCGTTTTTCTTTTTTCTTTTTGATGTTACAAAAAAGGGGAGAAAGATATAGAAGTATTTAATAAAGAATCTGAACCCATTCAGTTTTAATGTTGTTTATTTTAATTATTTAAAATTCTGTTATTTTCATTATTTCGATTATTACCCGGGAGAAATATTTTAGTTTTCTTGATAGTAGAACTTAGGTGGAGCTTACAAACCTCAACCTTTGGACTATTAGACTCAGGGGGAGCTTACAAACCTCAGACCCTGATGTTGCCAAGTAAATTTAAATATATTTTAGTTTTCTTGTATATAGAACTAAGGGGGAGCTTACAACCCTCAACCTTGGACCTTTAGACTTAGAGAGAACTTTCAAACCTCAGACTCTGATGTTGCTAAGAAAATTAAAATAGCCCAACATTGACATATTTTAGTTTTCTTGAATACATAAATTAGAGGGAGGTTACAAACCTCAACCTTTGACTATTAGACTCAGGGGGAGCTTACAAACCTCAGACCCTAATGTTGCTAAGAAAATTAAAATAGTCCAACATTCTTCTTTAAATACTTATGTTTGTCATCATAAAAAAGGGGGAGATTGTTAGAACAAAATTTGTTCATAACATATATTATTTTGGTTTTGATGATAACAAAGTATTGAAAGAACATCGGTGTTATCTAATGTGTGTTCTATTTGTGTATGTTCTAAAGCTTAAAGAATAATATATTAAGAATCTGAAAGAAGGATGCACTTGAGAGAAGCTAAGTTATTGGTTTCTTGTGGTTTAGAATCTGAAGAACGTTCTTTAAGTGAAGTCTGATAATATAGGTTTGTGTAGACTCTGAAGTTGAAGGCCTCAGCTTCAGAAGAGCAACATATTGTCTCTAAACTTATTAAATGTATCAGCTTCTGGTTATCATTCAGAACCAATGATAAAGCTAATTATCCGTATTGCAGAAAGCAAGCTACAATGTCAAATCAATTTGTCAACTGAGTTTCTGTTCACAAGGCTCAAGAAGAGTTGACATGCTTTACAGATATTTACTCTCAATGGATCTATAGTACAAGATCACAAGAAAGACGCAATGGTTAAACAAATTACACAATGGATCAATATCTTTTGGTGTATCTATCTTCGACGTCTCTTGTAATATGGACTAACAAAAACACTTGTACAAGTTATCTCTTCCAACGACTATTCCTCTGAAACTACTATATAAGTAGCTAAAGATTCAAGATAGATTTTCAACAAGGAACAAGGAAAATAAAGAAGAAGATCCAAGATGGATAGGAGCGCTCCACGCTTCTATCAGAATGGAAGAATAACAAGATCAACAATAACAACACAATCGAGTATGTAGAAATTCGATTTTATGTTGTAAATTGTACAAAACCTTAATATTCCTTAAACATTGAATATATTAGAAATCTTAAGTGTTATGATATTTGTTATGGTAGTTATCATGTACCTCTGATTACGTATCAAATACACCTTGTTCTCTATTATGCTAAACTAGTTGTTTCGTAATTTAGATAAAGTCTCTTGTTATGAGTTTGAGCATCAAAGTATCTTGCTGGGAAGCTTGAGCCAAGTAAGTCCCCTCCTATGTGGTAGAGCATTAAAGTCTTGATCACTTGTTGATTAAGCAAGAAAGTCCCGGACCAAGGGTCTGAGTAGAAGTCTTGAGCCTGGAGGGCTTGAGCAAAGAAGTCTTGAATCCATGGGACTTAAGCAAGAAGTCTTGGATTGTAGGTCTAAGCAGAAGTCTTGGATTCGTGGAATATGAGTAGGGAAGTCTTGGACCGAGGGTCTGAGCAAAAGTCTTGAACCTGAGGGGTTTGAGCAAGGAAGTCTTGGTCTGAGGGTCTAAGCAAGAAGTCTTGAACCTGAGGGGTTTAAGCATGAAGTCTCGGGCTGAGGGTCTGAGCAGAAAAGTCTTATGCTTAAGTGCATAAGCAGTTGTAATCATATTATGATTATAATGAAAAATATCTTGTGCTACAAGGGGACTGGACTACTCTCAGTTTGGGAAGAACCATTATAAATCTCTGCATGTTCTGTTGTTATTTCACTGCAATTAATTATCAGAATTTGAACATTGGTTTAGAATCTGAACTCTGTTCAGAAGCAAAATAAAGAAACAGATAACACAATTCTACCCCCTTATTTTGTAATTTTCTCACCTTCGTGTTGGACTAGATGGGTATTCTCTTGAGTTTTTTAAGAATAGTTGGGAGTTAATCAAGGAGGATGTGTTACATTTCGTCAAGAACTTCCACTCGAAAGCTAAGTTAACCAAAGCATGTACTTCTTCTTTTTTGACCTTAATCCCAAAGATAAATAACCCTCAACTGCTATCTGTATACATGTTTATCTGTCTAGTAGGTAGCCTTTACAAAAGCTTGGCCAAGCTTTTGGCGTTGAAGCTCAGAGGTATTATTGGGGATCACATTTCGATAATGTCGCGGCCGGCAAAAATGACAGAGTCGCCATCATACTTTATTCGTCCTAAGGACAGGAAAATAATGAGAAAACCTAATCCCTAAGGGTGAGACGCTAAGTTCGAAAGTCGGTTAAGCGAGAGGAAGGTGTTAGGCACCCCCCACTTCCATTGTACTCATATCCCTTATTCTGTAGTTCACCTCTCTAATTTTGGTTGGTTGATTTTATCCCTTACCCCTTTATGTTTAAGTTGTAATTATCCCATATCCCTTATCCCTAATTCTAAGTTTATACTTAAGAGTTTTATCCCAATTAAATATCCCTTGATTTACCCCATTTTTATTTATGAAGATATCCCATTTTTAATTTATTTTAAAGAATGAATTATTCATATAATTATATTTAAATTATTATATAAAGAAACCATTAAGTTCTATCCCATATCCCTAGTCCTATATTTATACTCTCGGATCTTAAGAGTTTCTATCCCAAAGTTTCTATCCCTAATCCTATGTTTATACTCTCGGATCATAAAAGTTTTATCCCGTATCTCTTATCCCAAAGCCTAATTTTTATACTCTTTGGACCTAAGAGTCTTATCCTGAAACTTTATCACAAAATTTATCCCATTAATTATCCCTTGACTATCCCTAATATTTATCCTTTATAATTATCCCTTGACTATCCCTAATATTTATCCCTTATAATTATCCCTTGATAATTATCCCAACTTTGAATTAATCCCAATTATTCCAAGAAAATAAATTTATCCCAATTATTTAAAATATAACTTAAATCCCCATTACTTAAGTTTATCATTTAGAATATCAAGATATAAATTAAATATAAATTATTTAAGAAATAAAATAAAACCCAAGTATAATAATGCAATTTATTAAATGATCAAACATAAATCCCAAAACTTTATTTATGATAAATCCCAATTACTTAATTAATTTATAAAATAAATCCTAATTATTACGAACCCATAAAATATCCCAAATGTTTATAATATAAAATATCTAATTATTTAAAAATATAAAATGAATCCTAATATTTAAATAAATACCCCAAAATTACAATCCTTAATTATTTATAATATCCCAAAATAATAAGCCTTTAATTATTTAATTAAATAATTTATAATATCCCGAAATAATAAAAATTAATCTTTATAGTAACCCAAAATAAAAATTAATCCAATTATCCTAATTCACCGTTCGCTAATTATTTTAATTATTCTTAAATGACCACTACCTAGCCCTTAATTATTTAATTAATCCTAAATATTTTAGAAATAATTAATTCCTAATTAATCCCTAAATTATAAAATTATCTTAATAATTAATCCTAATTACTTATACTATCCCAAAAATATAAAATAATCCCAATTATTAAAAATGAATATCTTATAATATCCCAAAAATGTAAATTAATCTCAATTATTAATTATAAAAATAAATAACCTTTTAATATACCATAAATATAAATTAATCCCGGTTAATAATTATAAAATGTGTAATATCCCAAAATATAATCATATAATTATTTAACCAAATAATAACTTCCCAAAATATAAATTAAATTTTATTCTAAAAATTGAATTAATCCCAATTATCCCAAAAATATAAAAAGTTATCCCAATTATTTATACGTATGAAAAAATCCCCATTATTTAATCCAATCATCTATAATATAAAATTTCAGTTATTTAAGAAATATAGAATAAAATCCAAGTATTTAAATAAAAGCTTATTGTTGCGGTAATAATCGGATAACAAGCTATTAATTAACTTGCATCACAAAACATGAAATTCACCACCGAGCTTTGATTTATCCAAAGGAAAGGGTAAATAACGAAAACCCTAAAAAGAGAATCTAGGTTCGGGGGTTAATTATACAAAGGGAAGGTATTAACACCCTAAGTATCCGTAGTACTCTACGAGAACCTCTTGTTTGTATTTGTGTTATTCTGAAGTTTGCTTGCTAAGGGTAAAGTGCTAAGGTAAAGACCTAAGGATATGTACAAAATATTGCTCGTCAAGACATCACATTTCATGCCTACGTATCCTGACGGGAATGGAATCAGAGCATTCGTAGTTTCCCTCAATTGGGGTAAAGAACTCTTGACAGTGGTCAAGGTTCCGAGGGAAGTAGGGTCTGACAGCAAGACACCTACGTGGAGTACGACGACTCCAAACCTAAGGCTAGGTTAAAACGGAGAAGGCAAGTCTCGATCGTGTGGCGGCGTGAGATAAGGGAATGATGGATAAGGCTATGACATGGCAGTCAACTGGAGAAGATTCATTCCTTTGGAATGTGAGGGACAGAAACATGGAAAACGAGGAGGAAACCTCGAGTATCAGGAGTAAAATGAACAACAATATATACAGGATGCAACAAGAAACTGAAATCAGGAATTAACTAAGGATGGAAAAAGTGAAAATGTCAAGATGAATTAAGAATTAATAAAAAATATAAATAAACGAGATTCGAAAATAAACCAAATTCTATATGAAAGCTAATTAAATAAGTAAGCTAATTAAACAAAAAAAAATAATCTAACTAAACCAATTTCTAACTAATACTAATTTCAAGTAGAACTACTAACTAAAATCTAAGCTAAGTCAAAACTTTTTCTAAATAAATTAAAACTTAATTACTATGCTCTAACTAGAACTAAATAATTAATTAATCCTAATTAAAAACTAATTAATAAACTAAATTAAAATCTAACTAATTTATTGATTAAGATAATTTCTAACTAATTATTAGTTCACTAACTAAAGCCTAATGAAGAAACTAATTATAACTAAACTGAAAAATAAAAAAGCTAAGGATGAAGGCGCATGGAACACTAAAAAAGAGCAAAGCACCAAGCCCAGATCCACTCTAGGCAGACTGGGTCAGCTTGCGGGTCGGGCGAAATGGGTCAAGAATGACCCGTTGCATTACACACTCATACAAAACCTAACACTAGTGAAAAACAGCTGTGCATTTTCAAAGAAACGAAAGAATAACGATTTGGATATGAACGACAAATGGAAGAAACCGAACCTCTCTCTGTCTCATCTGTCTCTCTTTCGATCTCGCCTCGCAGCGTTTCGCTTCGCTCGGCTCTCTCTCTCTTTCAATTTTGTTCTTTCAATCACAGCGGATTCTTACGGTTTCTGTCTCCTTGCGCGACTCGCTCTCCTCTTTCTTCTCTGCTTTCGGAGCAAAAATAGTGGTGGTGGGGTGTAGTGAATGGAGACGACGGTGGGTTTTATGGTGGTTGTTGGTTTTGGGATTAGATGTTTCGTTTGTGGTTCGATTCGTCTCCAATTCAATCTCTCTGTTTCGGATTTTTGCAGGTGGCGGCTTGTTGTTTTGAAGGGATGAGAATGCGCTGATGAAGGTTAATGGTGTTACGACTGTGATGTAGGTTCAGATTATTGATTTTATTCGCAACAGGTGAGGGAGGCTGTCGTTTGGAAATGGTTGTTTCGGAATGATGTTGATGTTGAAGGAGTTGCTATGGTTTGTTCACGGTTGGAGGGAGTTTTGGTCTCAAAGAAGATTGTGGGGCGATGAGAGGGTGAATAATGAGAAGACGGAGAGGAGAGGAAGTCTTGTATGGTTCTTTTGAGGAGAAGATAGAGTGATGGATTTTGGTTGAAGGTTGACGGTAGTGCCGAAGGTTGAAGGTAGGGAGCTGTGCAAGGTTGGCTTAAGGCGGACTTGGAGATGGAAGTTAACAGAGTGTTAAGGTTTGTGATTTTTTTTTAGAGAAATTATGTTGTTTTTTCATTCCCCCCCCCCGGAAACCGTATTGAATGAGATTAGTATATATCCTTCTACTGAAACTCTCCTTTTCTTTTTATTTGTTTTTGAATTTGAAGTGGTATTAGGATTGTTGCTGTCAATTTGCAGAATTGGTCTTTGTGTCAATGATGGATCACTTTCATCTGTCTGCTGATTCTTGGTCCAAGTATGATAGCAGAGGTTTGATGTTGAATTGCAGGTCAAGGTTTGTTTTGGAGTAACCGCGGTGTGTAGGAGGTAGCAGGGTGAAAGGTTTTGGCATGTTTTGATACAAGTGGTTGAATAGATGAAAAGCAGGATTGTGCAGGTTTCTTTTTTGGAGTTTACGGATCAGTAGGCGCAGGAGGATTCGGACAGGCTTGCGGAACTTGATTTTCCATTTTGATACAAGGTCTTGGCGTGTTGTTGAGGTTTTTGGTTTGGTCAAAGATGCAATTTGTAGCAGAAGATGAAATAATAAATAAAAATGAAAAATAAAATAATAATAATAAATAAAATAAAAATGAGACTATATTAAAAGAATCTACTACTATAATAATTTGAAAGTAATGATAGCCATAATTGTTTTAAATTAAAATAATTAACTAGACTATTTAAATTAATGTTAAATTAAAAGTTAAACTAAAATAAAGAATTTAATTAAAAACTAAACTAAAAAAGAAAAGCTATATTAAAAATTGAACCAAATAAATCCTAAATAAATCTAAAATAACTATTTAACTAAAGATAAAATAATAATGACAAAAAGAAGAAACCAAAATTTTAAAATAAATTGGTGATTTAAAAAATAAATAATAAAAAAGGAATTCTAAATAAGAGAAAAAGTATAAAGTCATAAGACTTACGAAAATAATGAATTAGAAATAAAATAAGTAATGATAAAAAAAATGCATAACTATAATTAATGGACTACATGACGATAAATGCACGAAAAATGACCTAAAATGATATGCACATGGTTAAAGAATCTGAGGGTAAAATTTGGGGTACAACAGTTGCCCCTATTTAAATATCTCCACCGGATGATATGAGTGATGACAGGCCTCATGAAATCATGGTGGACGGTATTTAAATATAGATAACCGAAAATTTTGCCCTCAGATGCACTGACATGCAATGCTATGGACAAAAGAAAACCAAACTAAAAATGCTGACATGTTATAAACTCTAGTATGATGAAAATAATAGAATGATAAATGCAAAATGCAAACAAAAATGAAAGCAGATAAGGACAAAGTCCACACAATGAGCAATCACTCATTGGGGATGACAACAACACTGGGGAAAGTCTAAAGTGACTGAGCAACTGGTTCAAGCGTGACCGACTGACACTTTAGAAAGAAAAGATAACACAAGATCCTCAATGGAAGCAACACCGGAAAGACGGTCTCCACTGAGGAATCAAAAGCCAACATCCATGAATGGAAATGGATGGAAAAGAGTCACGACACTCAGAAGATCATTGAATGAGGCGAGGAGAAAAACTGGGAAATACGTGAGACAAGCAAACATCAGAGGTATTCAGAAAAGCATTGAATAAACTCTGGGAAACAAATTGACAACATAGACATTCAGAAGAGCATTGAATGAACTTCGGGAAGCATATCAGAGATATTCGGAAAAGCATCAAATGGATAATGGAAACAGACTTGAAAATATTCAGCAGCCGTTAACCAAAGTCAGAAAAGAATTGAAGACATCTAGAAGAGCATTAGATGAAGACAAGAATTTTAAAGATACATCTGAAACATTTAGAAGAGCATTAAATGTACGGGAAAAGGGTTTTGAAGACATATCTGGAAGAGCATCAGATAAGCGACATTATATTTGGAAGAACATCAGATGAACAAGATCATATCTGGAAGAGCATCAGATAGACACAAAGGGCTCTGGAAAAACATCAGGAGCAAAAGACTCGATCTGAAAGAACATCAGAAAGAGAAACACATCCGGAAAAGCATCAGATGATGAAAAAGAGAGCTCTGGAAAACATCAGAAGCTAAAGACTCGATCTGGAAGAACATCAGAAAGAGAAAGACACATCCGGAAGAGCATCAGATGGTAAAAGCAATGAAATTCTGGAAAAGCATCAGAATTACAAAGGACTATCTGGAAAAACATCAGATAGGTTCTGGAAAAACATCAGAACAAAAGACTTGATCTGGAAGAACATCAGAAAGAGAAAGACACATCCGGAAGAGCATCAGATGGTAAAAGCAATGGAATTCTGGAAAAGCATCAGAATTACAAAGGACTATCTGGAAAAACATCAGATAGGTTCTGGAAAAACATCAGAACAAAAGACTCAATCTGGAAAAACATCAAAGAGACAAATAAACGACATCTAAGAATGGCATTGGATACAAAAGAGGAACAAACCTATCCGGAAAAACAATCGGGTAAGAAAGGTCATATCTGGAAGAACGTTAGATAGACACGACATGATCTGTTTGGTAGGTGCCACGTGAGTTGGACTTTGACCACAAGGTAAGACGTGGATAACAACACGACCTCGGGAGAAATGAAAATGAGGATGAAACACTCATGCTATGCATATGGTATAAATTGTGCAGATGATATATGATCAAATGCAAATGCAAATGCAGATGCTGACGACACATCACGACTCTTTGGGAAAACAAGACTGGAATACTGATTCCTCTACACGGAGATCACTGCCATTCTGCTTGGGACTAGAGATGCTACTGCTGAACACATCATTGCCACACTGGTAAACTGTATCCAAATTGATGATCCTTGTAGGAAGGATAAAGCGTTGCTTGGAGGTTCTTCAGGTAAACTGCCCCAGACTAGCTGATTATTGTAGATGAGCTGATCATTGCTTCAGCTTGATTGATTCTGGAAATGACCGTTTCATGGTGCTCTTAGAAAGCTTGCCCCAATCTGAGTCTTGAAAAAAATCTTCTGTATAAACCAAATCTGAGAAGTCGCCATTGAACCACAAATCTTGAACTGATTCTCAATAGGATATGGAAGGAACTTGCCCCTGATTGGATCACCGACCAAGTTTCTCAAATGTTTGAAAATTCCTTAAGAAGAAAGCTAGTTTGCAAACAAAAGTATTACTACAAACATGGTAAATGCAAAGTTCATGCAACTTTTGAAATCAATTTTTTTTTTGAAAAGGCGAAGTATATGAGTCATTAGTCAGAAGACGGTGGTTCAAGACATTTAAAAGTGAAAGGTAAAGCACAAGGCGTGATGCCAAAACAAATGATCTGCAAAGATCTTTGGGAGTCAGTTTACGCAACCTTGCTGTAGTATGCTTTCAAAATAACCTTGCTTCAGTTAGGTCTTTTGAGGGTTATAACGTGGCCTGGTTCACGGTTTAAGAAACAAAGGATAAAGGCTCAAAGTTTATTTGTACCCACCCAATCTACGTGATGAACTCCAGTCCTATGCTCAGTTAACTCAAACTATGAACTCAAATTCCCATGAGTTAGGAATTGCACTGATGATAGTAATGATGATGGTTCAAAATTCAATGGACTTGAGATGGCAGTCACTGCTTCTCACAACATTTTGTTATTTTTTTTATGAGGACCTCAGTCAACTCGTTTTATCTTTGAGGATTTCGGTAACCTCTTGGATGATTATTTTTATCCCTAACTTTTGCCTGAACTGTGTCATTTGAGCTTACAACCAGCGGGATGCCCCAATTTTTGCCTAAGTCTCCTTCATAGGTTTTGACGTAGCGGGCTTTTATTTTGATTTTTTTCTTTCATTCTCTTTTTTTTTTCACTGCCTGGCTTAATGATTACAGTGAACCATCATTGGCGTTTGACTTGAAAGACCTCTTCGACACTTGCTTGCTGTGTGCGAAGGAACATTTGTGAATGCAACCTTTTGTTGAAAGGCGTCTTGAATGCAACTCTTGTATTTGAATGCACAATCCAGTTAATTGAGAACTACCCTGCCCCAGGTTAAGATTGCGGGTTTTTATTTGTAAAGAAAGAAACTCCTACTTCTAGGCTCGAAGGGGTTAAAGAGGGGTTAACTTCCTTATTTCTCCAGTGTTTGAGAGCTGAAACAATGCCTTACATCGTCAAAAAAGTTTTGATTTGAAAGCATACCAACAGCAATTATGGGTATAACGTTTTCATCCTCCTCCTTCCAATCTTGCATAATAAAAAAGAAAGTGGACAAGAGAATTTTTTGTTTTGAAAGAGAAAGCATTAAGAAGTAAATAGCAGACACAAATGAATTGAATCAAAAGTTGCAAATGCTCATTTCATTAATTGTGAAAGAACAAACATAATTTGAAAGCAAACAACCATTACAAAATAAAGAAAGTGTAAACAACAAGAAACAAAGGCCTAGTGACTAATCAATACAAGGATGAGCTCTCCTGTCTGAAACACTGGCTTTTAGGAGGATAATTGTTGAAGTCGACTAAAGCTTCACTTGGCGTGCCCTGGCAGAGGGTTACTCTAGACATTGGGATTGTCCTTAAAGGAGAGGATTTTGTTTCTCATCAGCTCTTGTACTCTAGCCTTCAACGCAAAGCAACCTTCCAAATTATGGCCCGCACCACCTTGATGGTATTCACAATGAAGATCAGCCCTATAGCCGGCTGGAAGAGGATTTGGAGGAGGTGGCATAGGCCTTGTGGTAATCAAACCTTGCTCAACCAGACTAGGATACAACTCAGTGTACTTCATGGGAATAGGATCAAAATGATTTCTATTACGGTATTGGTTTTGTCCTATAGTCGGACGTGGAGGAGCTCGAGCTGGCATGTCAGTCTGACCAACCGTAGCAGCAGATGCAAGAGGTGGAGAATAACTGTGTGGCAAATCAAACTCTGGCCAGGTTGAAGGTGGCACCTGAACAGGTTGAGGATCAGCATTTGAAAACTCCTGGATGACGGTCCTTTGAGGTTGCTCTCCCCTAACAATCAAAACTTGAATCATCTCAGTGAGTTTGGTCACGCTTGACTTAAGGTCATCGATCTCCATTCGGATCTCAGCATTGTGTACGTCTTGTTCTAACATCTTGCGTCTATAGTCAGCTCTAGTCTGGTATCGGTGTCGAGGCATTATCTTAACGACTCACAGGCAGACTCTGGAATATAGAGACCACTGGAAATAAGTAACTGGACAGACAGACGCATGCAATGAATCATGCAAAGATGCAAATGATATGCAATGCAATGCAAACAAGATGCAAAACACATGCAACAGGATCAAGGGTTCGAGATCACAACATGGAGTCTGGGTAAAGAACCAACCACGGGGTGTGTACTAGGGTTACTGTATCCGTAGAACAGGGTTCTAAGAAGTTCCCAGAGTCGACAATCCATCTTTCGGATATTATCGACTTCCCAAATGTCTCGGTAATCAATAATATTCTCAAGAGAATCTCGTCTAAGTGTAGTATCGCGTGACAACCAATTCAGAAATAGACTCCATCATGGTCACCGCACTACATCCTAAAAGGCCAAGTGGGGTTTGGTAACTACGGTTCTCAATATCATGGGCTCTTAGGTTGAGAGTAGCACGTCTCACGAACGGATTCCTTCAACATGACTAGACTCTCAAGAGGGCCTCAACTGAGTGATGGTGTCTCAATTTAACTTTTCAGGATTCGACTCCCTCAAAGCCTCCTTGAATACCATCGTCCTATCCTAATTGCACTCAAATCCGGGTATAGGACTTATCTCACCACTCAAAGTAACAACCCTGCATACAGAAAACCCAAGCACAGACAGGTATATATACAGATATAAATATACAAATGTACAAGCAAGAAAACATGTAAGATAACACAAATATAAACAAGATAGGCTTACCCCTCTTAGGGGAGTTCCCCAGTGAAGTCGCCAGTTCTGTTTCGGTGAGAATCGGATAACAAGCTATTAATTAGCTTGCATCACAAAACATGAAATTCACCACCGAGCTTTGATTTATCCAAAGGAAAGGGTAAAGAACGAAAACCCTAAAAAGAGAATCTAGGTTCGGGGGTTAATTATACAAAGGGAATGTATTAGCACCCTAAGTATCCGTAGTACTCTACGGGAACCTCTTGTTTGTATTTGTGTTATTCTAAAGTTTGCTAGCTAAGGGAAAAGTGCTAAGGTAAAGACCTAAGGATATGTACAAAATATTGCTCGCCAAGACATCGCATCTCGTGCCTACGTATCTTGACGGGAATGGAATCAGAGCATTCGTAGTTTCCCTCAATTGGGGTAAAGAACCCTTGACAGTGGTCAAGGTTCTGAGGGAAGTAGGGTCTGACAGCAAGACACCTACGTGGAGTACGGCGACTCCAAACCTAAGGCTAGGTTAAAACAGAGAAGGTAAGTCTCGATCGCGCGGCGGCGTGAGATAAGGGAATGATGGATAAGGCTATGACATGGCAGTCAACTGGAGAAGATTCTTTCCTTTGGAATGTGAGGGATAGAAACATGGAAAACGAGGAGGAAACCTCGAGTATCAGGAGTAAAATGAACAACAATATATACAGGATGCAACAAGAAACTGAAATCAGGAATTAACTAAGGATGGAAAAAGTGAAAATGTCAAGATGAATTAAGAATTAATAAAAAATATAAATAAACGAGATTCGAAAATAAACCAAATTCTATATGAAAGCTAATTAAATAAGTAAGCTAATTAAACAAAAAAAAATCTAACGAAACCAATTTCTAACTAATACTAATTTCAAGTAGAACTACTAACTAAAATCTAAGCTAAGTCAAAACTTTTTCTAAATAAATTAAAACTTAATTACTATGCTCTAACTAGAACTAAATAATTAATTAATCCTAATTAATAAACTAAATTAAAATCTAACTAATTTACTGATTAAGATAATTTCTAACTAATTATTAGTTCACTAACTAAAGCCTAATGAAGAAACTAATTATAACTAAACTAAAAAATAAAAAAGCTAAGGATGAAGGCCCATGGAACGCTAAAAAAGAGCAAAGCACCAAGCCCAGATCCACTCTAGGCGGACTGGGTCAGCTTGCGGGTCGGGAGAAATGGGTCAAGAATGACCCGTTGCATTACACACTCATACAAAACCTAACACTAGTGAAAAACAGCTGTGCATTTTCAAAGAAACGAAAGAATAACGATTTGGATATGAACGACAAATGGAAGAAACCGAACCTCTCTCTGTCTCGTCTGTCTCTCTTTCGGTCTCGCCTCGCAGCGTTTCGCTTCGCTCGGCTCTCTCTCTTTCAATTTCGTTCTTTCAATCACAGCGGATTCTTACGGTTTCTGTCTCCTTGCGCGACTCGCTCTCCTCTTTCTTCTCTGCTTTCGGAGCAAAAATAGTGGTGGTGGGGTGTAGTGAATGGAGACGACGGTGGGTTTTATGGTGGTTTTTGGTTTTGGGATTAGATGTTTCGTTTGTGGCTCGATTCGTCTCCAACTCAATCTCTCATTTTCGGATTTTTGCAGGTGGTGGCTTGTTGTTTTGAAGGGATGAGAATGGGTTGATGAAGGTTAATGGTGTTACGGCTGTGATGTAGGTTTAGATGATTGATTTTATTCGCAATAGGTGAGGGAGTTTGTCGCTTGGAAATGGTTGTTTCGGAATGATGTTGATGTTGAAGGAGTTGCTATGGTTTGTTCATGGTTGGGGGGAGTTTTGGTCTCAAGGAAGATTGTGGGGCGATGAGAGGGTGAATAATGAGAAGACGGAGAGGAGAGGAAGTCTTGTGTGGTTCTGTCATACCCCAAATTTTGACCACTAAGATTTCCCATCATTGTGCAAATCATCATCACAATATGGATGAACCATCATACTTCATCAGTCTCCCCAAAGATGGGTGAGCATTCACTACTATCAAAATTAGGGTTTCAAGCCCACTCTGAGCTCTTAGATAAATGATCAATCAAGAAATGACATGATCTTCAACTTGTCTAACCTCTCAAACATCCATAATGGATCAAGAAGACTCCCACTTCAAGGATTAAGCACAAGGTTGCTCCCTTCTAGATGGATCAAGCTTCAAGATCGACAGTGTCACCAAATTAGGGTTTTGGTCGACCAGGGCCTCCAGATGGAAATTTTCATCTGGGCATAAGGCAAAGATCCAAAAAATAACCTAATATGCTCCATGGAACCTCATAAACCCAATCATTAAGTCAATCTTGCCTTAGGGGATGCATTCATCAAAAATCAGGAATTAGGGTTTCTTGACCTAATTCACCCCTAAGTTGACTTTTGGGACAAATTATGAACCAAGACCTCAAGACATGATTTGGGGGTCTCTAATATACCATATTGATCCATTTAGGACAATGGATTGATCCAAGAAGCTTGAGCAACAAGTTTCAATTTCATTTGAACCACATTTAGGGTTTCGCGGGAAAAGTCAACTGTAACTTTGACTTTTAACCAGGACATGCTCCCAAGCCCTAAGACATGATTCAACATACCCTATAACACCCATGGAACATGTCCATCAAGTTTGATTTAGGTCAAGGACATGATTTCCTGAAGAATTGCACAGTTTGGAATTCATCTGACAAAAAGTCAACTGTGCACAAAAGTCAACTTTGACTTTTTGAGATTTTTCACAAAAATGGATTTTTAACCCTAAATTGATGTTAATGTATGATTTGAATCATCATTCATCAAGAAAAATCAAAGAAAATGGGATAACTTGTAAAAGGGGTAACCATAAAAACTTAGAAAATTTTCTAAGTTATGAAAAAAAGTGACAAAGGTACCAACTTTGGAGGATCATAACTCCTAAACCACAAAGCCATTTTTTCCATCCAAAGCTTGACTTCTAGATCTCATTTCCCTCTACAAAAGCTTCATACTGACCTATGTCCAAATTCCTCATAGATTTTGAGTTATGGAGTGATCAAAATCAAGAAAAGTCACTTTGTGAAAATTTCACTAAGTCAGATTTTGCCTTACTTTTTTCCAAATGTAGGGACATTTTTCACTTGGATCCAAAAGGTATCAAAATCAAATATGATCAAACAGTTTTTGTATCATATAAGGGCTTTCCAAAATGGCCAAAAACATCACCAAATTCAATTTGGGCCATGAGATATGACATTGGCAAGTTGCCTTGCTGAAATCTGCCAAGGCAAGGCAGAATTTTGCACTTTTGCTCGATTTGCCAAAATCATCCAATTCCAAGCCTTGTCATCACTTTGGACACATCTGAGGATTGAATCTAAAGGGGACAATCACTGAGCCAAGCCTCCAAAGTCCTTGGAACAAGAAATAGCATGTTAAACTTAGAATTGCCCAAAATAGGGACAAGACTCCAATTTTGGATTGGAGCACTCATTGGAAGCACCAAGGTGGCATGGACTGAGCCATTAGTAACTGAATTCAGTCAAGACTTATCCAAGACCAAGGGAACCAGCAGCCTGTGTCATAACCTCTAGTCAATGGCTAGAGGAGACTTGGATTTTCATTTGCCAACATTGGCCAAACCTACTCAGCAGTTTCTATTCACTATTCCTTGCAAAACAAACTTGCTCTACTATAAATAGAGCTCAATTGTGATGAGTTTAAGTACACCAAAGGCATACAACACTTGCCTTTCTCAAAATCCACTTCTCACTCTCAAAAATGCCTTTCTTAGCAAGTCACTATCGGGTTTTTCATTAGAGAGCAATTCCACTCAAACCAATCACACACACACGCCTCATATACATCATATGTGAGCTGATCAAACACTTAAACAACATCTGGAACACTGATTCTCAAGGTTTTAACCAATTTGCAGTTGAGATGCCATGAAGTGATCCTGCCAATTTCTATCAAGTCCAAGCATTCAAACACACTCCATAGGGTGTAGGGAAGCTGTTCAGATCATTCATCTGTAACACCTCCTACTCAGAAATCAATTTGCTCTTGCTGTCACGACCTAGAGGTAAGCCTAAACTTGGTCATCTCTCAATCTATGCATATTTCCTCACACAATACTTTTGCCAAATGTTCATAATCATGCATGGAATGTTTCCCCTCAAGTATTTGCTTTGTTTGAATCGTGTATCAAAAATCCCAGCCTTCATGCAGAATTTAGGGTTCTTGAGGATTTTTCGTGATTTCTTGTTTTATGCTTAATTTAAATGAAATTAATTGCCATAGACATGATCGTGTGGTTGAAACGAGTTGATTGGTATGTGGATTGCATGATATGATTAAGTATTCAGTGAGATTGGATAGAAAATGCAAATCTGGGCAAAACTGAAAAACGCGCGTGTTCTTCAGCTGTTTTTGGCGCCATTTCTCTCAAATTCAAATATTTGAATTTTGTGATTTTATTTAATTGATTCAAAAATTAATTTCTCTCTGAGTTTTAATGATTTTGAGTTGATTCTTTTTTTAATAATCCACGAAAATGTTAAAATATTTTATTTTCCCAAAAATATTATTTATTTCATATAATTGATATTTTTGCAAAGAATTAATATTTTAATTGTTTTTTGACATTTTGAATATTTTTTTCACCTTGATTTTGCAACTTTTAATGCCTTCTAATTATTTTGTAGGTCAATACTTAATTTTTGAAGCATTAATCCAAGATCACAATTTGTTTTCCATAGGTTAAACAATTTTGATCATTTTAATTGAATTTTTATTCAATTAAAACACATTTTGAAAACAAATTAGAGTTTTTGATCAATTCAACCCTCATAAATCATTTTCAAAACACTTTGGGCCTCTATTAGAGTGTAAGACCCAACCCTTTGTAAATACAACCTTTTTGGGCCTCACTTATTGTATAAGTTCCGTTGTATTTCAAAAAGTTCAGGCGATCATCGTCTGTTGAAAAACAAACTCTAGGCCTACCCTCGAGTAGTAAGACCCATTTCAAAACTTTTGGGCCTCTAATAGAGTGTAAGACCCAATCCCCTTTTAACCAAAAACAAATTTGGGCCTCAGATATTGTATAAGTCCCTTTGCGTTAAAAGAAAATCTCGGCGCGATCGCCATTTTAAACGAAAAATCATCTGGGCCTACCCTCGTGTTATAAGCCCCACTTTTTTTTCTTTAAACCTTTTGGGCCTCTTGAGAGAGTGTAAGACCCATCCCTTTGTACAGAAAACAATTTTTGGGCCTCAGTCACTCGTATAAGTCCCTTTGTACAAATTCAACAGTGCGATCACTGATAAAACCCTGGGCCTCTCATTGAGCTGTAAGCCCCAAATCTTTCTTTTTCAAAGCACTTTCTCCTTTGATTTTGAAATATACTGTTGATTTCAATCTTCCTTTGTTGAACAACTAACCAAACAGCATGGAAGCTCTACAACCGAGTAAGTGTTTATACACTTTCATTTACCGCTTTCATATACATATAACTGTATTGTGGGGTTGTTTCGCTGTAAGTCTTCTTTCATAAACTCATATCAATTATGTAATAATAGTATAGATATTTAGAGTTTCCCCGGCAACTACGTCTAGCATTAAGCCCGTTGATCATTCTTAAATAGTCAAAACTAGATCCCCATAGGATTACCAGACACAGTCTTCCCTCCTCTTGGGGTTAAACAATAAGGAGACATGAAAGGCAGCATTCTCGGTGAACCCTTTCATAGACTGTCACTCGTAGAAGTTGTCAAAGAAACTCTACTCCCCAGAGATGATCTTTTCTCCGTGAATTGCATCTCTTGAGTTTCTTCCAAATTCTCGAACTTTCCTGGCTTGATCTATTCTTTGTGAATAGCATGTCTTGAATTTCTCGGGGTTTGGGGACCCACAGGCTTCTTAAAAGCACTTGTCAAGAAACTCTATTCCCCAGAGATAATCTCTTCTCCGTGAATTGCATCTCTTGAGTTTCTTCCAAATTCTCAAACTTTCCTGGCTTGATCTATTCTTTGTGAATAGTCTGTCTTGAATTTCTCGGGGGTTTGGGGACCCACAGGCTTCCTAAAAGCATCCCCGCCTCCTCTTGGGCGTTGTACAAGGACCCGTCAGCTTCTTAGAAGTATTCACAACCTCCTCTTAGGCTTCATATAAATGATTTCTTCCTCCGGGAATGATAGCCTCCTCTAGGGCTTCATACAAGGACCACTAGGCTTCTTAAAAGTTTCCAGCCTCCTTTTAGGCTTCGTATAAATTGTCCCGACGACCTCCTAAAGGTATAGGAACAGAGATCAGTCATCCTAATAGAACAGTCTTTCCAAAGTCTATTACTGTTCTTAAAGCATAGTACAAAAGATGAAACTCTAGACTTGGACAGTCTAATTTCCTTAAGTCTCAAAGACATTCTCGAGCACCCTTCAAGAATAGGAAGGAGCCCCTTAGACTCGGACAGTCTCAATACCCTTTGGATTTCCCATTTCCTTAAAGAACAGGAAATAACCCCGATCCTTAGAACAAATACATGAGTGCAAACATTACTCATATAAGAACTGATTTTCTCTTTAAATCAGTATACTGGACCTGTCACTCAACTGAAACAGCACCATAGCCTCTCTCTTGGGCTTTATACAATGATTCTCCCCAGTGGAGCTAACAAATAGCCTTCATCTCAGGCTTCGTACGAGATACAAAATCACTCTCTTGTTGAGTATAAAAGACTCTCTTGTTGAGTCAAAACCCTTTTAGCCTCCATCTCGGGCTTTGTACGAGATACAAAAACACTCTCTTGTTGAGTATAAAAGACTCTCTTGTTGAGTCCAACCTTTAGCCTCCATCTCGGGCTTCGTACGAGATACAAAAAACTCTCTTGTTGAGTCAAATAGTCTCCATCTCGGGCTTTATACGAGATACCAAAAGACTCCCTCGTTGAGTCAAAACCTTTCAGCCTCTCTCTCGGGCTTTGTACGAGACACATATTAGCCTCCTCTTAGGCTTTGTATAAGAAAACCATTGGTTGATCCAATCAACCTTTTAGCATCAAAGTTGTGCCCCGTTCACAGTACACAAACATCAACAACTCCTTCCCCTTTATCTAATCGCTGTAAGCGGCAAGCCTCTGGATTATTTACATCCACACCACTGTCCCTCTTTTAGCATGAGAAATTCCTAAGGAAAGATGGCATTGATCTAAACTGAGTTAAAGTCTTCTCCTTCAGGTTGGAAATCCCCTATAAAGGAAATTATGGCATTGCCGGATTCACAAATCCCGGTTAAAGTAATTCTCCTTTATAAACAGTTGTGACATACAAACCCCTCTTTAGAGATGACAAATTCTCTCAAAAGTCAAACTCTTTTAGCTTCATATCTTAGGCTTTGAACAAGATATAAATAGACTCTTTAGCTTAATATCTTGGGCTTTGAACAAGATACAAACTACCTTTAGCTTCACGTCTTGGGCTTTGAACAAGACACCAAAACACCATTTCCTCCCGTAGAATAGGAGGAACTACGATCGCTCTGATTTCCCTGTTTCGGTAAACGGGAATACGTAGGCATAAGATTGAAAGAAAAATCTTAGCGAGCACCCTAAACAAAAATCTAAAATCCCATACTTTCATACATCCGTCCTAACATTTCAACTGATTGCCTAAAACACTTTTTTTTAACAAAATAACCTAGGAGAGACCCCGAATCTTTGTAGCATCTGTAAACCAACAGTTTTGACTGTTTAACCTCAGTATGCAAGCAGGGTTAGTTGGAGACATCTATTTCCCTTCCTTCATCAGCTTCAATAGGATAAAAAATGAATCGAGCTGTAGTACTAGAGCGATTGTGCTTCGCAACCACATCCAAAAATCACTCGCTATAGAAGAATGGCGACTCTGTTGGGGACGTCGAGATCTTGTTCTCTTCACATCTCTTAGGTAGAAACCTTAAAAAAATCTCTTTCTTTCTTTCTTTCTTTTCTGGGATAGGACTTTTTGTTGACTTCGCTAGGATCTTAGGTCAAAACCTTTAAGTTGGGAAAGAACCACAGAATGGCGTCTCCGTCGGGGAGCCATTTTCTGTCAGAAACATAAGATTCTTAGCTTTTTAAAAGTCTAGGACATTGGACAAATATATATACTGTTTTTCCTAATTGATATATGTGTTTATTTTTCTGCTAATGGGAATGCGTGTGATGCCGCATGTGGAAAGATTGAGTATACACTTAAGATAAGTGATGGCGACAAGGTCGACCATCAACCTCAGTGGAGGCTTCCCAATGCAACCCATTCCCTCTCATAGTCAATGGGTTGATTGTGACGTCTGAGAAGCCGAGGAGCCAACCCTTTTGTAGTGCAGAAACTATCGGAAATAGTTGTCACGCGATACTACCCTCATTTGAGGTTGATGATCTATTCTCGGTGAATAGCATTTACTCTAAGATTTCATACAGCTCGCTGGCGATCCGCTTACTGTTTGTTATCCTGGGAGGAGCTGATGATTTTGAGTACAGGTACAAAAAATCACCCTAGTATAAACCTTTGGGGATGGGTAGAGCCTTGACTCCATGACAATGGCCCTTTGACCCCATGTTTTTTCTATGTTTTTGTGTGCTGCATTCATGCATTCATTTAAAAAAAACATTAAAACATTCAAAAAATTTCTCTTCTAGTCTCTCTGTTTTTTCAAAATAAACTAAGACTGTGATTACAAATATCAGAGAAAAGGATTACGCTAATGGATTTCGGTAGAAGGAGAACTCATAAGTACGCCTTCAGGATTCCAAAACTAGAGGATTTAAGAGGTTTGGCGAGGATGGTCACAAACCAAGAGGCTTTTAGTGCCAAGTACGGAGGTTTGCCATCTCTGCTAGGAGTCCATGTGATTGAGGGAATCATGGATGCGCACGTTCAGTTCTACGATCCGGTCTATCATTGTTTCACATTCCCGGATTACCAGCTAGCACCAACGCTGGAGGAATATTCTCATCTGATTGATCTACACATTATAGATCAAGCTCCATTTTCTGGACTGGAAGAAATTCCAAAGAACCAGACCATTGCAAGAGCAATTCATTTGGACGAGTCTGAGATCAGGACTCACATGACCATTAAGGGTGGCATACAAGGTTTGCCAGCCCAGTTCTTGACAAAGAAAGCCCTGTACCTCGCCAGTATCGGGAACGTGACTGCTTTTGAAAGCATCTTTGTTTTACTCACCTACGGGTTATTTTTGTTGCCCAACATTTATAACTTCGTCGATATCAACGCCATTAAGGTTTTTCTCATTGGAAACCCTGTGCCAACTTTGCTCGCAGATGCGTATCATTCTGTACACTTGGGAAATTTGTACAGCGGAGGGGAGATCACATGTTGTGTACCTTTGCTTTACAAATGGTTTATCTCCCATTTGCCTAAGTCTGCTGCTTTTTGGGATCACAAGAGTGCCTTACGTTGGTCGCAGAAAATCATGTCCCTCACCAAATCTGACATAGATTGGTGTAATAGGATTTATGTTGGGATCAGGATCATTGACCGTTGTGGAAACTTCCCCAACGTACCCCTTATAGGAACTAAGGGAGGAATCAATTACCATCCAGTTCTCGTTCGTCGTCAATTTGGATACCCGATGAGACACGTCCCACGGGGTGTTCATCTGGAAGGTCTTTTCTTCAAGGAAGGAGAAAGTGACAGAGCACTAAAGACAGAAATAGTGCACGCTTGGAAACATGTTCATAAGAAAGGACGGGAGTCTATAGGAAAACCGGACTGTGTCTCGGTGGAGCCTTATCTCCACTGGGTACAAACTAGAGCTCTCAAGCTAAAGATGCCTTATCCTCATCATGGAGTTCTTCCACCGAGGAAGTCTGTCATGTACTTCATGACTGAGACTGAAAAGCTCCAGGTTACTCTTAACAAAGTTCAACGGGAGAGGAGGTCTTGGAAGAACAAGTACCGCACCCTCAACGTGGAGTGCATCAAAATACAGCAACTACTGAAAGATAAGGACGCTCTGATTGAAATTTTGGAGCAACATACTGTAGAGAATCAAGATGACCAAAGGAATTTGCTCGCTCCTTTCACCTGGCAAAGGAATGACAACCCGACAACGACCTAAGAGCCCCGGTCAAAGAAAAGGAAAGTACCAGAGTCAGCACCCGATTTCTCTTCCGAGAGGACTCGGGACCCGTTAGCTTAGGTTTCTGTTTCTGCACCTTGTAATCTACTGTATTTCCATTTCTGTAATCCTTTGAATTCAATAAAAAGGGGGTTCTCCCACTGTTTGATATTTGCAATCTAATTGTCGAAGTTTATTTTGATTAAACCAAAAAATAATTAATATAATTATTGCATTCATCATTCTCACATCGCGTATTCTTCTTACCTACGAATCTCACGTTTGTGTCTCGGTTCTAGAGTCAAACTGTCTCATTCGTACAATACTCAGGCCAATCGTCAGAAAAAGATGGATGATCTTGAGGAAGAAAACAGAGAGTTGAAAGAAGAGATCGACACTCTGAGAGAGGATATGAGAAAGCTTCGTAACGACATGCAAGCCATGGTAGAAGCTCAGCTACAAAGGACTGTGATCTCAGAGATCACATCAGCGCCCATAGTGGAAAAGTATGATCTTAGGTATCAAATGCCGAAAGATCGTCCCTGGGGCATGCCTGTTAACTATATCCCGAAAGGATATGTTCCGCCGATCACTGAAGATCAGGGAATCATAACAGAAGCCGCTGGGCCTGAAGATTACAAACTTCAGGAAAGCGAAGATGCCAGGGGCATATTAAAGACTCCTGAAGGTTACAAACTTCGGGAAATGCCAAGATTCACTGCCGTAGTCACGGTACCACCCCCTGTGGTGCACACTGTCCCAGAAGGACAGGTTCCACCAATACCTTTTGGTAAGAAGGAAACTATGTTCGATAGAATGGATGAATTCCAGGAACAATTCCTGGAAATGGAGAAGGAACTGCAAGCCATCCGCGGTCAGGATCTATTTGGAAAGGACGCCGCAGACCTCTGTCTGGTCCCCAATGTGAAAGTTCCGCACAAATTTCAAGTGCCCGACTTTGAAAAATACAAGGGTAACTCTTGCCCTTAGAGCCATCTGGTGATGTACGCTCGGAGAATGTCAGCTCAGACGGAGAATCAGGACTTACTGATTCACTACTTTCAGGATAGTTTAACCGGGTACCGCACTCAAATGGTACATGGGTTTAAACTGTGCTACGATTAGCACATTCAGAGATCTTGGCACTGCCTTCATCCAACAATACAAATACAATTTGGACATGGCACCAGACAGAGATCAACTCAGATCAATGTCACAAAAGGACAAAGAAACCTTTAAGGAATACGGTCAGAGATGGCGTGAAATTTCCGCTCAAATTTGTCCACCTCTTGAGGAAAAAGAGATGACAAAGATCTTCTTAAAGACCTTAAGCTCATTTTATTATGATAGAATGGTTGCCAGTGCGCCCAGTGACTTCACCAAGATGGTGGGCATGGGAGTTCGTCTTGAGGAAGCCGTCCGAGAAGGACGTCTAATAAAAGACGCTGGATCATCAAGTAGTACAAAACGATACGGTAATGCTCTCCCTAAGAAAAAAGAGCAAGATATTGGGAATATCTCTCTCGGAAAGCAAAGGCGACGTTATCAGCCGGTAGTAGCTGTAACTCCTGCTATCAGCCCTGCGCATATTCCTACGTATCAACCTCAGGTTGCGCAAAGCCAACCTAATCAACAAAGGACACAACAGCCTCTTCAGCAGGCTCGTCCTCCATGCAATAACAACCGTACAACACGGCCACCAGGATTTGATCCTGTACCCATGTTGTACGCAGAACTATTTCCGTTACTACTGGCCAAGGGGTACATCCAGACTAAGTCTCCTCTTACAGTACCGGAAAATCCACATTTTTGGTTCAAAGCAGATCAGATATGCCCTTATCATCAATGAGGATCAGGGCATAACATAGAGAACTGTCTCAATTTCAAGTCCGACATGCAAAAGCTTGTTAGGAGCGAGCTCTTATCTTTCAAATATACGAATCCCAATGTTCTTACGAACCCGCTGCCTCAACATGAGAAAGCTGCAGTCAACCTGATTGAGAAAGAACTTAACAATGTCTATCAAATTCATGATGTACTCTTGTTGAGGACCAATCTGGTCAAGATGCATTATAGACAGAGTGGGTACAGCCATGTGCCACCTCATGATTATCATCAATGTAATATCTGCTATAAAAGTAATCAAGGATGTTCCGTGGTGCAAGCAGCTCTACAGGAACAGATGGATCTCGGATGGATCCAAGAGCACCGAGTTCATGGAGTTAACATGGTTTACACGAATTCCAACATCATTCAGAACCACGACATCCGTGCGATGAATGTCAACCTGGTGGCAATGCACTCAAGGCAAAGCCAGTATCATAATCTGCTGCGGCACGATTATAGTTCTTGTCTGACTTGCTCGGTAAACAAACAGGGATGCTCTTTCATACATGAGGCCCTCCAGCGTCAGATGGATCTTGGATGGATCCAGGACTACCATGATAGGAATCCCTATTAGATCAACATGGTTTAAATCTTCGACATTCACTTGATGAATACCAACTTGGTAGAGTTGCATGCTGAGCAGGTCCGACTCAGATTCCTGATCTCACATAATTATCACAGCTGTAAAGCGGGTTGAGAAAACGATAAGGGATGTGCCCTTGTCCAGGAGGCACTTCAACACTTGTTAAATCATTGGTGGATGCCAATCTACATGGATGAAGATACTCAGCAAATTAGTATCAATAACGGAAACCCTACTCGGCGTCAAAGTCAGGATGTCCGACTCGTAGAAGCTAACCTAGTGAGGTTACATTGTATTCAAAGTGGGCGTGGCCAGGTGCCACCACACAATTATGAACGTTGTGGAGTCTGTTCGGAAAGTAACCAAGGGTGCTACCTTGTGCGAGCAGCTCTCCAGGGGCAGGTGGATCATGGAGAGATCCGCCCATATCCAGGTTCCGGACCCATCAATTGGTCGCCGAACTACCTTGCCAATCAAATTGAGGACGTTGTCGCCATCTCTGATCATCAGAGGACCAGGAATGTTTTTTCCATTATCCCTCTGCTTGACGAATCAAGAATTCCCAACCGGGAACGAATCGAGATTACGTACGATGGTCAGAAAAACCAAAAGGTTCCCATAGTCATCTATCTGCCGGGACCACTACCGTATGAATCAACTAAGGCAATCCCTTACAAATACGGTGCAACGATAATTGAAAATGGAAAGGAAATTCCATTACCCTCCGTCGTGAATATTGCAGACATCAGTCGTGTAACACGGAGTGGTAGAATCTTCAACAGAGGAGTTGGAGAGTCCAACAAAGAAAAGGAACTTCAGACAGAAGCTCCCGATCCACCAGTCGGTCAATCCAGTAATCCCGACCTTTCGAAAAACGATGATGAGATGTTGAACCTCATCCAAAGGAGTGGGTACAACATTATTGATCAGCTATTACAAACTCCTTCAAAGATCTCGGTATTATCACTGTTACTCAGTTCAGAAGCGCACAGGGAGGCTCTACAGAAAGTTTTGGAGCAAGCCTTTGTGGAAAGGATGTAACCATCAGACAATTCGATAGTATTGTCTCTAGCATCATTTCTTGCAATAACTTTGGATTTAGTGATGAGGAATTACCAGAAGAGGGTCGCCGTCATAACATGGCGCTCAATATTACAGTCAACTGCCAGGACGATGCTTTAGCCAGCGTACTGGTAGACACAGGGTCAACCCTGAATGTTATGCCGAAGTCCACTTTGATATAATTATCATTCAAAGGTCCTCCGATGAGAACCAGCGAGGTCGTCGTCAAAGCATTCGACGGGTCCAGAAAGATGGTTATCGGCAAAGTCGATCTTCCCATAACTATTGGTCCTCACACTTTTCAAGTCACTTTCCAGGTCATGGACATCCGGGCAACGTATAGTTGTTTATTAGGAAGACCTTGGATGCATCAGGCTGGAGCGGTTACCTCGACCCTCCACCAAAAGCTAAAGTTCGTCCAGAACGGCCAACTCATCACAGTCTGTGGGGAACAGGCCTTGCTCGTCAGCAATTTATCGTCATCCACTTATGTGGAACCAGAAGGGATAATCGGAACCCAGTTCCAAGCGCTTTCGCTACACAAGGATGATCAATCCGGAGGAGGAACTTCGATTTCCTCATACAAAGATGCTATTAAAGCAGTCGAGAGTACCGATACAACAGGATGGGGACAACTCGTCATTCCTACTAGCAATACAACAAAGAAGGGTCTTGGTTTTTCTGCAACCTGTACCCGGACAGCTGCTAACGATGAAAGTCTTCATCCCATTCAGAACTTCTTTCATAGTGGAGGGTTCCTTCACCCAGTGCCTCAGGCAATCCATGCTATCAATGAGGAGGATTCCTCCAACATGGATGAAGGATGGAAGTCCTATCTTAACGAGAACGGTTATATGTCTCAGGAAGAGGTGCCTACGCCATTTTGCTATCCCCCACAGAGTCCGAGATTTATACCACGGTCAGATGTCGAAATGATATACAGAGATTGTGATCCGGAAGGATGCCGTGCTCCGCCAAATTCATTAGAGGAGGACACTCTGATGAAAGACAACTTTGACCACAATTACTATGGCCCGATGGATGGCCTGCCAATGTGGCAGCCTTACCCAGGAGACTTGAGGCCAGAAAGTCAGCCGAGTAATGAAACTCAGCTGAGCATCATTGAACAGAATACCTGTGTCCCCACCATGTCATGGGATCAACACTCAGGTCATTCTGAAAATACCCAGCACGACGATGAATTCGCAATGTTTGTCGAACTAGAATTCATCAACTATGCTTTCCCTGAGGTCAACGTCATCGAGAGAGATGACCCCTCCAGTTCCAAAAAAGTGTGGGACACCTTGGGACAACCGAGTGGGAAATACGACTATATGGTCAAGTACACCGCTCCCGAAAGCTCTCGTATCAAGTTCGAAGATATCCAACCAACTGGATGAGGAGATACAACTGAGAGCATAAATACTACGCAGAATACAACTGAGGAATTCTCCTACGACAATTCTCCCTGGGAGACAGATTCCAATGATCCTGCTCCACCAGAAATCAGCGTTATTTCTGAAGACAAATCAAGGAAGGTGCCAGACTTTGTGATTCACCGAGGAGTTCGCCGCCAGTGGGTCGTTGTTGATGCTCCGAAGGTCGTTCGCCAATCAAAGTAATTGCCATCTTTAACCTTTCACCCTGCCCAGGTGAAACGGATGTTTTGATAGGGCTCACTTTCTGTAAATTTTCCCTCTTCGCTTCGTCCAAAGTGACAGAGTTTTGTTTTATAGGGCTGTAGTTTCAAGAATCGACTTGTTCATTAATAAAATAACGTCGTTTTGTAATTTTCGATTTAATTGTTGTTTTCTCTTTTTGCTTTTTCTCAAAAAATGGTAATCCTAAAAAATAATTCAATAATAAAAACAAGCAGTAATAAGAAAAAATACACTGCACACTTTTGCATTCTCTCTATCTCTTCTAAACACGAATCATCACGTCATGCAGATTGCTTGTTTTAAACCCTGTTGAAACATACGATCCGATGTCTTCTCCCAACTTTGAGTTCCCGGTATTTGGGGCTGAAGAAGAAGTTGACAACGAAATTCCAGAAGAGATCTCCCGATTACTCAGACAAGAGGAAAGGTCCATTGAACCTCACAAAGAGCCGTTGGAAACGGTCAACTTGGGTTCGGAAAAAGAGAGAAAAGAAATTAGGATTGGGACACTGCTCAGTCCAACTGCCAAAGAGGGTTTGACAAAGCTTCTCAAAGAGTTTCCCAATGTGTTTGCTTGGTCCTATCAGGACATGCCAGGGTCGGATACCAGCATTGTGGAACATCACTTACCGTTAAGATCAGAATGTCTGCCAGTAAAGTAGAGGTTGAGACGCACTCACCCGGACATGGCCATCAAAATCAAAGAGGAGGTACAGAAACAGATTGACGCGGGTTTCCTCGTCACGTCAGAATATCCTCAATGGTTAGCCAACATAGTACCTGTTCCGAAAAAGGACAGAAAGGTCAGAATGTGTGTCGACTACAGGGATCTGAACAAGGAAAGTCCAAAGGACGACTTTCTTTTACCACACATTGACATGCTGGTTGACAGTACAGCAAAGTTCAAAGTTTTCTCCTTCATGGATGGATTCTCGGGCTATAACCAGATCAAGATGGCGCCGAAAGACATGGAGAAAACTTCGTTCATTACCCCATGGGGTACCTTTTGTTACAAGGTAATGTCGTTCGGTTTGAAGAACGCCGGGGCAACCTATCAAAGGGCCATGACTACTCTGTTTCATGACATGATACACAAAGAAATCGAGGTATATGTCGATGACATGATTGCCAAATCTAAAATAGAGGAGGAGCATGTGACCCACCGGTCGAAACTATTTGAGCGTCTGAGAAAGTACAAACTCTGCTTGAATCCCAACAAATGCACCTTCGGTGTCCGTTCAGGGAAACTTTTAGGGTTCATTGTTAGCCAGAAAGGAATTGAGGTTGATCCTGACAATGTCAAGGCCATTCAAGAAATGCCTTCTCCGAAAACTGAAAAACAAGTCAGAGGGTTCCTGGGACGTTTGAACTACATCTCCAGATTTATATTCCTCATGACTGCCACATGTGCGCCGATTTCAAATTACTAAAAAAGAACCAGGATTGCGTTTGGACAGAAGATTGCCAAACCGCCTTCGACAGTATTAAGGAATATCTGTTGAATCCTCTGATTCTATCACCTCCAGTGGAAGGAAAACCACTTATCATCTACCTCACAGTCTTGGAAGGCTCAATGGGGTGTGTACTTGGCCAACAAGACGAAACCAAAAGGAAAGAGTCTGCCATTTACTATCTAAGCAAGAAGTTCACCGACTGTGAAACTCGGTACACGATGCTCGAGAAAACTTGCTGTGCTTTGGCTTGGGCATCCAAACGTCTTCGTCAGTACATGATTCGTCACACTACTTGGTTGGTCGCCGAAATGGATCCAATCAAGTATGTATTTGAAAAACCTGCTCTCACGGGAAGGATTGCCCGTTGGCAGATGTTGTTATCAGAATATGGCATAGAGTACCATGCTCAGAAAGCCGTTAAGGGGAGTATTTTAGCCGATTATTTTGCTCATCAACCGATTGACGATCGAGAATCAATTGGGTTCGACTTCCCAGACGAAGATGTCATGTATCTAAAAATGAAAGACTGCGACGAACCGTTACCCAGTGAAGGGCTAGAACCAGGTTCCCAATGGGGACTAATCTTTGACGGAGCAGTTAATCATTATGGAAATGGAATTGGGGCAACAATTGTTACCCCTCAGGGTACCCACATTCCTTTCACCGCCAGACTTACGTTCAAATGTATGAACAACGAGGCCGAATACAAAGCTTATATTATGGGTCTCGAGGAAGCGATTGATTTAAGGATCAAGAACTTGGACGTATATGGTGATTCAACCCTGGTTATCAATCAGATAAAAGGAGATTGGAACACATACCAATCAGGATTGATTCCTTACAAAGACTATGCAAGAAGGTTGTTACCTTTCTTCAACAGAATCAAGTTTCATCACATCCCTCGTGATGAGAATCACATGGCTGATGCATTAGCCACACTCTCTTCCATGATTAGTGTAGGTCAATCAAATGACATACCTAAGATCGACGTAATGCGCCTAGAACGACCCGCTTACATCTTCACGATTGAAGCAGTCATAGATGATAAACCTTGGTATCACGATATCAAATGCTTCCTTCAAAAATAAGAGTACCCACCTGGGGCATCCAGAAAGGATAGAAAGACCCTCAGAAGACTAGCAGACAGTTTCTTCCTGAGTGGTGATACCCTCTATAAGAGGAATTTTGACTTGGTTTTGCTCCGATGCGTAGACAGGCCAGAAGCAGACATGCTGATAAAAGAAATTCACGAAGGGTCCGTTGGCAAAAGAAATTCACGAAGGGTCCTTTGGCACTCATGCCAACGGACACACAATGACGAGAAAAATTCTAAGAGCAGGGTACTATTGGTTGACAATGGAATCCGACTGCTACAACTACATGAGGAGGTGTCACAAGTGTCAGATATACTCCGACAAAATTCATGTACTGCCAGCGCATCTCAAAGTTCTTTCTTACCCATGGCCTTTTTCCATATGGGGAATCGACATGATCGGCTTGATTGAGCCCAAAGCTTCAAACGGACATCAGTTCATCCTTGTAGCCATTGATTACTTCACCAAATGAGTCGAAGCAGCGTCATACGCTAATGTAACCCAACAAGTGGTGGTCCGATTTATCAAAAACAATATCATCTGCCGTTATGGTGTTCCGAGCCAGACCATTACTGATAATGGATCTAACTTGAACAATAAGATGATGAAAGAGTTTTGCGCAAAGTTCAAGATCGAACACCATAACTCATCTCCCTACCGACCCAAGATGAACGGAGCGGTAGAAGCGGCTAACAAGAACATCAAGAGGATTATTCAGAAGATGGTTGTAACCTACAAAGATTGGCACGAGATGCTACCCTTTGCTCGTCATGGTTATCGAACATCTGTCCGCACTTCAACAGGGGCAACCCCTTTCTCTCTAGTATATGGCATGGAAGCAGTGCTCCCCATAGAAGTAGAAATCCCATCAATCCGGGTATTGATGGAAGCTGAGCTGACAGAAGCTGAATGGTGTCAAAGTCGACACGACGAATTGAACCTGATCGAAGAAAAGCGAATCACAGCTCTACGCCACAGTCAGTTGTATCAGCAAAGAATGAAGAGGGCGTTCGACAAAAAGGTCTGACCTCGCGTCTTCAGGAAAGGAGACCTTGTGCTAAAAAAGATACAATTATTTCTCACTGATTCGCGAGGCAAATGGACTCCGAATTATGACGGCCCCTACGTGGTCACGAAAGCTTTCTCAGGCGGCGCCTTGAGACTTGCAACCATGGACAGAGAGGAATTTGCCTACCCCACGAATGTTGATGTAGTCAAGAAATACTTCGCCTAAAAAAAATGTCTCGGTGGATTGAAAACCCGAAAGGGCGGTCCAGGCAAAAGTTAGAGAAAAAATAAAAAAAATCATCCCGGTGGATTAGAAACATCACAGTACAATCCAGGCGAAAGTTAGGGATAGTGGCAAGTAACTATGTTCAACAGAGGCCAGTCCCTCAGGAGTAGTTACACCATCCATCGGAGGAAAACTCCAGTCAAGGTCATCTTCGATAGAAGCTCAGGATGCCCAGAATTCAAAGTTGGTAGAAGGATAGTGGTCGTTATGTTTCAACGTAGCCTTTTTCCCTGTAAATTACCATTTTCTAGCTTTGTATATACTCTTTGGAATCACGTGTTTGGCTGATCTCCATCTTATCAATAAAATTTGAGCCCTTGTGCTTTTGTTTGTAATTCTCATTTGTTTTAGCTTTACAGAACGACATTTTAACATGCTCAACGATTCTTGAAATAAAACAAAAATGAATTTACTTGTAAAACTTTTTCTGCTTTTAAAATAAAGATGGCAATTTCTTTTGACTGTTGAACATCAAAAGAGCATCAACCGCTTCTCCAGAAGTAAGCGAACTTCAAAGTGCAGAATCAAATTACTCCTTCTACGCCAGTGCGCCTGAATGAAGGATCAACAGTGTCAGATGCAACTAATCCATCTGACATCTTCGGCAGAGTCTTTATCTCCTAAGCCCGATTAACGGTATTCCCCGCATGGATTGTCTCTCCTAAGTAAGGCATAATCGCTATCGTGAACAAGTGATACTTTACATCTCCCACTGTGGCCGAGTATCCCGTCATGTTCATCCATTAGTCTGTATGTTGCGCCAGTTCTGTCAGCATAAACATACATACATCATGCATTGTTGATTTGCATTCACATTCGCATTGCATCATTGTCACTCTAGTCGGTCTTATCCCCTAGTGATAAAAGTACTCTCAATCGAGTTGTCGTTTCTTTCCTCGTCGAGAAATGCTCCGTCTGAACAATCTCTCTCTTCCAGTTTATTTCTGGATGGAAGTTGGCTCCTCGACCACTTTGATAACTTGAACCTCTGAAAAACCAGAGAACCTTCAGTCAACATCACTCTTCGCCATTGAAGATGATATCCTTGCTTTCCCGGATTAAGGAAAATCCCGAGAGAAAGCCTCTTAATCAGAGATTCGGTGGTACAACAGTTTTTCTCCGAAAAAAAACCCACTGATGAAAGGGTCATCGGCACATCAAAATTGGGTCCCATCATATGGCATTTCTTCGGGAAGATCCCGAGAAAAGTATGATGTAATATCCCCAAGCGTGAAAGCAGTCTCTCAAGAGACTCGCTTTCCCCAGTAGAATCGACAAATGGCGTCTCCAAACAAAGAAGTTTGTGTACCTCTACAATTCAGACGACTGGGTTCCCCAGCAGGCCTGACATCAAAACTTTTTCCGTCAAATGGCATCTCCCCAGGAAAATTCAGTGAGAAGTTTAAGGAAAACCGCTACGCCTAGTGTCCCTTGTCAATTAAGTTTATTGACAAAAGAAACTAAGACCAGTTCCTTGGTAGGAAACCAGGATCGAGGGGAAGTTTACATCAGAAACTAAGACCAGCTCCTTGGTAGGAAACCAGGATCGAGGGGAGGTTTATTTCAAAAGAAAACTAAGACCAGTTCCTTGGTAGGAAACCAGGATCGAGGGGAAGTTTAAGTCAGAAACTAAGACCAGTTCCTTCGTAGGAAACCAGGATCGAGGGGAGGTTTATTTCAAAAGAAAACTGAGACCAGTTCCTTGGCTGAAGACCAAGATCGAGGGGAGGTTTACCTTTTCTAAGTATCATTACTTAGCGAAAGAAGATGAATGCGTGAATTACCATTCATAGACGCCGTCAAAATTTCATATATTCTGATATTTAATCCTCTTGCACCTCGAATGCCCGAATACCTTCGTCATTCACACCTTCGTGTCCAAGAAGATTAAATAGGGGCATCTGTCATACCCCAAATTTTGACCACTAAGATTTCCCATCATTGTGCAAATCATCATCACAATATGGATGAACCATCATACTTCATCAGTCTCCCCAAAGATGGGTGAGTATTCACTACTATCAAAATTAGGGTTTCAAGCCCACTCTGAGCTCTTAGACAAATGATCAATCAATAAATGACATGATCTTCAACTTTTCTAACCTCTCAAACATTCATAATGGATCAAGAAGACTCCCACTTCAAGGATTAAGCACAAGGTTGCTCCCTTCTAGATGGATCAAGCTTCAAGATCGACAGTGTCACCAAATTAGGGTTTTGGTCGACCAGGGCCTCCAGATGCAAATTTTCATCTGGGAATAAGCCAAAGATCCAAAACATAACCTAATATGCTCCATGGAACCTCATAAACCCAATCATTAAGTCAATCTTGCCTCAGGGGATGCATATATCAAAAATCAGGAATTAGGGTTTCTTGACCTAATTCACCCCTAAGTTGACTTTTGGGACAAATTATGAACCAAGACCTCAAGACATGATTTTAGGGTCTCTAATATACCATATTTATCCATTTAGAACAATGGATTGATCCAAGAAGCTTGAGCAACAAGTTTCAATTTCATCTGAACCACAGTTAGGGTTTCGCGGGAAAAGTCAATTGTAACTTTGACTTTTAACCAGGACATGCTCCCAAGCCCTAAGACATGATTCAACATACCCTATAACACCCATGGAACATGTCCATCAAGTTTGATTTAGGTCAAGGACATGATTTCCTGAAGAATTGCACAGTTTGGAATTCATCTGACAAAAAGTCAACTGTACACAAAAGTCAACTTTGACTTTTTGAGATTTTTCACAAAAATGGATTTTTAACCCTAAATTAATGTTAATGTATGATTTGAATCATCATTCATCAAGAAAAATCAAAGAAAATGGGATAACTTGTAAAAGGGGTAACCATAAAAACTTAGAAAATTTTCTAAGTTATGAAAAAAAGTGACAAAGGTACCAACTTTGGAGGATCATAACTCCTAAACCACAAAGCCATTTTTTTCCATCCAAAGATTGATTTGTAGTTCTCATTTCCCTCTACAAAAGCTTCATACTGACCTATGTCCAAATTCCTCATAGATTTTGAGTTATGGAGTGATCAAAATCAAGAAAAGTCACTTTGTTCCAACACTTAGTTAAAATTTCACTAAGTCAGATTTTGCCTTACTTTTTTCCAAATGTAGGGACATTTTTCACTTGGATCCAAAAGGTATCAAAACCAAATATGATCAAATAGTTGTTGTATCATATAAGGGCTTTCCAAAATGGCCAAAAACATCACCAAATTCAATTTGGGCCATGAGATATGACATTGGCAAGTTGCCTTGCTGAAATCTGCCAAGGCAAGGCAGAATTTTGCACTTTTGCTCGATTTGCCAAAATCAGCCAATTCCAAGACTTGCCATCACTTTGGACACATCTGAGGATTGAATCTAAAGGGGACAATCACTGAGCCAAGCCTCCAAAGTCCTTGGAACAAGAAATAGCATGCTAAACCTAGAATTGCCCAAAATAGGGACAAGACTCCAAATTTGGATTGAAGCATTCAATGGAAGCATCAAGGTGGCATGGACTGAGCCATTCTCATCTGAAATTAGTCAAGACTTATCCAAGACCAAGGGAACCAAAGCTCTGTGCCCTAACCTCTAGTCAATAGCTAGAGGAGACTTGGATTTTCATTTGCCAACATTGGCCAAACCTACTTAGTAGTTGCCATTCACTATTCCTTGCAAAACAAACTTGCTCTACTAATAATAGAGCTCAATTGTGTTCAGTTTAAGTACACCAAAGGCCTACAACACTTGCCTTTCTAAAAATCTCTTTCTCTTGGCAAAAATGCATTTCTTAGCAAGGTAACTATCGGGTTTTGAGCTAGAGGGCAATTCCACTCAAACCAATCACTCACACACCTCATATACATCACATATGAGTTGATCAAACACTTAAACAACAACTGGAACATTGATTTCTCAGAATCACCAGTCAATTGCTCAAGGTTTTAACCAAGTTGCAGTTGAGATGCCATGAAGTGATCCAACCAATTTCCATCAAGTCCAAGCATTCAAACACACTCCATAGGGTGTAGGGAAGCTGTTCAGATCATCACAATTCATCTGTAACACCTCCTACTCAGAAATCAATTTGCTCTTGCTGTCACGACCTAGAGGTAAGCCTAAACTTGGTCATCTCTCAATCTATGCATATTTCCTCGCACAATACTTTTGCCAAATGTTCATAATCATGCATGGAATGTTTCCCCTCAAGTAATTGCTTTGTTTGAATCATGTATCAAAAATCCCAGCCTTCATGCAGAATTTAGGGTTCTTGAGGATTTTTCGTGATTTCTTGTTTTATGCTTAATTTAAATGAAATTAATTGCCATAGACATGATCGTGAGGTTGAAACGAGTTGATTGGTATGTGGATTGCATGATATGATTAAGTATTTAGTGAGATTGGATAGAAAATGCAAATCTGGGCAAAACTGAAAAACGCGCGTGTTCTTCAGCTGTTCTTGGCGCCATTTCTCTCAAATTCAAATATTTGAATTTTGTGATTTTATTTAATTGATTCAAAAAATTAATTTCTCTCTGAGTTATAATGATTTTGAGTTGATTCTTTTTTTAATAATCCACAAAAATGTTAAAATATTTTATTTTCCCAAAAAATCCCAAAAATATTATTTATTTCATATAATTGATATTTTTGCAAAGAATTAATATTTTAATTGTTTTTTGACATTTTGAATTTTTTTTCACCTTGATTTTGCAACTTTTAATGCCTTCTAATTATTTTGTAGGTCAATACTTAATTTTTGAAGCATTAATCCAAGATCACAATTTGTTTTCCATATGTTAAACAGTTTTGATCATTTTAATTGAATTTTTATTCAATTAAAACACATTTTGAAAACAAATTAGGGTTTTTGATCAATTCAACCCTCATAAATCATTTTCAAAACACTTTGGGCCTCTATTAGAGTGTAAGATCCAACCCTTTGTAAATACAACCTTTTTGGGCCACACTTATTGTATAAGTCCCGTTGTATTTCAAAACGTTCAGCGCGATCATCGTCCGTTGAAAAACAAACTCTGGGCCTACCCTCGAGTAGTAAGACCCATTTCAAAACTTTTGGGCCTCTAATAGAGTGTAAGATCCAATCCCCTTTTAACCAAAAACAAATTTGGGCCTTAGATATTGTATAAGCCCCTTTGCGTTAAAAGAAAATCTCGGCGCGATCGCCATTTTAAACAAAAAATCATCTGGGCCTACCCTCGTGTTATAAGCCCCACTCTTTTTCTTTAAACCTTTTTGGCCTCTTGAGAGAGTGTAAGACACATCCCTTTGTACAGAAAACAATTTTTGGGCCTCAGTCACTCGTATAAGTCCCTCTGTACAAATTCAACAGTGCGCTCACTGATAAAACCCTGGGCCTCTCATTGAGCTGTAAGCCCCAAATCTTTCTTTTTCAAAACACTTTCTCCTTTGATTTTGAAATATACTGTTGTTTTCAATCTTTCTTTGTTGAACAACTAACCAAACAGCATGGAAGCTCTACAACCGAGTAAGTGTTTATACGCTTTCATTTACCGCTTTCATATACACATAATTGTATTGTGGGGCTGTTTCGCTGTAAGTCTTCTTTCATAAACTCATATAACCTGTGTATTAATAGTATAGATATTTAGAGTTTCCCCGGCAACTACGTCTAGCATTAAGCCCGTTGATCATTCTTAAATAGTCAAAACTAGATCCCCATAGGATTACCAGACACAGTCTTCCCTCTTCTTGGGGTTAAACAATAAGGAGACATGAAAGGGAACATTCTCGGTGAAACCTTTCATAGACTGTCACTCGTAGAAGTTGTCAAAGAAACTCTACTCCCCAGAGATGATCTCTTCTCCGTGAATTGCATCTCTTGAGTTTCTTCCAAATTCTCGAACTTTCCTAGCTTGATCTATTCTTTGTGAATAACCTGTCTTGAATTTCTCGGGGTTTGGGGACCCACAGGCTTCTTAAAAGCACTTGTCAAGAAACTCTATTCCCCAGAGATGACCTCTTCTTCGTGAATTGCATCTCTTGAGTTTCTTCCAAATTCTCGAACTTTCCTGGCTTGATCTATTCTTTGTGAATAGCCTGTCTTGAATTTATCGGGGTTTGGGGACCCACAGGCTTCCTAAAAGCATCCCCGCCTCCTCTTGGGCGTTGTACAAGGACCCGTCGGCTTCTTAGAACTATTCACAGCCTCCTCTTAGGCTTCGTATAAATGATTTCTTCCTCCGGGAATGATAGCCTCCTCTTGGGCTTCATACAAGGACCACTAGGCTTCTTAAAAGTTTCCAGCCTCCTCTTGGGCTTCGTACAAATTGTCCCGACGACCTCCTAAAGGTATAGGAACATAGATCATTCATCTTAATAGAATAGTCTTTCCAAGAGTCTATTACTGTTTCTCAAAGCATAGTACAAAAGATGAAACTCTAGACTTGGACAGTCTAATTTCCTTGAGTCTCAAAGACATTCTCAAGCACCCTTCAAGAATAGGAAGGAGCCCCTTAGACTCGGACAGTCTCAATACCCTTTGGATTTCCCATTTCCTTAAAGAACAGGAAATAACCCAGATCCTTAGAACAAATCCATGAGTGCAAACATTACTCATATAAGAACTGATTTTCTCTTTAAATCAGTATACTGGACCTGTCACTCAACTGAAACAGCACCATAGCCTCTCACTTGGGCTTTATACAATGATTCTCCCCAGCGGAGCTAACAAATAGCCTTCATCTCGGGCTTCGTACGAGATACAAAATCACTCTCTTGTTGAGTATAAAAGACTCTCTTGTTGAGTCAAAACCCTTTTAGCCTCCATCTCGGGCTTTGTACGAGATACAAAACACTCTCTTGTTGAGTATAAAAGACTCTCTTGTTGAGTCCAACCTTTAGCCTCCATCTCGGGCTTCGTACGAGATACAAAAAACTCTCTTGTTGAGTCAAATAGCCTCCATCTCGGGCTTTATACGAGATACCAAAAGACTCCCTCGTTGAGTCAAAACCTTTCAGCCTCTCTCTCGGGCTTTGTACGAGACACATATTAGCCTCCTCTTAGGCTTTGTATAAGAAAACCAATGGTTGATCCAAGCAACCTTTTAGCATCAAAGATGTACCTTGTTCACAGTACACAAACATCAACAACTCCTTCCCCTTCATCTAATCGCTGTAAGCGGCAAGCCTCTGGATTATTTACATCCACACCACTGTCCCTCTTTTAGCATGAGAAATTCCTAAGGAAAGATGGCATTGCTCTAAACTGAGTTAAAGTCTTCTCCTTCAGGTTGGAAATCCCCTATAAAGGAGATTATGGCATTGCCGGATTCACAAATCCCGGTTAAAGTAATTCTCCTTTATAAACAGTTGTGACATACAAACCCCTATTTAGAGATGACAAATTCTCTCTAAAGTCAAACTCTTTTAGCTTCATATCTTGGGCTTTGAACAAGATACAAATAGACTCTTTAGCTTCATATCTTAGGCTTTGAACAAGATACAAACTACCTTTAGCTTCACGTCTTGGGCTTTGAACAAGACACCAAAACACCATTTCCTACCGTAGAATAGGAGGAACTACGATCGCTCTGATTTCCCTGTTTCGGTAAACGGGAATACGTAGGCATAAGATTGAAAGAAAAATCTTAGCGAGCACCCTAAACAAAAACCCAAAATCCCATACTTTCATACATCTGTCCTAACATTTCAACTGATAGCCTAAAACACTTTTTTTTAACAAAATAACCTAGGAGGGACCCCAAATCTTTGTAGCATCTGTAAACCAACAGTTTTGACTGTTTAACCTCAGTATGCAAGCAGGTTAGTTGGAGACATCTATTTTCCTTCCTTCATCGGCTTCAATAGGATAAAAAATGAATCGAGATGTAGTACTAGAGCGATTGTGCTTCGTAACCACATTCAAAAATCACTCGCTACAGGTTATTTTGAGGAGAAGATAGAGTGATGGATTTTGGTTGAAGGTTGACGGTAGTGCCGAAGGTTGAAGGTAGGGAGCTGTGCAAGGTTGGCTTAAGGCGGACTTGGAGATGGGAGTTAACAGAGTGTTAAGGTTTGTGATTTTTTTTAGAGAAATTATGTTGTTTTTTCTTTCTTCCCCCCTCCCCCCGGAAACCGTATTGAATGAGATTAGTATATATCCTTCTACTGAAACTCTCCTTTTCTTTTTATTTGTTTTTGAATTTGAAGTGGTATTAGTATTGTTATTGTCAATTTGCAGAATTGGTCTTTGTGTCAATGATGGATCACTTTCATCTGTCTGCTGATTCTTGGTCCAAGTATGATAGTAGAGGTTTGTTTTGGAGTAACCGCAGTGTGTAGGAGGTAACAGGGTGAAAGGTTTTGGCATGTTTTGATACAAGTGGTTGAACAGATGAAAAGCAGGATTGTGCAGGTTTCTTTTTTGGAGTTTACGGATCAGTAGGCGCAGGAGGATTCAGACAGGCTTGCGGAACTTGATTTTCCATTTTGATACAAGGTCTTGGCGTGTTGTTGAGGTTTTTGGTTTGGTCAAAGATGCAATTTGTAGCAGAAGATGAAATAATAAATAAAAATGAAAAATAAAATAATAATAAAAAATAAAATAAAAATGAGACTATATTAAAAGAAACTACTACTATAATAATTTGGTAGTAATAATTTGAAAGTAATGATAGCCATAATTGTTTTAAATTAATGTTAAATTAAAAGTTAAACTAAAATAAAGAATTTAATTAAAAACTAAACTAAAAAAGAAAAGCTATATTAAAAATTGAAGTAAATAAATCCTAAATAAATCTAAAATAACTATTTAACTAAAGATAAAATAATAATGACAAAAATAAGAAACCAAAATTTTAAAATAAATTGGTGATTTAAAAAATAAATAAGAAAAAAGGAATTCTAAATAAGAGAAAAAGTATAAAGTAATAAGACTTACGAAAATAATGAATTAGAAATAAAATAAGTAATGATAAAAAAAATGCATAACTATAATTAATGGACTACATGACTGTAAATGCGCGAAAAATGACCTAAAATGATATGCACATGGTTAGAGAATCTGAGGGTAAAATTTAGGGTACAACACTTATATTATCTCATAAATATCAATAATCCAATTTATTAAATTATAGAATATAAATCCCAATTTTTCATTAAATAATCCCAATATAAAGAAAATCCCAACCATTTAAAAACGTAAAACGAATCATACTATTTACATAATTTATAAAAATCCCTTAATTATTTAATTAAACAATTTTATAAAATAACCCTTTAATTATTATATTCCTAATCATTTAATTATCAAAGTAAAATAAATGAAACAAAACCCCAAGTACTTAATTATTATAATAAACCCATATTTATTAATTATAAAAAAAAAAATTAAAGTCCAAAATTATAATAAATCCCATAATATAAATTAAACTCAACTTTATGTAAATAAGCACCAATTATTATAATAATCTCAAATATAAATTAAACCCGAAATTTTATTAATAAATCCCAATTCATTATAATAACCCCAAATTTTAAATTAAATCCAAAATTTTATTACTAGATCCCAATTTATTTTAATAACCCCAAAACTTTATAATAACCCCAAAAATATCAATAATCCATTAATCTCTAAATCATTAAAATTAAAAAATATTTTAATTGAATAACTCAATTTCCAATCCTAATATTTTTTATCCTTAGTTATATGCATCTTAATCCCTTTTTAATTTATTTATTTAATTCATAATCCTGATAATGGTTGTGTTGTGAATGGTCGTTGAGATCATTACACAGTGATGTTGAGTTCATATGGATATACCAACTTGGGTAAAGACACGTTTTCCTTTTTTTTTTATTATGTTAATAATCATATTAACCATAATAAGACTTAACTAAAATAAACCATATACTCCAAACAAAATATATACAAACGCCGAATTATACATATACACAGTAATTAATCCAATCCTCAAATTGTAAGTCAAACAAAATTACAAGAGTGAATATATACAATAGATAATGATACCAATTTGGCGTGTCGTGACCCACTTAAGTTGTTTCCTCTCTTCTTTTCTTTTCGTTCCTCGCGTTCTCCTTTTCCTATCCATTCTTTTCCTTGATTTCTTTGTGTATTCCTTTGCTCTTTGATAATTTTCTTGTATCCCTTTTCTCCTTTGGGTATCCGTTTTCTCCTTTGTGTGTTCCTTTGCTCCTTGATAATTTCCTTGTATCCCTCTTTCCTTGGTATTTCTCCTTGGTACTTTTCTGATTTTTCCTTGGTATTTCTCCTTGGTACTTTTCTGATGCACCGGTGATGGAGGTTAGGATTTGGTTATTGTTGTTCTTCAGTGTGAAGAACAACAATTTTTAGGGTAGTATTTGTAAATTATGGGTGGTCCACTCAGGTTAGAAAATATTCTCTATTTATATTAGGTAGAAATTAGGTTAAACTTTAGTTGCAATGAGAAAAGTATATCAGGGAATAAGTATATAAATTTAATGTTAATGATTCCTAATTAAAATTAAAATGATTTTTGATTTAGTGTAAAAAAAATAACATATTCTCCTTTTATGATTTTCTTTATTAAAAGTTACCAATAATTAAATAAAATATAAAAATTAAAATTAAAATTTAAAATAAAATATAATATAAAAATCGAAAAATTAAAAATTAAATCCCTTATTTTAAACTTGTTTAATTACCCATAATGATTATTTAAAAAGGAAAAATATAATCCTAAAAATAAAATAATCTAAAAGAGAACAACAATCTTTAAATATTTTTGTATATTTTTATACAAAAAATCAATTGAAATGTTAAATGATATTAGATTGCTATCCTCAAACAAACTCTGAACAAAATATTTCCAAATTTTTTTATTTTATGATTTTTTTGAGATTTTTTCATAAAAACATGATTTTAATGAAAAAATCAATTTTTTAAAATATTCATTAAATAAAAAACGAAAATTAATATTAAAATAAAAAAATAATTTTTTATGTTTTTTTTATGATTTAAAAGTTAAATAAAAAAGTTTGTAGTATAGGAATAAAAAGTTAAAAGTGGAAGAGGTAGGACTCGAACTCTTGCATTCTCCCTTGTAATCTTTAGGCCTATTCCTCTACCAAATGGACTACTTGGTTTGTTCAAAATAAAATTACATCCAAAGAGTGACATACTAATTAAAATCTAATTTCTAATTTGCACTCTTCTTACTATATTTTTTATTTTCTCTCTCCCCCTTTTTTTTTAATGCATAGAAATGGTATTAAAATTTTTAAACGAAAAATTAGAGATACAAACGACTTATTAACACTTATTTTTTATTTATATAAGTAATAAAAAGGTGAAAAAAAAGGAAAGAAAGGTGGTCAAAATTTGGGGTACGACAGCTGCCCCTATTTAATCGGCTTCGACTCAGAAAGATGATGTCGATGAGCCTTCGTCTTTGTGAAGATGAGACGATTAAATACAAGAAGGACCCTAATTTTGACCGCAGAGCCTGATAGGTGCGGGCCAATCTATGGTACTCCGTTAATATCCCAATATCTCATGTATAATATCATTAGTTACAAAAGTCGAGTAGGATTCTGGCGATCCTCTGATTTCGTTTTGGTAAACCCTAGTAGAACCCCCGATAAAACCACTGATAATATCTTGATAAAACCCCTGTGACATCTTTTGGTGGAACCCCTGATAATAAAAACTCTGACAAACCCCTGATGTAACCCCTTGATTAACCCTGATGATTCGTTTCAACCCTTTCGGGTGGATCTTGCATATGATTCCTATGATCCCTCGATCATGCTACTGGAATCAGTTAGGACTTTTAGTGATACCCTGATCACTCTGGATGAAACCCCTTTGCTAAAACCCTGGTGAAAAACCTTGATAAAGTTATGGTGAAACCCCTTGATGGAACCCCTTATTTGGATGAAAATCCATTGATAGAACCCTTTTGATTAAATTATGGTAGAACCCCTGAGAGAGAAAAAAATCTAGTAAAACCCCTTCTGATAAGAATTATGATGAAACCCCTTTTGGATGACAAACCTCTCGATATAACCCCTTGGATAAAAATATGATATAACCCATTGATAAAATTCTGATGAAACCGCTTTTGAGAAAATTTGGTAGAACCCCTTGAAATTTTTTTTAGTAAAACCCCTTTGAAAAATTTGGTAGAATCCCTTGGATAAAAATTCGGTAGAACCCCTAGATGAAATTTTGAATAAAAACCATTTTGAAGAAATCCCTTGATAGAAAAACCCCTTGATAAGACCCTGGTAAAAACCCTTAATAAAACCCTTTGATAATATTTTAGTAGAACCCCTTGATGGAATTTCTAATGAGACTCCTGATAGAATCCCTTGATGAAATTCTCGATAAAACCCCTTGATAAAAACCCTTAATGGAACCCATTTTGATAGAATCCTTTTGATAAAATCCATTGATGAAACTCCTTAAAATTCTTTGACAACCCTTCATAAACCCTTGATAAATCCCTTGGTAAAACCCCATTTGACAAATCCTTTGGTAAAATCCCTTTTGATAAGTCCCTCGGTAAATCCCTTGGTAAAACCCCTTTTGATAAATCTCGGGTCGACCCCTTTGAAAAAAATCCTGATGAAATCCTTTTGATAAATCCCGTAATGAAACCCCTTTTGATTGAACCCCTTTGATAAAACTCCCTTGATACAATTCCCTGAGAAAATCCCATGAAAAAACCTTGATAAATCCTTGATAAAACCCTCGATAAACCCTTGATAAAACCCTTAGATGAAACCTTTAAATGAAACCCTTAGCTGAATCCTTTAAATGAAACCCTGGATATAATCCCTCTGATAACAATCTAATGAAAACCCCTAATGGAACCCTTGATAAAAAAACTTAATGGAACCCTGGATAAAAACCCTTAGATATTTGCTGGAACTTATCCCACATATGAATAAGTTACTAAGTTGGGGATGTGAGAGGTGAGGACCTACTCACTAGTTGATAACGATCATTCAGGATGATCGATTACTGGATAGATCCCTTTGAAGACTCATGGTGAGTTTGCTGGGGGAGTCCTTTATTGAAAAGGCATTTGTGGTATTGTTACTTACTGGGGAAGGCCAATAAGCATCCCTACTTGGGGAATTGTACTGGTATAGCTGCGGATTGGACCTCTAAGAGTGGTCGCAAGTCCTATGTTATGTACGTATGTTCATGTATGCATGTGATGCTATGTTATATATGCATGATTAGATGCTAGAGCGTAGTGACATGATTAATGCATGAAAATGATTTGAATGTTTTCACAAATTCCCCTCTGGTGAGGAATGGAATGGTTAAGACCTTGAGAGGTTGCTTGTGTAACAAGGATATTTGTCAAAAAAAATGGTAGTGGGTATTGAGTTAGCATGATCTCCCGATACCCATTTTGAACCCGACGATTGTTGATGTACGATAGAGCTTGTATGTGCAACCTTAGAAATATGGATAGGGCTTGCCCCTGTAGTATCATGTCTTTTGACCCAGTCTGTTGAGAGATTCACCTCAATATGAGTTTCGAAGCAACTTGACTATACCATGCACTTAAGACGACTTGCCATTGTATTAGCCTTGAAGAGATTCATCCTCGACTAACCAACCCTTGGAATGATATGCCCCAGATGAACCATTTTCTTGAAGTGGTTTCTTTTGATCAAGCCTTGCAGCGGTCTTCCCCATATTGACTGAGCTTTGGAGGGTATTGCCCTTGTTTATAGGTCTTTTGAATAATTTTCCTGAAAAGGAACTTGGATCCCATCATGATTTGATATGACTTTGATATGGATTACCCCAGTATATGAATCTTGAAAAGTATGCCCTTGATTATTTGAGGTCTGAAGGAATGGCTTGAAAAGAAACTTGGATCCCACCATGTTATGATATGACCTCGATAAGGATTGACCCCAATATCTTGAAAAATGTGTCCCAGTGTTTGAATCCCTTATTAGATTGACTCTTAGAGTGGTTAGTTTTAATGTGTTCTTGAGGTGGCCTGCCCCCATTATGAGCCTCTTGAAAATGTCAACCACATATTATTAGAGTCATGGAGGTATTTTGACATAGGTGTGTCAAATCTTGAAATTCTTTGCCCTTAATCAGTAAGATCTTCAGATGAAGATTTGCCCCCTAATTGGAAGGATACTTATATCATGTGCCCATATGATCATAAGGATTTGCCCCTTGATAAGAAGGATCTTTAGGTGGCTTGCCTCTAGTCAGGAATGTCTCGAAGTGGTGTGCCCATGATCAGACCTTTGTTGATATTTCATTGGTGCTAAGTATTGATTTGTGAGAAAAAAGTTCCCTTTGAAAAGTAATTATAACGTCATGTTCATGCAAATTTTGGAATCAAAAATTTAGATGAGGTGTATGATAGATGATATTCAGCCATGAGGTTGGCACAAATGAAGATGTGAAAATGTGGTTAGTGATGTTCCGACAAACATTCAAATTCGGAGTCAGTTTAACAACGAATTTGCCGAGTATGCTTTTATAGTTCCCCTAGCTTCAATTAGGACTTTTAAATGTTGTAACGTGGTCTGGTTAACGGTTTAACCCACCTCATTCTCCTTGATGTTCTCCATTCCTAAATCCAATTAACCCAACATATGTGTTCATCTCGCAAGAGAATTTCTTCAGTCACAATGATAATGGTTTAAGCACTTTATGAGATCTTTGAGGTGGAAATCACCCACTCCTATTTATAAGATTGTTCCATTTTTTCCTTTTTCTTTGCTTTCAATCCCTTATTTTTGCATGGACCAATTCTTTTGAGTTTGTGGTCCATCGGGATACCCTAATTTTTGCCTAAGTCAATTTTTTTTAGCTTTTGATTTTTTCTTTTTGACTTAGTGGGCATTTTTTTTGGAACAAATCTCAAATTTTTACCTTTGGTTTAGAATGGTTGTGACTGCCATATTGACTCTTGATTGCTTCCTCGATGTTGAATGGTGTGAGGATGAAGGTGTTGTGAGCTTTATTGCTGCCTCGATCTTTGAAGATGTGCGCGAGGAAGAGGATGTGCTTAAACCTCTTGCTTATATAGATGATTCTCTTGAAATTAGAATGCATCATTGAGTTAATTGAAATCTACCATGCCACTGGTTGAGATTAAGGATTTATTTTTGAAAATAGAAAGAACACCGACTTCTGGCTCGAGGGGGCTGACTACAGATTTACTCCTTATTCCTCCAGTGTTTGGGAAGTGAAACAATGCCTTACATCGTCAGTCGGGTCTAAATATTAAAGCATACATCAACAAATACGTTTGTTTATTACATCCTTCTCCTCCTAAGTTTGTTAATGGTGAAGAAGTGAAATGGAAAAGCTTTGATTTTTTATGGCATAAGAAAGAGAGTGTAAACGAATGGATTTATTCCAAAAATATGCATGCTCGTTTTATTAAAATTATTTCCCAAAAAGGACATCTTTTAATTACAAACAACACTTAGCAAAAAATAAAATACAACTGGAAATGATAAAGTCCATTGAGCCTAGGGATGAGCTTCCTTGTTGATCCACTGACTTTAGGAGACACTTCTTGAAGTTCTTGCACTTTTTCAAAGTAAGGGTGACCTCTAACCAATGGGACTCCTCTTTCGAAAGTCAACTGTAGGTCTTGTACTTTGCACTCATAACTTGTATGATTGGAATAGGATTAAGTGATTGCAGCTTCACTAAGGCACCTCCGAGTAAGTCAAGAGACATTAGTATAAAATCCAATTTCCTTACAAACTTCATTTGTTGAAGCGCATGAGGCTGCTACTGAAATAGATATTATTGCAAACTCTGTTGCGGAGGCATCATCCAAGGTTATTGTATTTGAGGCTCTAGGTAAGCGTCTGGTTAGCATAGTGAAGGGTTACCTTCCTTCTTCAATGGTATTTTCCCCCTCTTGAGTTCTTCTATAGCTTCTTGAGATATCCTTTAAGTTCGTTTGTGAGTATCGGGAAACCTCTTAGCTCTTGGTAGTTGGATAAGTGCGAAAGCGGAAAGGATATGCAAATGTATGTGAATGTATGCACAATGTATGAAAATGCATGGGGTATGCAAAAAGATTTTTTTAAGGTATGCTAAAAAAGTTTTAGATGCAAGTGTCACATTACGATAGTGACAGATGAAAGGAAACCCTTACAGGTCTAGAGGTAGTTATGTACATAGGGAACCCTTATTTGGAAAGGTTCCTTAGGGATAATGATAGGTATGGGAAACCTAACAGGTTTAGAATAGTGTAAGGTAAAATGCAAGCATGACCTAACTTAGGTTGGCTCCCTGTAATTTGGCTAGATCTAAGTTTTGTCTACCGAATCCCCTCACATGTAGGATATACAGTTTTTGACAGCATAACAGCCATAGAATTTAGAGACTATACCCTTGTTTTACCATGAGAAGAAGCAAGCCTTCCTACGGTAATCCTTGGGGATAAGTCTCATCTAGGTGGGACCCTAGTAACAACCCTTGAGGGTTGAATATGTAAGGTCACCATGAGTTGATAAAGGTAGGCTAAAAAATCCCAGAGTCATAGACCACATCCAAATCATCATCTATGTTAGGGGCTAGCCCTACCATGAAGACATCTTTGGAGGATCTCTTTTGAGTGTAGCATCGATGAATTGTTAGGATGTCACATTCCCCCAAAACATTTCCGTTCTACGTCCAAATCTAGGGTTGTACTCCAAGCTTGGGTTTTACCTTCACACATAATCATATCCCAACCAATGTATGATGACAATATATATGACATAAATAATATATAATAAATAAACAGATATATGAACATAAATAATAATCACAAAATATATAACCATAAAATATATATCTAAAAAGCAGTAAACAATCAAGGCAAACAAGCAAGAACCTTAAATCCTAAGGTTAGGATGAATTCTCTTTAGGGAAGTAGTCCCCAGCAGAGTCGCCAGCTATCGCGGCCGACAAAAATGAGAGAGTCACTATCATACTTTATTCGTCCTAAGGACAGGAAAATAATGAGAAAACCTAATCCCTAAGGGTGAGACGCTAAGTTCGGGAGTCGGTTAAGCGAGAGGAAGGTGTTAGGCACCCCTCACTTCCATTGTACTCAATGGGATCCTCCTTAAGTTTTAGGGTATGTTTGCTTACTAATTGAGTGTTTGACTGTTTATATTTATTTATAAAAATCATTATTATTATCTAAGAGTGAACAATGGACGGGTTGGGAAAGGTTATGACTAACCCTAAACCTGTCCTAAATTTTGATTGGGCTATTTTAATGACCCTAACCCGTACCTAGACCCGAAAAAACCCGATATTATATAAGTTATTTTAGACCGGGTTAATGTAAGACGGTATCGGGTTAACCCGAAATATATGAGAAAAAAATTTTAGGGACTTAAGAAATTTATTATAGTATTTTAAAAATTTCATCTAAATAAGAAATATGAATAAAATCATTAGCATGAATGAAAAACAAAGAAGACATCTTAAGTCAATTTTTTAAAATAAAAAACATGATGTAGTTCTATATATGTCATATCACACTCTTATTTTCACTAAAACATAGTAAGAAGATGTAAAATTAAAAAAAAACATGATGTAAGAGAATTAGAGAAGTGTGAAAGTTGGAAAGTGGGAAAATGTGTACTTAGTACTTAGTGAGTGCATATATTAAATTATGAGGTGGGAAGTGGAAAAGTGTATTGGAAATTTGGAATAATCTAAATATACCAATAAATTAAATAAATAGTACCACATGTACATTCATAATATTAAGACAGGTTGGGTAACCCTGTAGCGAGCGATTTTGGACGCGGTTCTTAAGCGCTGGTCGCTCTCTGCGGTTGAGCTTTAACTACAGGTCGATTCATTTTTTATCCTATTGTGAGCTGATTAAGGAAGGGAAATAGATGTCTCCAATTAACCCTGCTTTGCATACTGAGTTTAAACAGCGGTCTGTTAGGTTGTGAATGCTATCAATGTGGGGGGGGGGGGGCCTTTGTACTGGTTATTTGTATTTTCACCAATACGTTTTCTTTTTCCTTTCTAGGATTTTCTGGCGGAGAACAAGGATTAAGATGTTAGGACTGATGTTTTTGATAGATACATGAGAGTATGGGATTTTGGGTTTTTGTTTAGTGTACTCGCTAAGATTTTTTTTCTTTCAATCTTATGCCTACGTATTCCCGTTTACCGAAACAGGGAAATCAGAGCGTTCGTAGTTCCTCCTATTCTATGGGAGGAAATGGTTGTTTTTGGTGTCTTATTCAAAGCCCAAGAAGTGAAGCTAAAGGTGGTTTGTATCTTGTTCAAAGCCCAAGATGTGAAGCTGAAGGGTGTTGTCTTTAGAGAGAATTTGTCATCTCTAAAGAGGGGGTTGTATGTCACAACTGTTTATAAAGGAGAATTACTTTAACCGGGATGTGTGAATCCGGCAATGCCATAATTTCCTTAAAAAGGGATTTCCAACCTGAAGGAGAAGACTTTAACTCAGTGTAGAGCAATGCTATCTTTCCTTAGGAATTTCTCATACTAAAAGAGGGGCAGGGATGTAGATGATCCAGAGGCTTGCCGCTTACAGCAATCAGATGAAGGGGAAAGAGTTGTTGATGTTTGTGTACTATGAACGAGGCACATCTTTGATGCTAAAAGGTTAATTGGATCAACCAGTGGTTTTCTTATACAAAGCCTAGGAGGAGGCTATTATGTGTCTCGTACAAAGCCCGAGAGAGAGGCTAAAAGGTTTTTGACTCAACGAGGGAGTCTTTTTGTATCTCGTACGAAGCTCGAGGTGGAGGCTAACATTTGTTTGGCTCAATAAGAACCTTTTTGTATCTCGTATAAAGCCCAAGATGGAGGCGAAAGAGGTAATTGACTCAACGAGGGAGTCTCTTATGTGTCTCGGACAAAGCCCGAGAGAGAGGCTAAATGTTGTTTGACTCCGCTGGGGAGAATCATTTGTACAAAGCCCAAGAGGAGGCTATGGTGACTGTTTCAGTTGAGTGACAGGTCCAGTATACTGATTTTTAAAGAGAAAATCAGTTCTTATATGAGCAACACTGTACTCAAGGATTTGTTTCAAGGATCCAGGTTATTCCTGTTCTTTAAGGAAGTGGGAAATCCAAAGGGTATTGAGACCGCCCGAGTCTACGGGTTTCCTTCCTATTTTAACGAAGGGGTCACTTGAGAATGTCTTTGAGACTCAAGGAGATTAGACTGTCCAAGTCTAGAGTGTCATCTTTTGTACTATGCTTTGAGAAACAGTAGTAGACTCTATGAAAGGACTGTTCTATACGGATGACTAATTTCTGTTCCTATACCTCTAGGAGGTTGTCGGGACAATTTGTACGAAGCCCAAGAGGAGGCTGGAAACTTTTAAGAAGCCGATCGGTCCTTGTACAAAGCCCAAGAGGAGGCTATCATTCCCGGAGGAAGAGATCATTATACGAAGCCTAAGAGGAGGCTGTGAATACTTCTAAGAAGCCGTAGGGTCCTTGTACTAAGCCCAAGAGGAGGCGGGATTGCTTTTAGGAAGCCTGTGGGTCCTTGTAGGATGCCCAAGAGGAGGCCGATGCTTTTAAGAAGCCCGTGGGTCCCCAAACTCCGAGAAATTCAAGGCAAGCTATTCACAAGGAATAGATCAAGTCAAGAAAGTTCGAGAATTTGGAAGAAACTCAAGAGATGCCATTCACGAAGAAAAGATCATCTCTTGGGAGTAGAGTTTCTTGACAAGTACTTTTAAGAAGCCTGTGGGTCCCCAAACCCCGAGAAATTCAAGACATGCCATTCACCGAGAATAGATCAAGCCAGAAAAGTTCGAGAATTTGGAAGAAACTCAAGAGATGCCATTCACGGAGAAAAGATCATCTCTGGGGAATAGAGTTTCTTTGACAACTTCTACGAGTGACAATCTATGAAATGGTTCACAGAGAATGCTAATTTTCATATCTCCATATTATTTAACCCCAAGAGGAGGGAAGACTGTGTCTGGTAATCCTATGGGGATCTAGTTTAGACTATTTCTAAGAGTGATCAACGGGCTTAATGCTAGACGTAGTTGCCGGGGGAAACTCTAAATATCTATACTATTATTACACAGTTGATATGAGTTTATGAAAGAAGACTTACAGCGAAACAGCCCCACAATACAGGTATATGTATATGAAAGCGGTAAATGAAAGCAATCACCACTTACTCGGTTGTAGAGCTTCCATGCTGTTTGGTTAGTTGTTCAACAAAGAAAGATTGAAAACAACAGTATATTCAAAATCAAAGGAGAAAGTGCTTTGAAAAGGAGAGATTTGGGGCTTAAAGCTCAAGGAGAGGCCCAGGATTTTATCAGTGAGCGCACTGTTGTTTTGAATTTGTACAGAGGGACTTATACAAGTGACTGGGGCCTAAAATGTTTTCTGTACAAAGGGATGGGTCTTACACTCTCTCAAGAGGCCCAAAAAGTCTTAAAAAAAAAAGAGTGGGGCTTATAACACGAGGGTAGGCCCAGATGATTTTTCCGTTTGAAATGGCGATCGCGCCGAAATTTTCTTTTAACACGAAGGGACTTATACAATAAGTAAGGCCCAAAGTTTTTGGTTAAAAGGGGGTTGGGTCTTACACTCTATTTAGAGGCCCAAAAAGTTTTGAATGGGTCTTATAGCTCAAGGAGAGGCCCAATTGATTTTTGAATAGGCGATGATCGCGCCGTTTGTTTTTTGACGGTATCGGGACTTATACAATACTGAGGCCCAAAAATGGTTTGGTCAAAAAAGGATTGGGTCTTACACTATATTAGAGGCCCAAAAAGTTTTGAAAATGATTTATGAGGGTTGAATTAATCCAAAAACCCTAATTTGTTTTCAAAAATGTATTTAATTAAATAAAAATTCAATTAAAATGATCAAAATTGTTTAACATATGGAAAACAAATTGTGATCTTGGATTAATGCTTCAAAAATTAAGTATTGACCTACAAAATAATTAGAAGGCATTAAAAGTTGCAGAATCAATGTGGAAAAAATATTTAATATGTCAAAAATAATTAAAATATTAATTCTTTGCAAAAATATCAATTATATGAAATAAATAATATTTTTGGGATTTTTTGATAAAATAAAATATTTTAACATTTTTGTGAATTATTAAAAAAAGAATCAACTCAAAATCATTAAAACTTAGAGAGAAATTAATTTTTGCATCAATTAAACAAAAATCACAAAATTCAAATATTCAAATTTCTGAAAATGGCGCCAAGAACACACCAAGAACACGCGCGTGTTCTGAGTTTCCCAGATTTGCGTTTTCCATCCAATCTCACTGAATACTTAACCATATCATGCAATCCACATACCAATCAACTCGTTTCAACCTCACGATCATGTCTACAACACTTAATTTCATTTAAATTAAACATAAAACATGAAATCACGAAGAAACCTCAAGAACCCTAATTTCTGCATGAAGGCTAGAATTTTTGATACACGATTCAAACAAAGCAATTAATTGAGGGAAAACATTCCATGCATGATTATGAACATATGGCCAAATTATTGTGCAGCAAAAATTGCATGGATCATAGAGTTAGAAGAGCTCATGCTTACCACTTGCAGCTGGTGATCGTGATTTGTGTAGGAGGTGTTACAATTGTGTTGTGATGATCTGAACAGCTTCCCTAGGTGCTATGGAGTGTGTTTGAATGCTTGGACTTGATGGAAATTGGCTGGATCACTTCATGGCATCTCAACTGCACTTTGGTTAAAACCTTGAGCAATTGACTGGTGATTCTGAGAAATCAATGTTCCAGTTGTTGTTTAAGTGTTTGATCAACTCATATGTGATGTATATGAGGTGTGTGAGTGATTGGTTTGAGTGGAATTGCCCTCTAGCTCAAAACCCGATAGTTACCTTGCTAAGAAATGCATTTTTGCCAAGAGAAAGAGATTTTTAGAAAGGCAAGTGTTGTAGGCTTTTGGTGTACTTAAACTGAACACAATTGAGCTCTATTATTAGTAGAGCAAGTTTGTTTTGCAAGGAATAGTGAATGGCAACTACTAAGTAGGTTTGGCCAATGTTGGCAAATGAAAATCCAAGTATCCTCTAGCTATTGACTAGAGGTTAGGGCACAGAGCTTTGTTTCCCTTGGTCTTGGATAAGTCTTGACTAATTTCAGATGAGAATGGCTCAGTCCATGCCACCTTGATGCTTCCATTGAATGCTTCAATCCAAATTTGGAGTCTTGTCCCTATTTTGGCCATTCTAGGTTCAACATGTTATTTCTTGTTCCATGGACTTTTGAGGCTTGGCTCAGTGATTGTGTCCTTTAGATTCAATCCTCAGATGTGTCCAAGTGGATAGGAGCATTTGAATTTGGCTGATTTTGGAAAATCGAGCAAAATTGCAAATTCTGCCTTGCCTTTGACAGATTTCAGCAAGGCAACTTACCAATGTCATATCTCATGGTGTAAGTTGAATTTGGTAATGTTCTTGACCATTTTGGAAAGCCCTTACATGATACAATAACTGTTTGAACATGTTTGGTTTTGATCTCTTTTGAATCCAAGTGAAAAGTCCCCCTACATTTGGCAAAAAGTAAGGCAAAATCTGACTTAGTGAAATTTTCACTAAGTGTTGGAACAAAGTGTTTTCTCTTGATTTTGATCACTCCATAACTCAAAATCCATGAGGAATTTGGACATAGGTCAGTATGAAGCTTTTGTAGAGGGCAATGAGATCTACAAATCAAGCTTTGAATGGGGCACAATGGCCTTGTGGTTTAGGAGTTATGGTCCTCCAAAGTTGGTGCATTAGTGGCACTTTGTCATGACTTAGAAAAATTTCTAAGTTTTATGGTTACCCCTTTTACAAGTTATCCAACTTTTCTTGATTTTTCTTGATGAATGATGATTCAAATCATACATTAACGTCATTTTAGGGTTAAAAATCCATTTTGGTGAAAAATCTCAAAAAGTCAAAGTTGACTTTTGTGCACAGTTGACTTTTTATCAGATGAATTCCAAACTGTGCAATTCTTCAGGAAATCATGTCCTTGACCTAAATCAAACTTGATGGACATGTTCCATGGGTGTCATGAGGTATATTGATGCATGTCATAGGGCTTGGGAGCATGTCCTGGTCAAAAGTCAAAGTTACAGTTGACTTTTCCCTTAAAACCCTAATTGTGGTCCAGAAGAAATTGAGACTTGTTGCTCAAGCTTATTGGATCAATCCATTGTCCCAAATGGATCAATGTGACATATTGGAGATCCTCAAATCCTCTCTTGAGGTCTTGGCTCATGGTTTGTCCCAAAAGTCAAGTTAAGGGTGAATTAGGTCAAGAAACCCTAATTCCTGATTTTTGATGAGTGCATCCCCTGAGGCAAGATTGACTTGATGATTGGGTCCATGATGTTCCATGGAGTATATTAAGTTAGGTTTTGGATCATTGGCTTGTGCCCAGATGAAAAACTTCCATCTGGAGGCCCTGGTCGACCAAAACCCTAATTTGGTGACGCTGTCAATCTTGAGACTTGATCCACCTAGAAGGGAGCAGCCTTATGCTTAATCCTTGAAGTGGGAGTCCTTTTGATCCATTGTGGATGTTTGAGAGGTTAGACAAGTTGAAGGTCATGCCATTCCTTGATTGATCCTTTGTCTAAGCACTCAGAGAGGGCTTGAAACCCTAATTTTGATTGTAGTGGATGCTCACCCATCTTTGGGGAGACTGATGAAGTATGATGGTTCCCCCATATTGTGATGATGATTTGCACAATGATGGGAAATCTTAGTGGTCAAAATTTGGGGTATGACAGATGCCCCTATTTAATCTTCTTGGACACAAAGGTGTGAATGACGAAGGTATTCGGGCATTCGGGGTGCAAGAGGATTAAATATCGGAATACCCGAAATTTTGATGGTGGTTATGAATGATAGCTTACGCATTCATCTTCTTTTGCTAAGCAATGATGCTTAGAAAAGGTAAACTTCCCCTCGATCCTGGTCTTCAGCCAAGTAGCTGGTCTCAGTTTTCTTTTGAAAGAAACCTCCCCTCGATCCTGGTTTCCTACCAAGGAACTGGTCTTAGTTTCTAAAATAAACTTCCCCTCGATCCTGGTTTCCTACCGAGGAACTGGTCATAGTTTCTGATGTAAACTTCCCCTCGATCCTGGTTTCCTACACAGGAGCTGGTCTTAGTTTCTGATGTAAACTTCCCCTCGATCCTGGTTTCCTACACAGGAACTGGTCTTAGTTTCTGATGTAAACTTCCCCTCGATCCTGGTTTCCTACACAGGAACTGGTCTTAGTTTCTTTTGTCAATAAACTTAATTGACAAGGGACGCTATGCGTAGCGGTTTTCCTCAAACTTCTCGTCGAATTTTCCTGGGAAGATGCCATTTGAGTGGAAAAAGTTTCGATGTCAGACTTGCTGGGGAACCCAGTCGTCTGAGTTGTAGAGTTGCACAAACCTCTCTGTTGGAGACGCCATTTATTGACTCTACTCGAGGAATGCGAGTCCCTTGAGAGACTACATTCGTTTGGGGTCTTTACATCATACCTTTCTCGGAGATCTTCTCGGAGAAATGCCGATGACCTTTTCATCAGTGGGTTTTTCGGAGAAAAACTGCCGTACTGCCGAATCTTCGATTAGGAGGCTTTCTCTGTGGATTTTCCTTAATTCGGGAAAGCAAGGATATCATCTTCAATGGCGAAGAGTGAAGTTGACTGAGGACTCTCTGATCTTTCAGAGGTTCAAGTTATCAAAGTGGTCAAGGGCCAACTTCAATCCAGAAATAAAACTGGAGGAGAGAGAATGTTCAGACGCAGCGTTTCCTGACGAGGCAAGAACAGACGACTGGATTGAGAGAACTTTTATCACTAGGGGACAAGACCAACTAGAGTGATAGTGATGCAATATGAAATGTGAATGCAAATCAATAATGCATGATGTGTGTATGTTTATGCTGACAAAACTGACGCGACATACAAACTGACAGGTGAACATGACTGGATACTCGGCCATCGCGGGGCGAAGAAGTACCGTTGGTTCAGAATATTAATTCCACCTTGCTTAGGAGAGATAGTCCCTGCGGGGAGCTAGCGTTGGTCGGGCTTAGGAGATGAAAACTTTGTTGTGGCATATCAGACGAAACAAGCTCTCTGACACAGTTGATCCTTCATTCAGGCGTACTGGGTTAGAAGAAGTACTTTGATTCTGCACTTTGAAGTTCAATTACTTCTGAAGAAGCGACCGATGTTCTTCTGATTTTCAACAGTCAAAAGAAATTGCCGTCTTTAATTTAAAAGCAGAAAAAGTTTTAACAAGTAAATTCATTTTTATTTTATTTCAAGAATCGATAATCATGTTAACAACGTCGTTCCGTAAAGCTAAAACAAATAAGAATTACAAACAAAAGCACAAAGGCTCAAATTTTATTGATAAGATGGAGATCAGCCAAACGCGTGATTCTAAAGAGTATTTACAAAGTTAGAAAATGGTAACGACCACTATCCTTCTACCAACTTTGAATTCGGGGCATCCTGAGCTTCTGTCGAAGATGACCTTGACTGGAGTTTTCCTCCGATGGATGATGTAACTGCTGTTGAGGGACCTGCCTCTGTTGAACATAGTTACTTGCCATTATCCCTAATTTTTGCCTGGATTGTACTTTGATGTTTCCAATCCACCGGGATGATTTTTTTTATGTCTCTAACTTTTTCCTGGACCGCCCTTTCGGGTTTTCAGTCCACCGAGACTTTTTTTTTTTAGGCGAAGTATTTCTTGACTACATCAACGTTTGTGGGGTAGGCAAATTCCTCTCCATCCATGGTTGCAAGTCTCAAGGTGCCGCCTGAGAAAGCTTTTGTGACCACATAGGGGCCATCATAATTCGGAGTCCATTTACCTCGCGAATCAGTGAGAAATGATTGTATCTTCTTGAGCACGAGGTCTCCTTTTCTGAAGATGCAAGGTCGGACCTTTTTGTCGAACGCCTTTTTCATTCTCTGTTGATACAACTAACCATGGTATAGTGCCGTGATTCGCTTCTCCTCGATCAGATTCAATTCGTCGTGTCGGCTTTGACACCATTTAGCTTCGGTGAGCTTAGCTTCCATCAATACCCGAATTGATGGGATCTCTACTTCTATGGGGAGAACTACCTCCATGCCATAAACTAGAGAGAAAGGGGTTGCCCCTGTTGAAGTGCAGACAGATGTGCGATAACCGTGAAGAGCAAAGGTTAGCATCTCGTGCCAGTCTTTGTAGGTTACAACCATCTTCTGAGCAATCCTCTTGATGTTCTTGTTAGCCGCTTCTACCGCTCCGTTCATCTTGGGTCGGTAGGGAGATGAGTTATGATGTTCAATCTTGAACTCTGCGCACAACTCTTTCATCATCTTATTGTTCAAGTTAGATCCATTATCAGTAATGATCAGGCTTGGAATACCATAACGGCAGATGATATTGTTTTTGATAAATCAGACCACCACTTGTCGGGTTACATTAGCGTACGACGCTGCTTCGACCCACTTGGTGAAATAGTCAATGGCTACCAGGATGAACCGATGTCCGTTTAAAGCCTTAGGTTCGATCAAGCCAATCATGTCGATTCCCCATATGGAAAAAGGCCACGGGGAAGAAAGAACTTTGAGATGCGTTGGAGGTACATAAATTTTGTCGGAGTATATCTGACACTTGTGACACCTCCTCATGTACTTGTAGCAGTCGGATTCCATTGTCAACCAATAGTACCCGGCCCTAAGAATTTTTCTGGCCATTGTGTGTCCGTTGGCATGAGTGCCAAAGTATCCTTCGTGAATTTCTTTTATCAGCATGTATGCTTCTGGTCTGTCTACGCATTGGAGCAAGACCATGTCAAAATTCCTCTTATAGAGAGTGTCACCGCTCAGGAAGAAGTTTCCAGCCAATCTTCTGAGGGTTTTTCTGTCTTTTCTGAGTGCCCCAGATGGGTACTCCTGTTTCTGAAGGAAGCATTTGATATCGTGATACCAAGGTTTGTCGTCTATGACTGCTTCAATCGTGAAGATGTAAGCGGGCCGTTCAAGGCGCATTATGTCGATCTTAGGTAGGTTATTCCATTAACCTACACTAATCATGGAAGAGAGAGTGGCTAAGGCATCAGCCATGTGATTCTCTCTACGAGGGACGTGATGAAACTCGACTCTGTTAAAGAAGGGTAACAACCTTCTTGCATAGTCTGTGTAAGGAATCAGTCCTGATTGGTATGTGTTCCAATCCCCTTTTATCTGATTGATAGCCAAGGCTGAGTCACCGTATACGTCCAAGTTTTTGATCCTTAAATCAATCGCTTCCTCGAGACCCATAATACAAGCTTCGTATTCGGCCTCATTATTCGTACATTTGAACGTAAGTCTGGCAGTGAAAGGAATGTGGGTACCCTGAGGGGTAACAATGATTGCCCTAATTTCATTTCCATAATGATTAACTGCTCCGTCAAAGATAAGTCCCCATTGGGAACCTGGTTCTGGCCTTTCACTGGGTAGCGGTTCATCGCAATCTTTCATTTTTAGATACATGACATCTTTGTCTGGGAAGTCAAACCCGATTGATTCTTGATCGTCAATCGGTTGATGAGCCAAATGGTCGGCTAAAATACTTCCTTTAACGGCTTTCTGAGCGTGGTACTCTATGTCATATTCTGATAACAACATCTGCCAACGGGCAATTTTTCCCGTGAGAGCAGGCTTTTCGAAGACGTATTTGATTGGATCCATTTCGGAGATTAACCAAGTAGTATGATAAATCATGTATTGGAGAAGAAGTTTGGCTACCCAAGCCAAAGCGCAACAAGTTTTCTCAAGCATCGTGTACCGAGTTTCACAATCGGTGAACTTCTTGCTCAGATAGTAGATGGCAAACTTTTTCCTTTTGGTTTCGTCTTGTTGGCCAAGTACACATCCCATTGTGTCCTCTAGGACTGTGAGGTAAATGATCAGTGGTCTTCCTTCCACTGGAGGTGATAGAATCGGAAGATTCAACAGATATTCCTTGATACTGTCGAAGGCGATTTGACAATCTTCTGACCAACCGCAATCCTGGTTCTTTTTTAGTAATTTGAAAATCGGCGCACATGTGGCGGTCATGAGGAATATGAATCTGGAGATGTAGTTCAAACGTCCCAGGAATCCTCTGACTTGTTTTTCAGTTTTCGGAGAAGGCATTTCTTGAATGGCCTTGACCTTATCAGGATCAACCTCAATTCCTTTCTGGCTGATGATGAACCCTAGTAGTTTCCCTGAACGGACACCGAAGGTGCACTTGTTGGGATTCAAGCAGAGCTTGAATTTTCTTAGACGTTCGAACAATTTTGACAGATGTTCAACGTGCTCACTCTCTGTTTTTGATTTTGCAATCATATCATCAACATACACTTCGATTTCTTTGGGTATCATGTCATGAAACAGAGTAGTCATGGCCCTTTGATAGGTTGCCCCGGCGTTCTTCAAACCGAACAGCATTACCTTGTAACAAAAGGTGCCCCATGGGGTAATGAACGAAGTTTTCTCCATGTCTTTCGGCGCCATTTTGATCTGGTTATAGCCCGAGAATCCATCCATGAAGGAGAAAATTTTGAACTTTGCTGTGCTGTCTACCAGCATGTCAATGTGTGGTAAAGGAAAGTCGTCCTTTGGACTAGCCTTGTTTAGATCCCCGTAATCGACACACATTCTGACCTTTCCGTCCTTTTTGGGAACGGGTACGATGTTGGCTAACCATTGAGGATATTCAGATGTGGCGAGGAAACCCGCGTCAATCTGTTTCTGTACCTCCTCTTTGATTTTGATGGCCATGTCCGGGTGAGTGCGTCTCAACCTTTGCTTTACTGGCGGAAATTCCGATCTCAATGTTAAGTGATGTTCCACGATGCTGGTATCCAACCCTGGCATATCCTGATAGGACCAAGCGAATACATCGGGGAATTCTTTGAGAAGCTTTATCAAACTCTCTCTGGCAGTTGGACTGAGCAGTGCCCCAATCCTGATTTCTTTTCTCTCTTTCTCTGAACCCAAGTTTATCGTTTCCAACGGTTTTTTGTGAGGTTCGATGGACCTTTCCTCTTGTCTGAGTAGTCGGGAGATCTCTTCTGGAATTTCGTTGTCAACTTCTTTTTCAGCCCCAAATACTGGGAACTCAAAGTTGGGAGAAGGCATCAGATCATATGTTTCAACTGGGTTTAAAACAAGCAATCTGCATGACGTGATGATTCGTGTTTAGAAGAGATAGAGAAAATGCAAGTGTGTGCAGTGTTTTATTTTACTGCTTGTTTTTATTTGAATTGTTTTTTTAGGATTACCATTTTCTGAAAAAGAAACAAGAGAAAACTGCAATTAATGCAAAAATTACAGAACGACGTTATTTTATTAATGAACAAGTCGTTTCTTGAAACTACAGCCCTATAAAACAAAACTCTGTCGCTTTGGGCAAAGCGAAGAGGGAAATTTTACAGAAAGCGAGCCCTATCAAAACATCCGTTTCACCTGGGCAGGGTGAAAGGTTAAAGATGGCAATTACTTTGACTGATGAACGATCTTCGGAACCTCGGCGGCAACCCATTGGCGGCGAACTCCTCGGTGAATCACAAAGTCTGGCACCTTCCTTGATTTGTCTTCAGAAATGACGCTGATTTCTGGTGGAGCAGGATCATTGGAATCTGTCTCCCAGGCAGAGTTATCGTAGGAGAATTCCTCTGTTGTATTATGCATAGTATTTGTGCTCTCAGCTGTATCTCCCCATCCAGTAGGCTGGATATCTTCGAGTCTGATACGAGAGCTTTCGAGAGCGGTGTACTTGACCATGAAGTCGTACTTTCCACTTGGTTGTCCCAGGGTGTCCCACACTTCTTTCGAACTGGAGGAGTCATCTCTCTCGATGACGTTGACCTCAGGAAAAGCATAGTTGATGAATTCAAGTCCTGCAAACGTTGCAAATTCATGTTCATGTTGAGTAGTTTCAGAATGACCTGAGTGTTAATCCCATGACATGGTGGGGACACAGGTATTCTGTTCAATGACAGTCAGCTGATTTTCATTGTTCGGCTGACTCTCTTGCCCCAAGTTTCCTGGGTAAGGTTGCCACATTGGCAGACCATCCATTGGGCCATAGTAATTGTGGTCAAAGTTGTCTTTCATCAGAGTGTCTTCCTCTAATGAATTTGGCGAAGCACGGCATCCTTCCGGATCACAATCTCCATAGATCATTTCGACATCTGATCGTGGTATAAATCTCGGACTCTGTGCAGGAAAGCAAAATGGTGTAGGAACCCCTTCCTGAGACATATAACCGTCCTCATTAAGATAGGACTTCCACTCTTCATTTGTGTCAGAGGAATCTTCCTCATTGATAGCATGTACTGCTTGAGACACTGGGTGAAGAAAACCTCCACTGTGGAAGAAGTTTTGAAGGGGATGAAGACTTTCATCGTTGACAGCTGTCTGGGTACAGGTTGCAGAAAAACCAAGACCCTTCTTTGTTGTATTGCTAGTAGGAATGACAAGCTGTCCCCTTCCTGTTGTATCGGTACTCTCGACCGCTTTAATGGCATCATTGTATGAGGAAATCGAAGTTTCTTCTTTGAACTAATTGTTCTTGCTTACCGACAGTGCTTGAAACTGAGTTCCAATAACCTCCTCGAGTTCTATGCCAGTAGATAATGACAAGTTGCTTACAAGCAAGGCTTGTTCCCCACAAACTGTGACAAGCTGACCGTTCTGGACGACCTTTAGCTTTCGGTGGAGAGTCGAAGTGACCGCTCCAGCCTGATGTATCCAAGGTCTTCCTAATAAACAACTGTACATTTCCCGGATGTCCATGACCTGGAAAGTGACTTAGAAAGTGTGAGGACCAATAGTTATGGGAAGATCAACTTCGCCGATAACTGTTTTTCTGGATCCGTCGAACGCTTTGACGACGAATTCGCTGATTCTCATCGGAGGACCTTTGAATGATAATTGCATCAAAGTCGACTTCGGCATAACATTCAGGGTTGACCCTGTGTCTACCAGTACGCTGGCTAAAGCATCGTCCTGGCAGTTAACTGTGATATTGAGCGCCATGTTATGACGACGACCCTCTTCGGGTAATTCCTCATCACTAAATCCTAAATTATTGCAGGAAGTGATGTTAGAGACAATGATATCAAACTGTCTGATTGTTACATCCTGTTCCACAAAGGCTTGCTCCAAGACTTTCTGTAGAGCCTCCCTGTGGGCTTCTGAACTGAGTAACAGTGATAATACTGAGATCTTTGAAGGAGTCTGTAACAGCTGATCAACAATGTTATATTCACTCCTTTGGATGAGCTTCAGCATCTCATCATTATTTTTCGAAAGGTCGGGATTACTAGATTGACCGACTGGTGGGTCAGGAGCTTCCGTCTGAAGTTCCTTTTCTTTGTTAGGTTCTCCAACCCCTCGGTTGAAGATTCTGCCACTCCGTGTTACACGACTGATGTCTGCAATATTCACAACGGAGGGTAATGGAATTTCCTTTCCATTTTCAATTGTCGTTGCACCGTATTTGTAAGGGATAGCCTTAGCTGATTCATACGGTAGTGGTCCCGATAGATAGATAACTACAGGAGCCTTCTGATTTTTCTGACCATCATAATTAATCTCGATCCGTTCCCGGTTGGGAACTTTAGATTCGTCAAGTAGAGGGATAATGGCAAAAACATCCCTGGTCCTGTGATGACCAGAGATTGTGACAACATCCTCGACTTGCTCGGTAAGGTAGTTCGGCGTCCAGTTGATGGGTCCAGAACCCGGATATGGACGAATCTCCCCACGATCCACCTGACCCTGAAGAGCTGCTCTCACAAAGTAACACCCTTGGTTACTTTCCGAACAGACACCGCAACGTTCATAGTTGTGTGGTGGCACCTGGCCACGCCCACTTTGAATACAATGTAACCTCACTAGGTTAGCTTCCACAGATCGGACATCCTGACTCTGACGCCGAGTGGGGTTTCTGTTATTGATACTAATTTACTGAGTATCTTCATCCATATAAATTGGCATCCACCAGTGATTTAACAAGTGTTGAAGTGCCTCCTGGACAAGGGTACAACCTCGATCGTTTTTGCAACCCGCTTTACAGCTTTGATAGTCATGTGATATTAAGAATTCGAGTCGGACCTGCTCAGCATGTAACTCTACCAGGTCGGTATTCATCACGCGAATATCGAAGATCTGAACCATGTTGATCTGATAAGGGTTCCTATCATGGTAGTCTTGGATCCATCCAAGATCCATCTGACGCTGGAGGGCCTCCTGTATGAAAGAGCATCCCTGTTTATTTACCGAGCAAATCAGACAGGAACTATAATCGTGCTACGGCAGATTATGATATTGGCTTTGCCTTGAATGCATCGCCACCAAGTTGACATTCATTGCACGGATATCGTGGTTCTGAATGACGTTAGAATTCGTGTAAACCATGTTAACTCCACGAACTCGGTGCTCTTGGATCCATCCGAGATCCATTTGTTCCTGTAGAGCTGCTTGCACTACAGAACATCCCTGGTTGTCTTTAGAGCAGACATCACACTGATGATAGTTATGAGGTGGCACATGGCCATATCCACTCTGTCTACAATGCATCTTGACCAGATTAGTTTTCAACAAGAGTACATCGTGAATTTGATAGACATTGTTAGTCTCTTTCTCAATCAAGTTGACTGCAGCCTTCTCGTGTTAAGACAGCGGGTTTGTGAGAACATTAGGATTTGTATCCTTGAAGGATAAGACCCCGCTCCTAACAAGCTTTTGCACGTCGGACTTGAAATTGAGACAAGTCTCTATGTTATGCCCTGATCCTCCTTGGTGGTAAGGGCATGTTTGATCCACCTTAAACCAAAAAGGAGGATTTTCTGGTACCGTAAGAGGAGATTTAGTCTGAATGTGCCCCTTAGCCAGTAGTAATGGAAACAACTCTACGTACGACACGGGTATAGGATCCAATCCTAGTGGCCGTGTTGTACGGTTGTTGTTATATGGAGGACGAGCCTGCTGAAGAGGCTGTTGTGTCCTATGCTGATCAGGTTGGCTTTGCGCAACCTAAGGTTGATACGTAGGAATAGACGCAGGGTTAATAGCAGGAGTCACAGATGCTACCGGTTGATAACGTCGCCTTTGCTTTCCGAGAGAGATATTCCCAATATCTTGCTCTTTTTTCTTAGGGAGAGCACTATCGTATTTTTTAGTACCGCTCGTAGATCCAGTGTCTTTTACTAAACGTCCTTCTCGGACGGCTTCCTCATGACGTACACCCATGCCCACCATCTCGGTGAAATCACTAGGTGCACTGGCAACCATTCGGTCATAGTAAAATGAGCTTAAGGTTTTTAAGAAGATCTTTGTCATCTCTTTTTCCTCAAGAGGTGGACAAATTTGAGCGGCAATTTCATGCCACCTTTGAGCATACTCCTTAAAGGTTTCCTTGTCCTTTTGCGACATTGATCTGAGTTGATCTCTGTCGGGTGCCATGTCTAAATTGTATTTGTATTGTTGGACGAAGGCAGTGCCAAGATCTCTGAATGTGCTGATCGTGGCACGGTTTAAACCCATGTACCATTTGAGTGCGACACCGGTTAAACTATCCTGAAAGTAGTGAATCAGTAGGTCCTGATTCTTCGTCTGAGCTGACATCCGCCGAGCGTACATCACCAGATGGCTTTGAGGGCAAGAGTTACCCTTGTATTTTTCAAAGTCGGGCACTTGAAATTTGTGCGGGACTTTCACATTTGGGACCAAGCAGAGATCTGCGGCATCCTTTCCAAATAGATCCTGACCGCGAATGGCTTGCAGTTCCTTCTACATTTCCAAGAACTGTTCCTGGAATTCATCCATTTGGTCAAACATAGTTTCCTTTTTACCAGAAGGTGTCTGTGGAATCTGTCCTTCCAGGACAGTGTGCACCACAGGGGGTGGTACCGTGACTACGGTAGCGAGTCTTAGCGTCTCCCAAAGTTTGTAACCTTCAGGAGTCTTCAGTATGCCCCTGGCATCTTCGCTTTCCCGAAGTTTGTAACCTTCAGGCCCAGCGGCTTCTGTTGTGATTCCCTGATCTTCAGTGATCGGCGGAACATATCCTTCCGGGATATAGTTAACAGGCATGCCCCAAGGACGATCTTTCGATATTTGATACCTAGGATCATACTTCTCCACTATGGGCGTTGAGGTGATCTCTGAGATCACAGTTCATTGTAGCTGAGCTTCTGCCATGGCTTGCATGTCGTTACGAAGCTTCCTCATATCCTCTCTCAGAGCGTCGATCTCTTCTTTCAACTCTCTATTTTCTTCCTCAAGATCATCCATCCTTTTCTGACGATTGGCCCGAGTATTATACGAATGAGACAGTTTGACTCTAGAATCGAGACACAAACGTGAGATTCGTAGGGAAGAAGAATACGCGATGTGAGAATGATGAATGCAATGATTATATTAATTGTTTATGGTTTAATCAAAATAAACTTCGACAATTAGATTGCAAATATCAAACGGTGGGGAAACCCCTTTTTATTGAAATTCAAAGGATTACAGAAATTGAAATACAGTAGATTATAAGGTGCAGAAACAGAAATCTAAACTAATGGGTCCCGAGTCCTTTCTGAAGAGAAATCGGGTGTTGATTCTGGTATCTTCCTTTTCTTTGACCGGGGCTCTTGGGCCGTTGTCGGGTTGTCATTCCTTTGCCAGGTGAAAGGAGCGAGCAAATCCCTTTGGTCATCTTGATTCTCTACAGCATGTTGCTCCAAAATCTTGATCAGAGCATCTTTTTCTTTCAGTAATTGTTGTATTTTGATGCACTCTACGTTGAGGGTGCGGTACTTGTTCTTCCAAGACCTTCTCTCCTTTTGAACTTTGTTGAGAGTAACCTGAAGCTTTTCAGTTTCTGTCATGAAGTACATGACAGATTCCTTTGGCGGAAGAACTACGTAACGAGGATAAGGCATTTTTAGCTTGAGAGCTCTAGTTTGTACCCAATAGAGGTAAGGCTCCACCGAGACACAGTCCGGTTTTCCTAGAGACTCTCGTCCTTTCTTATGAACATGCTTCCAAGCGTGCACTATTTCCATCTTTAGTGCTTTGTCGTTTTCTCCTTCCTTGAAGAAAAGACCTTCCAGATGAACATCCCGTGGGACGTGTATCATCGGGTATCCAAATTGACGATGAACGAGAACTGGATGATAGTTGATTCCTCCCTTAGTTCCTATAAGGGGTATGTTGGGGAAGTTTCCATAACGGTCAATGATCCTGATCCTATCATAGATCCTATTACACCAATCTATATCAGAGTTGGTAAGAGACATGATCTTCTGCGACCAACGTAAGACACTCTTGCAATCCCAAAAAGCAGCAGACTTGGGCAAGTGAGAGATAAACCATTTGTAAAGCAGAGGTACACAGCATGTGATCTCCCCTCTGCTGTACAAATTTCCCAAGTGTATAGAATGATACGCATCTGCGAGCAAGGTCGGTACAGGGTTTCCAATGAGAAAAACCTTAATGGAGTTGATATCGACGAAATTATTAATGTTGGGAAACAAAAATAACCCGTAGGTGAACAAGACAAATACGCTTTCAAAAGCAGTCACGTTTCCTATACTGGCGAAATACAGGGCCTTCTTTGTCAAAAACGGGGCTGGCAAACCTTGTATGCCACCCTTAGTAGTCAGGTGAGTCCTGACCTCAGACTCGTCCAAATGAATTGCTCTTGCAATGGTCTGATTCTTTGGAATTTCTTCCAGTCCAGAAAATGGAGCTTGATCAGTAATGTGTAGATCAATCAGATGAGAATATTCCTCCAGCGTTGGTGCGAGCTGGTAATCCGGGAATGTGAAGCAGTGATAAACCGGATCGTAAAACTGAATGAGCGCATCCATGATTCCCTCAATCACATGGACTCTTAACAGTGGTAGCAGACCTCCGTGCTTGGCTCTGAAAGCCTCTTGGTTTGTGACCATCCTCGCTAACCTTCTTAAATCCTCTAGTTTTGGAACCTTGAAGGTATACGTATGAGTTCTCCTTCTACCGAAATCCATTAGCGTAATCCTTTTCTCTGATATTTGCAATCACAGTCTTAGTTTAATTTGAAAAACAGAGAGACTAGAAGAGAAGGATTTTTTTGAATGTTTTAATGTTTTTTAAATGAATGCATGAATGCAGCACACAAAAACATAGAAAAAACATGGGGTCAAAGGGTCGTTGTCATGAAGTCAAGGCTCTACCCATCCCCAAAGGTTTATACTAAGGTGATTTTTGTACCTGTACTCATTATCATCAGCTCCTCCCAGGAAAGCAAAACAACAAGCGGATCACCAGCGAGTTGTAAAGCAATCTTAGAGTAAGTGCCATTCACCGAGAATAGATCACCAGCCTCAAATGAGGGTAGTATCGCGTAACAACTATTCCCGATAGTTTCCGCACTACGAAAGGGTTTGGCTCCTCAGCTTCTCAGACTTAACAATCGGCCCATTGTCTAGGTGAGAGAATGGGTTACATTGGTCAGCCTCCACTGAGGTTGATGGTCGACCTCGTCGCCATCACTTATCTTAAGTGTATACTCAATCTTTCCACATGCGGCATTACACGCATTCCCATTAGCAGAAAAATAAACACGTATAGCAATTAGGAACAGCAGTATATATATTTGTCCTAAACCTCCTAGACCTTTAAAGCTATGAATCCTAAGTTCCTGACAGAAAATGGGTTCCCCGGCGGAAGCCCCAATCTGTGGTATTCACACAAGAGGTGAAAAGGAAGAAGAAAAACAGAGACAGGCCCCACGATGGGCGCCATTTTTCTGTAGCGAGCGATTTTGGACGCGGTTTAGGGATGGCAAAAAAATCCGTACCCGCGGATATCTGCGGATAAAATCCGTCACGGATATGAGACGGATATTTTAATGGATATCCACGGATAAAATAAATGGATATTTAAATATCTGTTTGTTAATGGATATGGATACGAGTTTAATGATATCCATGCCCGCGGATATCCATATCCGTTAATAAATCATAAAAATTATTTAAATATTATTAATTTATTATACCTTATCTTTTCATCTTCTAAAAAAAATTAGTCTTATATATATATATATATATATATATATATATATATATATATATATATATATATATATATATATATATATATATATATATATATATTTTTTTTTTTTTTTTTTTTTTTGAAATTTTCTTTGAAGAAAACCTTTCACATTTTATTCAAATTCGATTAGACATTTCATATTTAAACTTTTAATTACTTCATATCTCACTTCAACAATTTCATAATCTAACCAACTAGTGTCGTCGTTCCTCTGTCAAACCAATGTCTCTCTTCCTACTCCTTTATCGTCCGCTCTTCCATCATAATTCACAATCACAACATCTTTTATTTGTTTGGTTAAAATGAAATGTATAGATATTATGTTTGAATCTAATTATGTTTTGGTGATTAAGAAGAAAATTATTGCGATGAAATTTTTTTTGTTAAATTAGAAGCGAATTGTATCGATGTTATGTGATGCTAAATTTTTGTGTCTTTAAAAGAAGTTAAAAATATTTTTTTCAAAAAATAATTTTCATAAAAAAATATTATCCATGGATATCTGTAAATATCCGCGGATATCGTAAAACCCGCGGATTATCCGTTTAACGGATATCCGCATGGATATGGGGCGGATATGGATATCATATTTATCTAACGAGGCGGATATGGATATCATAGTATCCGTCCCCATGGATATCCATTTACATCCCTAACGCGGTTCTTAAGCGTTGGTCGCTCTCTGCGGTTGAGCTTTAACTACAGGTCGATTCATTTTTTATCCTATTGTGAGCTGATTAAGGAAGGGAAATAGATGTCTCCAATTAACCCTGCTTTGCATACTGAGTTTAAACAGCGGTCTGTTAGGTTGCGAATGCTATCAATGTGGGGGGGCCTTTGTACTGGTTATTTGTATTTTCGCCAATACGTTTTCTTTTTCCTTTCTAGGATTTTCTGGCGGGGAACAAGGATTAAGATGTTAGGACTGATGCTTTTGATATATACATGAGAGTATGGGATTTTGGGTTTTTGTTTAGTGTACTCGCTAAGATTTTTTTTCTTTCAATCTTATGCCTACGTATTCCCGTTTACCGAAACAGGGAAATCAGAGCGTTCGTAGTTCCTCCTATTCTATGGGAGGAAATGGTTGTTTTTGGTGTCTTGTTCAAAGCCCAAGACGTGAAGCTAAAGGTGGTTTGTATCTTGTTCAAAGCCCAAGATGTGAAGCTGAAGGGTGTTGTCTTTAGAGAGAATTTGTCATCTCTAAAGAGGGGGTTGTATGTCACAACTGTTTATAAAGGAGAATTACTTTAACCGGGATGTGTGAATCCGGCTATGCCATAATTTCCTTAAAAAGGGATTTCCAACCTGAAGGAGAAGACTTTAACTCAGTGTAGAGCAATGCTATCTTTCCTTAGGAATTTCTCATACTAAAAGAGGGGCAGTGGCATGGATGTAGATGATCTAGAGGCTTGCCGCTTACAGCAATCAGATGAAGGGGAAAGAGTTGTTGATGTTTGTGTACTGTGAACGAGGCACGACATTTATGCTAAAAGGTTAATTGGATCAACCAGTGGTTTTCTTATACAAAGCCTAGGAGGAGGCTATTATGTGTCTCATACAAAGCCCGAGAGAGAGGCTAAAAGGTTTTTGACTCAACGAGGGAGTCTTTTTGTATCTTGTACGAAGCCCGAGGTGGAGGCTAACATTTGTTTGGCTCAATAAGAACCTTTTTGTATCTCGTATAAAGCCCGAGATAGAGGCGAAAGAGGTAATTGACTCAACGAGGGAGTCTCTTATGTGTCTCGGACAAAGCCCGAGAGAGAGGCTAAATGTTGTTTGACTCCGCTGGGGAGAATCATTTGTACAAAGCCCAAGAGGAGGCTATGGTGACTGTTTAGTTGAGTGACAGGTCCAGTATACTGATTTTTAAAGAGAAAATTAGTTCTTATATGAGCAACACTGTACTCAAGGATTTGTTTCAAGGATCCAGGTTATTCTTGTTCTTTAAGGAAGTGGGAAATCCAAAGGGTATTGAGACCGCCCGAGTCTACGGGTTTCCTTCCTATTTTAACGAAGGGGTCACTTGAGAATGTCTTTGAGACTCAAGGAGATTAGACTGTCCAAGTCTAGAGTGTCATCTTTTGTACTATGCTTTGAGAAATAGTAGTAGACTCTATGAAAGGAATGTTCTATACGGATGACTAATTTCTATTCCTATACCTCTAGGAGGTTGTCGGGACAATTTGTACGAAGCCCAAGAGGAGGCTGGAAACTTTTAAGAAGCCGATCGGTCCTTGTACAAAGCCCAAGAGGAGGCTATCATTCCCGGAGGAAGAGATCATTATACGAAGCCTAATAGGAGGCTGTGAATACTTCTAAGAAGCCGTAGGGTCCTTGTACTAAGCCCAAGAGGAGGCGGGGTTGCTTTTAGGAAGCCTGTGGGTCCTTGTACGATGCCCAAGAGGAGGCTGATGCTTTTAAGAAGCCCGTGGGTCCCCAAACTCCGAGAAATTCAAGGCAAGCTATTCACAAGGAATAGATCAAGTCAGGAAAGTTCGAGAATTTGGAAGAAACTCAAGAGATGCCATTCACGGAGAAAAGATCGTCTCTTGGGAGTAGAGTTTCTTGACAAGTGCTTTTAAGAAGCCTGTGGGTCCCCAAACCCCGAGAAATTCAAGACATGCCATTCACCAAGAATAGATCAAGCCAGGAAAGTTCGAGAATTTGGAAGAAACTCAAGAGATGCCATTCACGGAGAAAAGATCATCTCTGGGGAATAGAGTTTCTTTGACAACTTCTACGAGTGACAGTCTATGAAAGGGTTCACAGAGAATGCTGCCTTTCCTATCTCCATATTGTTTAACCCCAAGAAGAGGGAAGACTGTGTCTGGTAATCCTATGGGGATCTAGTTTAGACTATTTCTAAGAGTGATCAACGGGCTTAATGCTAGACGTAGTTGCCGGGGAAACTCTAAATATCTATACTATTATTACACAGTTGATATGAGTTTATGAAAGAAGACTTACAGCGAAACAGCCCCACAATACAGTTATATGTATATGAAAGCGGTAAATGAAAGCAATAACCACTTACTCGGTTGTAGAGCTTCCATGATGTTTGGTTAGTTGTTCAACAAAGAAAGATTAAAAACAACAGTATATTCAAAATCAAAGGAGAAAGTGCTTTGAAAAGGAGAGATTTGGGGCTTAAAGCTCAAGGAGAGGCCCAGGATTTTATCAGTGAGCGCACTGTTGTTTTGAATTTGTACAGAGGGACTTATACAAGTGACTGGGGCCCAAAATGTTTTCTGTACAAAGGGATGGGTCTTACACTCTCTCAAGAGGCCCAAAAAGTCTTAAAAAAAAAAGAGTGGGGCTTATAACACGAGGGTAGGCCCAGATGATTTTTCCGTTTGAAATGGCGATCGCGCCGAAATTTTCTTTTAACACGAAGGGACTTATACAATAAGTGAGGCCCAAAGTTTTTGGTTAAAAGGGGGTTGGGTCTTACACTCTATTTAGAGGCCCAAAAAGTTTTGAATGGGTCTTATAGCTCAAGGAGAGACCCAATTGATTTTTGAATAGGCGATGATCGCGCCGTTTGTTTTTTGACGGTATCGGGACTTATACAATACTGAGGCCCAAAAATGGTTTGGTCAAAAAAGGATTGGGTCTTACACTCTATTAGAGGCCCAAAAAGTTTTGAAAATGATTTATGAGGGTTGAATTAATCCAAAAACCCTAATTTGTTTTCAAAAATGTATTTTATTGAATAAAAATTCAATTAAAATGATCAAAATTGTTTAACATATGGAAAACAAATTGTGATCTTGGATTAATGCTTCAAAAATTAAGTATTGACCTACAAAATAATTAGAAGGCATTAAAAGTTGCAGAATCAATGTGGAAAAAATATTTAAAATGTCAAAAACAATTAAAATATTAATTCTTTGCAAAAATATCAATTATATGAAATAAATAATATTTTTGGGATTTTTTGATAAAATAAAATATTTTAACATTTTTGTGAATTATTAAAAAAAGAATCAACTCAAAATCATTAAAACTCAGAGAGAAATTAATTTTTGAATCAATTAAACAAAAATCACAAAATTCAAATATTCAAATTTCTGAAAATGGCGCCAAGAACACACCAAGAACACGCGCGTGTTCTGAGTTTCCCAGATTTGCGTTTTCCATCCAATCTCACTTAATACTTAACCATATCATGTAATCCACATACCAATCAACTCGTTTCAACCTCACGATCATGTCTACAACACTTAATTTCATTTAAATTAAACATAAAACATGAAATCACGAAGAAACCTCAAGAACCCTAATTTCTGCATGAAGGCTAGGATTTTTTATACACGATTCAAACAAAGCAATTAATTGAGGGAAAACATTCCATGCATGATTATGAACATATGGCCAAATTATTGTGCAGCAAAAATTGCATGGATCATAGAGTTAGAAGAGCTCATGCTTACCACTTGCAACTGGTGATCGTGATTTGTGTAGGAGGTGTTACAATTGTGTTGTGATGATCTGAACAGCTTCCCTAGGTGCTATGGAGTGTGTTTGAATGCTTGGACTTTATGGAAATTGGCTGGATCACTTCATGGCATCTCAACTGCACTTTGGTTAAAACCTTGAGCAATTGATTGGTGATTATGAGAAATCAATGTTCCAGTTGTTGTTTAAGTGTTTGATCAGCTCATATGTGATGTATATGAGGTGTGTGAGTGATTGGTTTGAGTGGAATTGCCCTTTAGCTCAAAACCCGATAGTTACCTTGCTAAGAAAGGCATTTTTGCCAAGAGAAAGAGATTTTTAGAAAGGCAAGTGTTGTAGGCCTTTGGTGTACTTAAACTGAACACAATTGAGCTCTATTTATAGTAGAGCAAGTTTGTTTTGCAAAGAATAGTGAATGGCAACTGCTAAGTAGGTTTGGCCAATGTTGGCAAATGAAAATCCAAGTCTCCTCTAGCCATTGACTAGAGGTTAGGGCACAGAGCTTTGGTTCCCTTGGTCTTGGATAAAGTCTTGACTGATTTCAGATGAGAATGGCTCAGTCCATGCCACCTTGATGCTTCCATTGAATGCTTCAATCCAAATTTGGAGTCTCGTCCCTATTTTGGCCATTCTAGGTTCAACATGCTATTTCTTGTTCCATGGACTTTGGAGACTTGGCTCAGTGATTGTCCCCTTTAGATTCAATCCTCAGATGTGTCCAAGTGGATAGGAGCATTTGAATTTGGCTGATTTTGGCAAATCGAGTAAAATTGCAAATTCTGCCTTGCCTTTGACAGATTTCAGCAAGGCAACTTGTCAATGTCATATCTCATGGTGTAAGTTGAATTTGGTAATGTTCTTGACCATTTTGGAAAGCCCTTACATGATACAACAACTGTTTGAACATGTTTGGTTTTGATCTCTTTTGAATCCAAGTGAAAAGTCCCCCTACATTTGGTAAAAAGTAAGGCAAAATCTGACTTAGTGAAATTTTCACTAAGTGTTGGAACAAAGTGTTTTCTCTTGATTTTGATCACTCCATAACTCAAAATCCATGAGGAATTTGGACATATGTCAGTATGAAGCTTTTGTAGAGGGCAATGAGATCTACAAATCAAGCTTTGAATGGGGCATACTGGCCTTGTGGTTTAGGAGTTATGGTCCTCCAAAGTTGGTGCATTAGTGGCACTTTTTCATGACTTAGAAAAATTTCTAAGTTTTATGGTTACCCCTTTTACAAGTTATCCAACTTTTCTTGATTTTTCTTGATGAATGATGATTCAAATCATACATTAACATCATTTTAGGGTTAAAAATCCATTTTGGTGAAAAATCTCAAAAAGTCAAAGTTGACTTTTGTGCACAGTTGACTTTTTATCAGATGGATTCCAAACTGTGCAATTCTTCAGGAAATCATGTCCTTGACCTAAATCAAACTTGATGGACATGTTCCATGGGTGTCATGGGGTATATTGATGCATGTCATAGGGCTTGGGAGCATGTCCTGGTCAAAAGTCAAAGTTACAGTTGACTTTTTTCTTAAAACCCGAATTGTGGTCCAGATGAAATTGAGACTTGTTGCTCAAGCTTCTTGGATCAATCCATTATTCCAAATGGATCAATGTGACATATTGGAGATCCTCAAATCCTCTCTTGAGGTCTTGGCTCATGGTTTGTCCCAAAAGTCAAGTTAGGGGTGAATTAGGTCAATAAACCCTAATTCCTGATTTTTGATGAGTGCATCCCCTGAGGCAAGATTGACTTGATGATTGGGTCCATGATGTTCCATGGAGTATATTAAGTTAGGTTTTGGATCATTGGCTTGTGCCCAGATGAAAAATTTCCATCTGGAGGCCCTGGTCGACCAAAACCCTAATTTGGTGACACTGTCAATCTTGAGACTTGATCCACCTAGAAGGGAGCAGCCTTGTGCTTAATCCTTGAAGTGGGAGTCCTTTTGATCCATTGTGGATGTTTGAGAGGTTAGACAAGTTGAAGATCATGTCATTCATTGATTGATCATTTGTCTAAGCACTCAGAGAGGGCTTGAAACCCTAATTTTGATTGTAGTGGATGCTCACCCATCTTTGGGGAGACTGATGAAGTATGATGGTTCCCCCATATTGTGATGATGATTTGCACAATGATGGGAAATCTTAGTGGTCAAAATTTGGGGGTATGACAAACCCGAAGGTCAACCCGAATCCGTCTCAACCCGAATCCGTCTCTCTAATTTTGGTTGGTTGATTTTATCCCTTACCCCTTTATGTTTAAGTTGTAATTATCCCATATCCCTTATCCCTAATTCTAAGTTTATACTTAAGAGTTTTATCCCAATTAAATATCCCTTGATTTACCCCATTTTTATTTATGAAGATATCCCTTTTTTAAATTTATTTTAAAGAATGAATTATTCATATAATTATATTTAAATTATTAGATAAAGAAACCATTAAGTTCTATCCCATATCCCTAGTCCTATATTTATACTCTCGGATCCTAAGAGTTTTATCCCAAATTCCTAGCCCTATGTTTATACTCTCGGATTTTAAGAGTTTTATGCCAAAGTTTCTATCTCTAATCCTATGTTTATACTCTCGGATCATAAGAGTTTTATCCCCTATCCCTTATCCCAAAGCCTAATTTTTATACTCTTTGGACCTAGAGTCTTATCCCGAATCTTTATCCCAAAATTTATCCCATTAATTATCCCTTGATTATCCCTAATATTTATCCCTTGACTATCCCTAATATTTATCCCTTATAATTATCCCTTGATAATTATCCCAACTTTAAATTAATCCCAATTATTCCAAGAAAAGAAAGTTATCCCAATTATTTAAAATATAACTTAAATCCCCATTACTTAAGTTTATCATTTAGAATATCAAGATATAAATTAAATCCAAATTATTTAAGAAATTAAATAAAACCCAAGTATAATAATCCAATTTATTAAACGATCAAACATAAATCCCAAAAACTTTATTTATGATAAATCCCAAATACTTAATTAATTTAAAAAATAAATCTCAATTATTATAAACCCATAAAATATCCCAAATGTTTATAATATAAAATATCCAATTATTTAAAAATATAAAAAATGAATCATAATATTTAAATAAGTATCCCAAAATTACAATCCTTAATTATTTATAATATCCCAAAATAATAAGCCTTTAATTATTTAATTAAACAATTTATAATATACCGAAATAATAAAAATTAATCCTAATTATCCTAATTCACAGATCGCTAATTATTTTAATTATTCTTAAATGGCCACTACCTAGCCCTTAATTATTTAATTAATCTTAAATATTTTAGAAATATTTAATTCCTCATTAATCCCTAAATTATAAAATTATCTTAATAATTAATCCTAGTTACTTATACTATCCCAAATATATAAAATAATCCCAATTATTAAAAATGAATATCTTATAATATCCCAAAAATGTAAATTAATCTCAATTATTAATTATAAAAATAAATGACCTTTTAATATCCCATAAATATAAATTAATCCCGGTTATTAATTATAAAATGTATAATATCCCAAAATATAATCATATAATTATTTAATTAAATAATAACTTCCCAAAATATAAATTAAATTTCATTCCAAAAGTTAAATTAATTCCAATTATCCCAAAATTATAAAAAGGTATCCCAATTATTTATACATATGAAATAAATCCTCATTATTTAATCGAATCATCTATAATATAAAATTTCAGTTATTTAAGAAATATAGAATAAAATCCAAGCATTTAAATAAAAGCTTATATTATCCCATAAATATCAATAATTCAATTTATTAAATTATAGAATATAAATCCCAATTTTTCATTAAATAATCCCAATATAAAATAAATCCCAACCATTTAAAAACGTAAAACGAATCCTACTATTTAAATAATTTATAAAAATTCCTTAATTATTTAATTAAACAATTTTATAAAATAAGCCTTTAATTATTATATTTCTAATCATTTAATTATCAAAGTAAAATAAATGAAACAAAACCTCGAGTACTTAATTATTATAATAAACCCATATTTATTAATTATAAAAAAAAATTAAAGTCCAAAATTATAATAAACCCCAGAATATAAATTAAACCCAACTTTATGTAAATAAGCCCCAATTATTATAATAATCCCAAATATAAATTAAACATGAGATTTTATTAATAAATCCCAATTCATTATAATAACCCCAAATTTTAATTAAATCTAAAATTTTATTACTAGATCCCAATTTATTTTAATAACCCCAAAACTTTATAATAACTCCAAAAATATCAATAATCCATTAATCTCTAAATCATTAAAATTAAAAAATATTTTAATTGAATAATTCATTTTCCAATCCTAATATTTGTTATCCTTAGTTATATGCATCTTAATCCCTTTTTAATTTATTTATTTAATTCATAATCCTGATAATGGTTGTGTTGTGAATGGTCATTGAGATCATTACACGGTGATGTTGAGTTCATAAGAATATACCAACTTGGGTAAAGACACATTTTCCTTTTTTTTTTATTATGTTAATAGTCATATTAACCATAATAAGACTTAACTAAAATTACCCATATACTCCAAACAAAATATATACAAACCCCGAATTATACATATACACATTACTTAATCCAATCCTCAAATTGCAAGTCAAACAAAATTAGGATTTGGTTATTGTTGTTCTTCAGTGTGATGAACAACAATTTTTAGGGTAGGATTTGTAAATTGTAGGTGGTCACCTCAGGTTAGAAAAATGTTCTCTATTTATATTAGGTAGAAATTAGGTTAAACTTTAGTTGCAATGAGAAAAGTAAATCAAGGAATAAGTAAATAAATTTGATGTTAATGATTCCTAATTAAAATTAAAATGATTTTTGATTTTGTGTAAAAAAAATAGCATATTCTCCTTTTATGATTTTCTTTATTAAAAGTTACCAATAATTAAATAAAACATAAAAATTCAAATTAAAATTTAAAATAAAATATAATATAAAAATAAAAAAAAATTAAAAATTAAACCCCTTATTTTAAACTTGTTTAATTACCCATAATGATTATTTAAAAAGAAAAAAATATAATCCTAAAAATAGAATAATCTAAAAGAGAACAACAATCTTTAAATATTTTTGTATATTTTTATACAAAAAATCAATTGAAATGTTAAATGACATTAGATTGCTATCCTTAAACAAATTGTGAACAAAATATTTCCAAATCTTTTTATTTTATGATTTTTTTGAGATTTTTTCATAAAAACATGATTTTAATGAAAAAATCAATTTTTTAAAATATTCATTAAATAAAATACGAAAATAATAAAAAACCTATTTTTTATGATTTTTTTTATGATTTAAAAGTTAAATAGAAAAGTTACTAGTATAGGAAAAAAAGTTAAAAGTGGAAGAGATAGGACTCAAACTCATGCACTCTCCCTTATAATCTTTAGGCCTATTCCTCTACCAAATGGACTACTTTGTTTGTTCGAAATAAAATTACATCCAAAGAGTGACATACTAATTAAAATCTAATTTCTAATTTGCACTCTTCTTACTATATTTTTTATTTTCTCTCTCCCTTTTTTTTAATGCATAGAAATGGTATTAAAATTTTTTAACAAAAAATTAGAAATACAAACCACTTATTATCACTTATTTTTTATTTATATAAGTAATAAAAAGGTGAAAAAAAGGAAAGAAAGGTGGTCAAAATTTGGGGTACGACAGATAAAACAGACAGTTTTCATCCCAGGGAGAAATATCTAAGATGGAGTTCTTATGGTGAATGGGGTTATGGATTTGGCGAAAAGAGAAAAGAGGAGTTGTTTGTTATTGAAAGTGGACTATGAAAAAGCGTACGACGATGTCAATTGGAATTTTTTTGAAGTTTTTGCTTTCTAAGATGGCTTTTTGAGATTGTTGGATTAGATGGATGGAAGGGTGTGTATTCACTAGTTCCATGTCAGTGCTTGTCAACGGTAGTACAACGAAGAACTTCAAGGTGGAGAGAGGTTTAGGCCAAGGTGATCCGCTATCACATTTTTTGTGGTTCTTGTTATGGAAGGCTTAACGAGTTTAATGAATAAGGCTGTGGAAAAAGAGGATTTTAGAGGTTTTCAGCTCAACGGAGAGGAATCTCTAGACATCTTACAGTTTGCAGTTGACACCATTATTATGGGAGATGGCAATAGTGATAAATTTTGGAGTATACAAGCAATCTTGAGGGGCTTCGAAATGATGTCTGGGGTGAAAGTAAATTTTTGCAAAAGTAAGTTGTATGGTATTAATGTTGGTGCCTAGTTTCTTAATGCAACTTCTTTCTTTTTAGCGTGCAACATAGACCGTTTTCCGTTCAAATTTCTTGCCGTTATGGTGGGGGACAGACACAGGAAATTACTCGTGTGGAAGGACTTACTCAAGAAATTGAGGTGTAGACTTGTTATTTGAAGAGGGAAGCACCTCTCTTTGGCTGGAAGAGTTGTGTTAATTAATTCGGTGTTGAACGTTATTCTAATCTACATGTTATCTTTCTACAAAGCTCCAGTCAAAGTGTTACAAGAGATTCCCAAATTCAAAGTAACTTTTTGTGGTGTGGTTGCGAGAATAAATGGACCATTCATTGGGTAAGTTGGAAGGCAGTGTGCAAGTCTAAAAATAAAGGTGGTCTGGGAATTAAAGATATTGAAGCTCTTAATAAGGCTCTTATTATTAAGTGTAAGTGGAGGATTTTAAAGGAGGAGAATATGGTTTGAAGCAGCTTACTCAGGCATAGATACAAGAATCCAGAGATTAAAGTGATCATTGGAGGCAAAACACTACTGAATAAAGGAGACTTAATTTGGTGGAGGGATTTGATTTTGTCGAACATTAATTCTGACACTATTAATTCTGGTTTTGCTGGGCTTATTCATTGCAAGGTCAAAGATGTTCTTCGGACAACTTTTTGGCATGTCATGTGGTTGGATAATTAATCCTTGAAGAATGCATATCTGGAAGTTTATGCATCTGCAGTTGACAAAGATATTAGTGCGGCAGATGCAATTTCGTGGTCTGGAAATTCTTGGACCTGGAATTTTTAGGATATAGTGTCTAATCTAAATGGATTTAATTCCATTCATTGGGAGGAAATCAAAGAGATGTTGTCGAAGTTGGAGTTGATGTAGAATACAAATGACAATTTTGAATGGATGAGGGAAGACAACGATTGTTTCTCGGTAAAGTCTTGTTTTGATACTTACTTGTCATTATTTAATGAAGGGTTGATTTCAGTAGATGTTTTGAATGCTTTATCTTATTTGTGGGAGGTTAAGGTGTTGTCGAACATTTCACTTTTTTTGAGATTTATTCTCAAAAGGACTCCTACTAAATATTAATTGGTAAGAAGGGGCATTTTGACGGATGCTAGAGATACTTGTTGTGTTTTTTGTTTTAGGGAAGATGAATCTAAGATGCATCTTTTTGGTTTGTGTGATTTCACAAGAAGAAGAATTTGGGTAAAGGTTATGTCTTGGATAGGAAACAATTTGGATTTGTCTTTTGAGGAGTTTGTAGACTACTTCTTGTTCTGTCAGAAGGTGAAAAATAAGATTGATAGAATAACAATTAGTGTGATTTGGATGGCCTCCGTTTGGAGCATTTGGTTGATGCGAAATGGTGTTCTTTTCAAAAGTTCCATATTCAATTTTGATGAATGCATGACAGCGATCATTCATAGGTCTTAGATTTGGATGGGCATAGCTTGTAAATCCTATGTTTCTTGTACTTTTTATGATTGGAACATTTTACCTCTTATTTGCTTTAGGAAGATTGGGTAACTTGGTTTGCTTGTAATTGGTTGGAGTACCTCTTATACTCATTTTATTGAATCAATGCTTATTAAAAAAACTTACAGATTATATTAATAAGTAATGGGCTTGATTCCATGGTTGAACTCATTGGCAAACCCATGATACTTTCCAATTAGCCAAGTTAGTTCATCATCCCACTTTTGGGCATGGTGTGGAATTTGAAGCCAACCCCAATATCTCATTCCAAATGTTTTTGGAGATGAGGCAATCGAAAAATAAGTGTTGGATTGGTTCCTTCTCTGGACAGAAACAACATTGCTCATCATCAATAAAATCCAATTTGTATAACATGTCTTTGGTAGGAAGCCTTGTATGGCATGCCAGCCACAGGGTACAAATTGATCTAGGCCTGGCCATATTACTTTTCAATAAGTATCTCCAATCAACCTCATCTGCTTGGTCCAACATAGTCATATACATCTCTCTTGTTGCAAATTTTTCTTTCTGAACTAATTCATTCCAATCAACTAGCTGCTCTAATTGGTGCCTTTGATTTAGAATTCCTTTAAGAATCCAAGTACAGGAATTTTTTATAGGCACCTGCATAATATCTTGTTTTTTGAGTAGTAACTATGTATCCACTTTATCCACAAGCTCTCATTCTCTCTGCATAAATTCCACAAGAGTTTGGCCAAGCAAGCCTTGTTCCACACCTGAAAATCAATGATAATTAGGCTTCCTTTAGCTTTATGTCTACAAACTTTGTTCCAAGCTATAGTGGACTTTTTTGTGATTTTATCACTGTTGGACCATAAAAAGGATTTGCATATGACATTAACTTTAACTAGCACAGCTTTTGGAATAGGTATACATTGAAACCAATAGTTAGAAGTAGCAAAGATGATGTTGTTTATAAGCTGCAGTCTTCCAGCAAAGCTCAGCAGCTTTGAGCTCCAATGCTTGGTTCTACAAGTAATTTTTTTTGCCAAGATCAAGCATTGACTAACAGACAATTTCTTACTAGAGAGAGGGATCCCAAGATACCTGAAAGGGAGGATACATTCAACAAAACCAGTGATTTGCAATATGATACTCTTGGTTGGATCATCCACATTCCCAAAAAAATACTTTGCATTTATTAGGGTTCACAACTAGGTCGGTAGCAGATGAGAATTCTCTAAAAGCTTCCATAAGCAACTCAATTGAACTTATGTCGCCTCTAGCAAAAAGCAGAAGATCATCTGCAAAGCTGATATTAATGATATTCAACTTCTCACATTTAGCATGGAAATTGAAGTTAGGATTGTGTTTAAGCCTTTG